>VYZM01013582.1:241007-287553 GCA_013398915.1 Dromas ardeola
CCCCCCTTTCCCCTTGCCCCCCCCCCCCCGCCCCCAGACAGCAAGGATGCTTTCAAGGGAAAACACAGCAAAACTGAGTATGTTAAACAACAACAATGATGAAAAGGGCCTGGTAACAAGTAGATGGGAGAGCTTCAAAACCATTTCTGGGTTCCAGATGCCCACGAGGGCTGGTTCAGAGTGGCATGGGAAGGAAATGGCCCCCCCGGCCACAGAGCTGACCCCCTGCCACCCACTTCAGTGAGGCTGGCGGAGTTAGATAAGAGAGGCAATCTGCCTGCCTGTTAGACAGACAGACGGACACATCGCAGCCGAATCAACTCTCTTAGGCGGAGAGCCATGGCTCAGGCTGGCAGGGCGGTATCTGCTGCTCAGCTGCCCACCACGCGTGAGCCTCGGACAGGCACACCAACACCCCCAGATCCTTTTTCCCACATGACCAGCACTCAAATCCCCAGCAAAATCTGAATTTACCCAGATAAAAAATTTGCCAGAGAGGTTAAGGTAGCAAACACCTCACTGCTAACCCACCCTGAAAATGAAGTGGTATATTCCTTGTTTACCCATTCCTCTGCTCTGCCCAACCCCTCACTTTTTACTTTAAGTGCATAAAGAGGCTTTGTCATTTGCCACTAACACATTTTACTACCTTCAATCTTGAAAAAACATTTTGCAGTTAATAAGAGGAGATTTAGATAATCGACCTTTTTTCTTTGTCTCCCTCTACTTCCCATGATTTAATTTGCCGACATCCCCTACTCGGTGGTTTCTAATGAGCAGCTGAGATTCGAGGAATTTGTCTCATTTATTTCATTACGCTTTTGGCTGTTTGAATTTGCTCCATTTATTTCATTATGTGTTTTCCTGTTTGAATTGCAGCCGGTTAACTTTTTAAAAATAAATAAAGAGAAGGAAGAAAAGGACTTTTTTTCTGTAACAAGCTGATAGAAACTGTTGGGTAATAACGTTCAGTTGGGTATGTTCCCTTCAGTCATAATCCAAATTTATACGTAGCTCCCTAAAAAGATTGAGGAGTTTTGAGAAGGGATTCAGTGTTTACGCTGCAGTTATTTGATCCACTCCTGGTTTGCGCCGGCGCTAGCGGAATTAAACCTGTGTTTAACTCCCCCTAAAACTTTTTAAACCTTCCCCGTGAAGCCAGAAAACAAAGTGAGCCTGGCTGCAGCTGTAAACTATTTGTAGCTTGGGTTTATTAGCACGCGATTACGTGTGGTCGCTGGACGCCGGCAAAGCAGGGATCCTTCTTGGTAGAGTTCAATGCGGCCGTTTGAGCTGGTGCTCGCGGGCAGCCGTACTTACGTGCCAGCGGTGGGTACCTCCCGGGCTCCCACGGCGCGACGCCGCTGCGGTGCTGGGGACACGCTCCCGGCCAGACACCTTCCCGGCGGCTGCTGCCGTCCCACCCCCGGGGCCGCGACGTGGCAGCACGGAGGAGGTTTGGCTGCCTGAGTAAGGAGCAGGCGACACCATAACCTCCTGCGGAGGCAGAGGGGACAGTTGAAACCCTGCCTGCCCCGTTTAGCCGGCACCCCCAGCATGGTCCCTACCGGCCGTGTCCCGGGACACAGCTGGCACGGCCACCGAGACAGCGGGAGCGTTTAGGCACAGAGCTCTATCAACGTGTTAATTAGAGTCCGGATGAAAAACAAAGCCCTGCCGCTGGTATACAAGAAATACGACTCTTGGCAACTTGGAAATAGTTGTCTCAGTGTGTGGCACACAGCAGCGTACAGTATCACTTACAGTTTGCCTATAGAAGCCTACCGTTATAGATTATTTTGCTTTATAGATGGTTTTCTTGCCAGCAGCTAAGATTTTGCTTATCCCTTACTTTCCAGGGCTTAAGCAATGGGAAGCATTTTCCAAGTTGTGTTTCCAAGCCCCGTTAAGGAGCAGTTTTATCCCAGGGAACACAAGCGCAGAAAAAAGCACTGACCCATGTCTGCTATCACATTGTGGTTTGGTGTTCAGAGCCTTAATAAAATAGTTACCCCGTGTGTACCTCAAATTGCTCATTGTTTAGCAAAAGTTTTTTTTTTTTTTTAAGCTAAATGTAGAAGTTTTCCTTCTGGACTTAGATGGAGAAATGAACTGTTCACAGAGAAATGAACTGTTTCACATTGCAAAAGTCATTTAAAATAATACCAGTAAAATTAATAATCATGCTTTCAAAGGCACAGTTACAGGAAAAATGACTGCAGTTTGACATTTAGCTGAAAGTTTACTGAAATAAAGATTTCTTATCAACAGTTAAGGTTGTTCAGCTAGAACGATGACTGTGCCGGAAAGGCAACACCCGCTGCATTTTTTTTCTCTCTCCGTACACAGCATCGTTTCCAAACCACTTGGAGGGAAGGAGGTACAAAACCTCCTGCCAAGGAGCAATCTGAGAGCTGCGGGGCCATGGCGTTTCGGTTCCTTCTGCTGGTCCCTCGGCAAAGAGGGATGCCAAAGCCACACAGGAGGGATGAGCAGCCCCACAACTCTTTTGCCGTTCCAAATCGACAATCACAACTTTATTCGCAAGAGGCATTTGAAGGAAAATGAAACCCCAGGTACTCTGTCGGACAGCCACCAACCGAGCCAGCTCCTCTTGGCTTGTGGAGTCCCAGAAAATGCTTGTTCTGCCGCAACGGCACCCACATGGGCTGTGGGCGCAAAGCCCCCTGCGGCCGCAGCCGGGCGATGCCATGCAAAGCCCTGTCCTGTCTCATACCGCCAATAAGCGCCGCTGCTCCGACATAACCGAACAGCAAGGTCAGTTGTGTTTTCCGGGTTTTCCTTTGCAGTTCTAGAAATCTGGATTAATTCGCATGACCAGAGAGCTGTGCAAATTGGTCAAAAGAATATAAACTCAGTGCATCTGGCCCATGATTTTCTCCCTCTGCGGCCCACAAAAAATGAGTTTTCCAAGTGCCAGTCGTCATTTAATATGGAAGCCTAAGTTCACAGAGCCAAAAGTAAAAATTATATGCATCTGGTGCTTTTAAGTGGTGTATGAAAATAAAAGATGCTGCTGTTAATTTGCTGCTTTAATTCCCCCTGGAGACACATTCTGCAAGCTTTAAGCCAGATCCCAGCCTTTTCAGTTGGACGTGGGCTCAGTGCTGCCCTGGCACAGGGAAATTTGGGAGGAGGGATGCTGCACCATTGCGGAGACCTTACTTTCATTGACCCCAGCACCTTCTCTTCCCAACGGTGTCTATAGGATGTGCTGCAGAGACACCTGCGCCCAGGGCAGGGCTGTGCTGAGCCGGAGGCTACAAGCCAGCGGAGAAGGGCAGGAGCCAGCATCACTCTGCAAAATGAAATCCTGCAGTAAAGCTTGTCAGATGTACGGTTTTGTTCATCAATGTGGTTTTACACTGTTTAACATCAATATTTGGAAAAGACAAATCACCTCCCTGTGCCATTTTACCGTGCCTCCTCCTATATACAGCACTGTCCGAGATGGCAGGAGGCCGGGTTATTGAAAGGAGATCCCACAAGCCTTGAGGGCATCAATATTTGGGAAATAATAGCTATTGTGCAATAAACATCTCTCTGTCATGACAGCTCAGGGGACAATTCACAACTCTGTAGATACTTGGCCAACAACGATGTGGTATAATATTAAAACACAAAGTTAAGATTAAGATGAGACCACTCAGAAACGTGGCAAGGACCCAAGAAGTTGTCACTGGCCCCTTTTAGGCGAGGCAAGAGCTGGGAACAGTCAACACCTGCAGATTATTTCCTTCTCTGGAGTACATCTCTGTAGCTTTTGGCTGAAAAATTATACTCCGGGAAGGAGGAGAAAGGCGTGAAATGTCACAGTCTTGGTCCAAATGAGTCAGTGTAATTTCTTCTCCCAGGGATGCTGCGGGTAATGCTGGGAGCCAGCCCTCACTGAAGGAGGGAAGGGGCAGGGGAAGGTGCCCTGCCACACACTCCCGGGGTGGCCACTATCTGCGCCCTGCAGCAACACGGGATTTCCCATGGGTTGTGATGATCCACAAGCTCCACAGCCTCATCGGTCCCATGGCAGAAGTGGGAATAGCAGCGCAAAAGTACCCACTGAAGGTCTAGAAGTGTTGTGATGACTGGTTAATCACTTGATGCCTTCAGAGATGGAAAGTGCCACCTAAGTTAACAAAAAGGCTGGGTACAGGCAGGGCATTGGGGCTGGCTGCTGGTTACATGCATAAAGGCAGGCAATTACAGGTGTAAAACTGTGTAATGCTCATTTTTTCTTGGGATGGGGGTGCTGGAATAGACCACTGGTCATGCACGTGGTTGCAGCAACCCTCGCTTGGGCAAAGATCCATCCCTTTGGAGCAGGGACCGAAGCCTGGAGTCACAGCTGAGGAAAGCTGAGCTTGGGAACAGGCAGGGCATGGATCCGCATGTAGTGTCCCCTCTGACTTAATAAAACCTGAGAGTCCAAGCTGCGTGGGTCAGATCTAGGAAACTGGATCTTCAAGAGGCAGCAGGAGTGGGAAAGACCGGGCAGGAAAGACCCAATTTCTAACCTGTCACCAGACTTCAAAGCATCTGTAGATGGACCAAATATCTGAGCCCAGAGATCCAGGAGTTTATTGGGCTTACCTCTGGATCGGATTTAATCACACTCAGCCAGCCTGATAAAAGCAGAAGCTAGACGTTGCTTAATGTCTAAAGAATTATTTCTGCTGTCTTCTAATAAAGCACACTGATGTAAGCTGGAGTTGATAACAGGATCGCTGCGCGGGGGTAGCAAAATCTCATTTTACAGGACAACCGAACTGTCAGTGCCAAAGAGCAGACAGGTTATTGCTCATGCTCCTCCAAGGTTGCTTTTATTAAAATGGAAATTTCCAAAGCTTTGCATGCACACACAGGCGGCCAGGGGTGCAGACACCCTTCGAAGGGGAGAGGCACACAGCCCCCCTCCCTGTCCTCCTGCAGCTCATTAGTTGCAGCCCTTACAAAGCGGGGTGCCTCGGGGGAACCGCAGCACAGATGTCACTGCCCCGGGAGGAGGGTCCATGTCTTCACAGCCCCCATACTCACCACGGTTTTGGGGTGGGTTTGGCAGGTATGGCAGCTGCGGGTGGGTGCGACGCGTTCCCCAGTGGCTGCACCCCATGAATTTCCCCTCGGATTTGGGTAAGGATTTGCTCTCCCTCCTCAAACCCAGCAGAGCCATCACCGCCTTAAAATTGTGCCTTTCACATTTTAGGTCACCACAGCTCTTCATGAAGAGGGGCACAGCACCCCAGCCCCTCTCCTGCACGGCCAGACTCAAACCACTGCAACTGGAGCATCCCTGCAGGCGGTCCCCACCCTTAGAACAGAACAGAATAGAATAGAATAGAATAGAATAGAATAGAATAGAACAGAACAGAACAGAATAGAATAGAATAGAACAGAACAGAACAGAACAGAATAATTTTGGTTGGAAGTGACCTACAATTATCATCTAGTCCAACTGCCTGACCACTTTAGGGCTGACCATAAGTTAAAGCATGCTATTAAGGGCGTTGCCAAAATGCCTCTTAAACACTGCTGATAATGAAAAAAACAGCAAAAAAATAATAATTAAAATATCAAAAAAAAAAAGCAAAAATTAACGCCCGGCTGTATTTTCACCTTTTGTTGTCATAATACTGCAACAGGCCAAACCTGAACTTGGCTTCTGAGAACAATTTATTCTTTTCATCATCTGAGGAACAGATTATATTTTTACACATGTGTGCTATGTTAAAATAATTTTGCTTTTCCCCCCTCCCCAAAGTTAATTGAATCAAAGATTGTTTGTGAAATATCTCATTTATGGAGCACTCCAAACTCCTGGCTTGTAATTAGTGCAACAAATCAGTGTTCTATTCCCAGACTGAAAAAAAAGAATTTTTAGAGTATTTCAATTAGCTATTTGAAACTGAAATTCTTAATTAAATTAAACTCAGAAAGAAATTCGTGTTCCAAAAAATGTTGGTAAGGGATTTCGTTATTGTGTCCACGTTTGGAGGTGGTGAAGGATGGTGAACCCTGGTACTCCGTACCAGAAAGAGCTGGTGGAAAGCGATGCTGCTGGAAACCACCCAGAGCGTACAGCTCTCGTCCTGCAAAGCCACGAGGCAGCGATGGACCAGACCCGAGAGCCCCAGCCTCTCGCTGCCCCGGAGGGATGCACGGCTCACGTTTTCCTTGGGACTTCAATCTCTGCCAGGAAACTAGTTTCTGTGCTGGAGAAGCATGAAGGACTCGGCAAAGACCTGGCTCAGGTTATTGATGTCACAGGAAAGCAGAGTTATGCCAGGGAAAAGGAGCTGGGTTTTCCGCTTTGCCACTTTTGCTGCTGATTTAGGTTTTCTACACAGGTATGGATTTTAACAAGCAACAATCATTCATTATGAAAAAGCAATTTTTGGGGCATTTTACCCATATATGGGAATAATTATTTTCTCTTTTCAAGATGGAGCGATACAAGGGCAGAACTGCCAGAAATACCCAACTATGTACAAATGAAAAATACCATCTCGGAGATGTTTTTTCAGAGACTGTCACATGGGGCCACCCCTGGCACTCAGTGGAGCTTCAGACCCACTTTAGTAGGCTGCAACTTGATGATAAAGGCACGAAGCGGTACAGAAGTCATGCAGCTCTGAATACCTGCGCAAGTTTTAAGTCATTTTCACTTGAAACAGCAATAGTCTGTTATTTATTCCCAAACAAATACTCCTGGCTCAGAAGATCCCTGTCTTTGCAATACCTACGCAATACCCCCTTCTAATCGGCACCTTCCGCGTTATTAATTCCCCCTTACCTCCTCCTCTAGCTCTTCCCTAACAAGCTCACGAGACAGAGACTGAACGAGCCGCGTTTGCAGAGCAATCAACCGAAATCAGAAGGGCTTTCTTCTCGCCCGTCTTTGGGAAGCCATCGCCACCCCTCCCCGAGCACATGGCCCTGCCGCCGGCTGTCACTGAGGCTCTGGCACGTTCACGCAGCCTTATTTTGACAACAGAATATTCCCCTCCCAGCTCCTCGCCGTGGCTCGCATGCCTCCTAAATCTCTCCGCTTGAAGCGTAATGTTTTCGTGACGTTCATATCTCTTCCTGTGGGAACTTGTGATAAGCTTCGGAGATGGCTTAGACTCGCTCACTCCCCTCTGACGGCAGTAGCCGCGGACGACTCTCACAGTCAAAATCTTCGCATTAAGATGACTAAAACCCTGTATTAGGAGCACTTCAGATGTTTGTAAGCCATCATCCGTGCCAAACCCCAGCATTTAAATTACTCTGACCTGGTAAAGAGTATCCTCTTGACAAAATCTCTTTTATTATCTGTAAGTCTATGGGATGCTGGTCCGGACGGCAGCTGTCAGGACCAGCGCTGGGATGGCTTTCCCCCCCGCTGTCTCTACAGCCTGTGCACCACTTCGGGCATTAAATTACTGTGGAAACCTGTATATACTAACCATCTAAAATGATCCATATGTCTTTCTGAAGAGTTTCTGCTTGCTGGGACAGAGAAATGTGTCCTGAATATGGGGCTGCGCACTGAGGAAGCCCAGTCCCCCCATACCATTGCCTTTGCCTTTTTACTTTGTCTTTTTTTCCTTCCAACCCCCAAGTCTTTGTCCCTTCTGCCAACTTCATTACAATGCAGTCACATTCTCTGAGGTTACTGATGATGATATATTTAACAACAGAGGGCCAGAGAGCATCCGGACTGCCTGCGTGGGAAGCTGGCTCCGCAACACTGGACTTTCCCAGGGGAATTGCGTGGCCCCAGACCTCCCTGGGCTTCGGGCACAGATGGGAGCAGAAGCTCAGCCGCGCTGTCGCTATTTCAGTTGCCCTTCTCCCAGGCCTAACAACGGGTCAAAGGTGGAGGAATAAGGAACATAAAGATCTAATACCCCTGCGAGCAGCAGGGATGGACACAGGGGGCTGCTCTCCGCACACCCTCCGCCTCTCCAGCCCTCGGTTTTCAGCACGCACACCCAGCCGAGTAAGTTTTGATGGCACTGCATAACTCATAACCACAAAACAAATGGCATCTAGGACCACAGAAACAGGCTGAATTTTTTGCAAAACCAAGATTAACAATGATGTCACTTTTTTTTTTTTAACATGCCAGATGTTATGACCAACTACTGTCACATGCGATTAGACCCTTGGACGCTGCTATGCAGAGATGGTCTGTGACGCGCCAGGGCCATGCCGTAGCTTGCCTTTGAGCATAGCCATGCTTTAATTTATACTACATTTTGTACTACAGTTCGAACTAATATATTAGTTTCAGAGCTGAGCGTACCACCTACTGCCAAAAAGGTTGCAAATGTGGAATTTCACAGTGAAATATTAGTACGAAATCACTGCTTTCTTGCTAGCACTTATCGGTGCTAGGTAGATGGATCATGCAAAAGTCCTTGAAATAGTACTTTAACATCGCTCATGTGAAAATGTACAAGAGCTTTTCGTGGATAGTGCTGTTATTTTAATATTTCTTTTAATTACAACTTAATTTGGAGCCTTGCCTGGAAACCTTCTCCCTGCAGAGTACACTCATGTTTTAGCAAGGGATGCCAAAAAGTCCATCTTAAAACTTTCCTAGAAGTAAAAGTACTGTGGCTTTTCCCCGCTCTGTGAAAAGCCATTCCCAAATAAATGACTGTTGCTTCCTCAAGCCTTAAACTGAGGGTGTATTTATTTGCACTGAAGCCAAACAAAGAACTTTGTCCGAAAATGAATTTTTCGGAAGGCAAGGTGGAAGAAGGGGCTGCGAGGGATGCTGCAGGTAGCCTGACTGTCGGCTTGCAGCGGGGTGGACCTGGAACGTGGCATCGTGGTGCTGCCCGCAGCCACCCGTGGTCCCTGATCGCCTCCTCTGAGCTCCTTCCCCTGTCACAGCCCGAGTCATTGCCATTCCCAGAGTCGCGTCCTCGCCTTTTCACTCACCCTCCTTATCTATTGCGACGCTTCCTGCTCTCCCTTCCCTCTCTGCCCTGCAGGCCTACAACTGTTGCTTGTAATAGTATTTTTTTTTTATACTGTTTCTATCTCTCGCCTCAATCCAGGCAGTGCCATTGTAGGCAGTTTCCATGTGTCACTGCTTCTTTCAAGCATCATATCCTCCTGCGAGATACCGACACATCCGACTCAGCCTGCCCACTCTCTCCTTTGTGCAGGCTTTTTATTGCAAGCTATTTAAACTCCCAGCTATTTTCCTGATTAAATAAACCCAGGACCAGTTACTCGGAAGGTATCAGGGTTTTATTAGAAAACTACATTGCCATCTTGTTATTTTCATCCCTATTCACCTCTCATCTTCCCACAGACAAAAGCCTCCGAGTTTCTTTATATATACGTGTATTCACGCTTTTATTGAGCAGGAATCCTCTTTGCAATCTCTGGTCTGAGATGAGACTGCTCTCTGGATCATAGTCAGTGTTTTACTTGGGTTTGATTTTGTCTCTGCTCTGACAAGCCCCTGGCGAAGTTAATGGCGACAAAAGAAAGTAAAGGACTCCAGGATTTGGTCCTGATTTCAGGGATAGGAGTTCACCTCCTTGTCAGTCTAGGGATGCTTGTTTCCCTGTTGCAGCCACATCCAGATTCTGGGAGGACTGGGAAAGGGAGGGGAGGATGGTGGGGAACATCTTTCTGGTTAGGATACGCAAGGATGGGTATGGTACCCGAAAATGCAAAGCAAACTGAAATTCATTAAAGCGTAGCAGTTGCAGCAAAGATAGTTGAAAAAAAATACCCCATCTTGCTGTAGTTAATGGATTTTACTAACCATGGGGTTGAGAGCCCAGAGGCGGGAGAGCTGGGCTGTGGTTGTACCCGGCTGTGGGATGCTGCCTGGACACACGGGGTTAAAGCTTCAGCATCCCACCTCCGGGCAGGAAAATGCAAATGCAGTCCAGCTCTGGCTGTCCAGAAGCAAACATCTGCACAGCCACAAGTGAATAGCAATGCGGAAACATGCAAAAATCACCAGGGCAGCTGGGGATTTTTTTTTTAATTTATTTTTTCCCCCCACTATTTCATCCTGCAAACAACACACCCTGATGTTACGCCCTGATCTTATGTTCCAGCCACTTTCTGTTGCCCACAAGGTCTCATCCAGCCTAGAGCTGCCCCAGCGCCTCAGTACAAGCTCCACAAAGGACACTGCTATTCTGGGGGGTGCCCACAAGTCCAACTCCGTCTGTCAATTCACAAATTTAAGCAGAGCGTGAAGTGTCAATCAGCCTCATGCCAGCATGCACAGAAAACCTGGCATTTTCTCCGCCGCACTACAGCTTTTTCCCCAAGGCTCGTCCCACCCTCGGGAACACGGCACAGGGGCAGTTCTTGTGGGTCTCTTCACTCCTGACTAGATGCAGGGGTAGCCGCTTTCACAGTAACCCCCTGATCCAGCTGGCCGCAAAGTTTTTCTCTCCCCTACCTAAATTTTCCTAAAGAGAGCACAAAGCAGACTGGGCGCCGCGGGACAGAGTCCGTGTCCATGGCTGGCACAGTAGAGGGAAAGCGGGGACAAGTTCGGGATGTATTTGATGAAAAGGAGCATGAGAAGAGCCACCTCCCAGCTGTGATGGGCTAACAAAAAAAAAACATCCCACCCCACCCACACACCCCAAAAAACCACACAACCCCCCTAAAAACTGGCTAACGATGAGTCAAAACTCAAAATTCCCCAGAAGATAAAAACAAAGCACGCACCTCACAAAGGGTAATGTGGTAAGTAATGGCTGAGGCAAACCGAGGGGACCTCCAGCCTCACCCCATCATCGCCCAAGGACATCTTCTTTGTCTGTGTTTCTGTAAAGTGGGGACAATACTCCTTTTGTCCCCCCTCCCTTGTCGCGTAGCTGGCAGAAGAGGTTCATGGGGCTCCAGATGTTGCTATGATTAAAACCAAAAGACATCTGCATAGCATATAACTCCCACAGGTGGTATTTCTCCAGCTCCTATCTTTAGGATATCTGTGTGAAATACTTCTATTGACTCTGATCTCAGAGCAGCCCCTCACTTCCAAGTTACAATGCCCATCTTCAGGCGAAATGAGTTGTCTTCGTTCTATCGTTGAGGGAACTGAAAAAAACAAGTCTGGGGACAGTGACGCAAGTAGAAGAAAACACACACAAGTGTAAGGGCAATGCTGTTTGCAAAAACGCTTTGATAAGTTGTTTGGTAAGTCCATAGGTCAAGGTCCATAAGGGCTGATGCCTGTAAGTGCAAGCTGGGGCTTGGAGAAGCCCCAAAATGACTGGTAGCTGGGTGGGTAGATGATCTCTAGAGGTCCCTTCCAACCCTTACCATTCTGTGATTCTGTGGGTATATGAAATAAAACCCAAGTACTGGTCCTGTTTTCATACACTTCAGCTGGTGGTAGCTTCTCACAGGCTTCTTGGTGCTGTTTCTTAATGATTAGGAGAAAAGCTCCAATTGCAGCACAAATAGTTCCTGGGGTGTAAAACACTAATTCAGGCAGAGAAGAGCAGTGATCGGCGGCTTGGGCAGACCCTGCCTTCCATGGGCTATGGGGGGCCAGGCAGGGGATGGATCCCTGAGGTGTCCTGGGTTTGCATCATGGCTTTGCATCACCCCCAAGCTGTCCTGCACAGTGGGCAGCTGTGGCGTAAAGGGAAAAATTAAGGAAAATTTGTCTTTATCTCTCCTGATGGAAGGAATCCATCAAGTCAGGCAACAAGAGAGAAGGCAAAATTGCTGGGTTTGGTCACCCACAAGTCAAAAGCACGAGTTTTGATGAAGGATTCCAGTTGCTACCTGAGCTGGTAACGTGGTCCAGTCATGACCATCTTCTTTCACCATATTGTTGTGTGTGGCTTATAACAGAGGGATTTGGGGGCATATGGATAGTCACAGACCACCCAGGATTTTGGGATGGGAGTAGTCACAGACCACCCAGGATTTCTGGGGATGGGGATAGGCACAGACCCCCAGGCATCCTTCTCCCGGCAGTGCGGTGGCACCGAAACCCTCGGGTGCAGTCTCACTGCAGACCAAAGTACAGCAGCCTCCTCCCGAGGTAAATGACCTTAAGGCCAGCCAGAAAACAAGAATTTCATTTTGTGAAACATTTGGGTTTGTTCCACAGGGACTTAATTGCCTTTTGTTTTGCTTTTGTGCAAAAATGAAAGCATTCGGCAGAAAGAAATGCACTGCAGATAAGCGTATAAACCAGGGATTAAGACACTCACTGGGGAGACGAGAACCTCTACATCAAATCTTTGATTTATTCCAGGAATTGGGCTTCTGTTAATCACCTATTTTTTGGTTCATTGGCCTAGTTGTATTTTAGGATGAATGTACCATTTTGTCACATCAGAAATGGAACATTAATAGGAATGTACTGTTAATTTGGAGGATGCTTGTACCCGCTGAAAAGAAATAAATGATGCTATAATTAAGGTTGAAAAATAATTCACTCAAAACCCCTAGAACGTTTAGAGAATGCAGAAATGCAATGCAAATTTTCACGCTTGAAATATTCATAAATGATTTTGTGAGTCGTTACAGTTACCCTGTAAGCAGTGTTTTAGGTAGACAGTGCTTTGATCTGGGTTTCGTGCTTGTGCTTCTTCGGGTTCAGGAGTTTTATAACCTTCCATCACAGCCGGTGGGTGCTGATGCTGGGCTGTCCCGCTTTGGAGATGGAGGCACCTCAACGGTTGGGCAAGAACCAGTCATGGCTTTGCTGGTGCTGGGACCCCTGCGCTGAGCTGGGGAAGAGCCAGAGCCATCTTTTAAGAAAAAAAAGAGGGGACTGTGGCCATACCAGGAACACGAGGACACGGTCTCGGCTGCAAGTGTCATGGGTATTTAACACATTACTGCACTGTGGTCCCCAGCTCTCACCATGGATCTGGGTTTCATGCTGGGAACCATCACCAGGACATGTGCAGCATCCTTCCTTGCTGCAGCCGAAGCCTTCTCTGCACCAAACCCCATGGCACCTCCTGGGCCAATACCCCAAGGCACTGACTCCTGGAAAGTGTTTTTCATCCCTCTCCCAGGCTGGAGCTGCTTCCCCATCCAAACTCAGTGCTGGCAGAGGAGCCTGAGGGCTGCCGGGGTCACCAACACCCCCGGCAGCACTGGAGGCATGAGTGGGGCAGGCAACCCCTATCAGCCAGGTACCCCCTTATCAGCCAGGTACCCTGGGGAGGTAAAAAGGGGCAGAAAAGGGGTTTGGGCAGCTGGGGCTGCTGAGGGGGTAAGCGAAGGCTCTTCTGGTCTCTGCAGCTGAGTTTGGGCTCCTTTGAGCACCACCACCCAGCATTCCCAGCCAGCGTCCTTCCAGCTGCTCCCACTTCTGACATCATGACCAGGATTTCTGGGGGGACTCGGCACACTGTGAAGAGCCAGCCTGGCCTTAGGTTGGACCTTTCAAAATGCAGACATCAAGAGCTTCCCCAGCACTCTTAAAAGCTGTATCTACCATACACAGTGGCTTTAAAAATAGCTTAATATAAAATTTTGGAGCTCCCTTTTCCCAGACAGAGGTTTTACAGCATGGGAACAAGGCAGAAGATTTGGGAAGAAGGGATTTTATTTTTTTCCTTGTTGTTATTTATTGAGATTTGCCTGAAGGATATTCTTGCTCCAGAACAAGGGAGGGGGATCTTGAGCAATCCTTCAAAACCAGGGGCACATCTCTGTTTCAGGCCCATGCAGCTGAGGTCAGTACCGCAAGGAGAAGGGGACCCTCCCACAGCCAGGGAGATGCAGCTGTGCCACCCCAAGCTCCTACTGAGCTGCTGGGTGTTGTAGTAACATCATAATGCCATGAAAAGCCTTGATAAAAATATGCTTTATTCTCCCTTTGATCAGCTCTGTTTAAGCTGGATGAACCAGGCTTACTGAGAGAAGTAACCTGTCAGACACCCAAATGGGGGCTGTTTAATTTTCCCAAAGTTAATGGAGAGAGTGCCCGTAATTACACCTGGCCTTCCGTAACTTTTCAGCTTTCGTGATGAAGTAGGAGACAGCATTATGGCACTTACGGCTATTGATTATTTAAACTAATGGACTGAGACTGATTGAATCTATCGCCACAGCCAGGGGATTCTGTGTTGTGTTTCTTTTATGAACTCAACAGAAAACACCTCTCAAACTGCAGGGTGGAAAGGTGGGTGGACCGGAGAGCACCCAGGTCCAGGCTGCTCCGACCACAGTATTGGGGTGCAAGGAGTGGGTTCTTCACCTCGGCGTGGCACCACGTCCAAATGTCTTAAGACCAAAGCTGCTATGTTAATCCTTGTCCCACTGGTATGCTTCTCGTTTGTTGTCTAATGTGGGTTTTTCCTGGGACTGTCTTGCTAAATTGCGTTCAAATGCAAGAGATGGAAGATTTAAGAAAGCGCAGAAACGTGTGAGATGATAGCTACGCTAAACGTCTGAGGGGTGCTGAGGGAATGGCAATAGCACTTAGTGCATCTAAGAGACTTCAGTGCTGGTATCCCTACACAGCTTGCCTAGACCAATCCAACAAAGTTCGTCATATCACATCATGTCCCACATTATGTCAAAAGTACATTTATAAAGAACGAGCGATTATTTAATGGACTGACTAGACTGTCCAATAGGTTGTTTAGAAGTGTTACAATTATCTATATGCAGTGACAGTTGGGTCAGTCACATGCTTATAATATCTTCTAGCCATTTAATGAGGTGTAAATCAGTTAGACAAAATACAGCGCTGATATGAACAGGACAGGGGGAATGTCCCCAGCATGGACGAGACTCCCAGGTTACATCTCCCACCTGTGTCTGGGGATGTTTGCCATGACAGGGCTATCAGTGCTGCTGCCACTCTAGGTGGACATAGGTGTCCCACAGGTCTCATGGCAGCACCCTGAGGACATCTCAGCTGTCGCCAGGCACCTTGAACAGCCCATGACATATGCAAGACCACTTCGCAGCCTCCCTCGTCACCTCCCTTGCACGCACAGCTGGTGGCTCAGTCACATCTCCCACAAGGAGCTGATGTAGCTCCAAGACACAATTCATGCCAGTTTCATCACAGTAAAACAACAAAAAACTAACCAGAAACAATCTTTGCGATGTTTTGCTGTTCTCTGCAGATGGGAAGCCTGGTTGCCCATTAGCAGGGCAATGCTGACCTCTGCTGCCTGAAACCAAAATTATGAAAAACTACCTGCAACAGGACCACCTTGGCCAAGTGGCTTTGGCGGAGCAGCTGCAACACTACCCGGGTGTAATATGAATTCCATGACAGCTAACCTGGGTGAGCAAAGGTTTGTAACTTCAGACCTGCAAGCCAGACCTTAAGGAAAAGCCAACCGGATTACAAGTCGGGGCCAACCCTTTCCCAGTGTCAATGCTGGGGGCTTGGCTGCCTCCCGTGGCAGAGACAGCAAGGTTGGTGTCCCCATGGCTGGCAGCTGGTGCTGACATGTCCACCCCAACTGGTATGGTGGGTTTTACAAGAGCCCCACCAAGCAGACACGCAGCCAGCTATCATCTTGGTTGCTTCCACCAACTTCTTCAACGTTTTGCTCCACTGATTGGGAAACTGGTGGAGGGAAGGTGCCGTGGAGCCAGAAAGGGTGTTTCAGCTGCTCAGGCAGAAATCTGGATATTCACATTTAGAAAAGATTAGCTTGTTAAGATATCATTATAAAAAATAACATTATTCCTCTTAAGTATACTTGGGGTCCAGCAATGAATAATGCTGAAAGGAGCACCAGACACGGAGGTGTTTTCTAGGGCCTTCCTCAAGGGTCAGTCACATTGCTTAATATTTCCATTAATGATCTCCACAGAAAATGAAGTGTGTGGTGTTAAAAATGTGCTGATGCCACAAACCCAGGGGACACCTCCACTATAGAAGAGGATTGGGATATTACATTGAGAGGAATGGACATCTCTGAGAGCTGAAAATACAATTTGAGATGGCACAAGGTGACAAGCGAGGGACTGCGCCAGTGCAGCATGAGATATGTCTGTGGTGCCACAGTAATCATAGAACCCTAGAATGATTTATGTTGGAAGGAACCTTAAAGATCACCTAGTGCTACCGCCCTGCCATGGGCAGGGACATCTCCCACTAGACCTGGTTGCTCAAAGCCCCGTCCAGCCTAGCGGTGTGGCCTTGGTTGCAACCATGCAACTAGGTGAAAAAGGCGAACGCAGTCCTAGTCAGTAGATGGAGTCCACGTCCAACGTAGACAGTTCAAAGTTATTTAAGGTCTGCAGCTTAACTGACCAGGGTTACACATAAGCTTTGCTGCAGATGCTGAGATACCAACGTGACCCCCCCCCCACCAGCCCCAGGCAGGCTGGGTTTGCTGTCCGGGCACCATGTGAGTGTGCAGGGCCACATCACCTTCAGAAACCATCCCCCAGGCAGTTCCATCAGGTTTCCCCACTCAAATTATTCCTACTGCAGTCCTGCAGGTCTCCCCTGAGCTCATTACGATGGAAGCAGTGTACAGCCTTGAGTCCATTATATCTGTGCTGCTCCCTGTACTCTGCTGGTTTTACACAATTTGTCGAACGCGCGGTGCCCAGCCAGACTGAGAGCTCTTTCTGTAAGGGCTTGGGGGCAAAAAGTTAATGGAAGCAGCTCGCTCCGGCTTTCCTTGCAGGGAAAATCAAGAGCAGCTCTGCATCCTCCCAGGCACTCACATCCCCCAGGGACCTGGAGATCCATCCTGCGTCCCTCAGCTACAGACACTTCTGCCAGTTAGAGAATAAGGGAGTGAGATGGGGTAGATGTTTCTGGATTCAGATCCACTGAATTTAGCAATTCTTGGAGGACGAAAAGAGAAGCAAAATGTTCAGCGGAGGTAAAACTGGAATGACTGTATTACAAACCGATCGCAATCCTGCCGAGCTCTCTTCTGTGTCCGCCACACACCAATTACAGCTGCAATGAGAACCACCCAGGGCTTTTTGCTAGAAAAACTCTTTGCATTCACATACAACACAGAAAACTTTCAGCTCGCTACCAGCTGGCGTACAGGCGATACGGAAGAGGAGCAAGGCCCGTGTCGTTCCTGAGCAGGCAGGATGTAGAGGGAAAGCTCATGTGCTAATGCAACACCCCTGGGGAGGTTTTTGCCACCAGTTGTGTCTTCTGGTATCTGCATAAGGTGTTTTGTTACTGCTGCTGCTAATCTGCAGCTGGGCAAACAGAGACACAGAGGAGTCAAGTGACCAGCTCATATAGGGAAAAGGAAGAGTCAAGGGCTCAGCAAATGGTTGCCAACTCCTTGGCACATGGACAAACACAACAGCGCTCCACCCCGAGCGATTTCTGGCTGAAGGAAGCACCGCACAACCCTCTGCCGCTCCTAATCAGAGGGAGAATTATGTCTGTTTGTGGTCAAGGTGGTCTATCCTGGGACGTGTATTTCTTAGTCATTGTCACAAGGGCTAATTTATCTTTGGTAATTAGTTTCTGTGCCTTGGAGCAGTGAAGCGCAAATAAGCATTTAACATTGATCTATTGCAGCACTTTCCTGGGTAAATAGATGGCTCTGGTGTTGTCTGATGCTGATGCATCAGTGTCTTTTATGATCAGCAGAATCACTCAGGCATCAGCTCAGCCACAAGCCAAAAATCATGTCTAAGCTTTTAAAACCAAGCTTGCCTTCTCCGACCTGCTCGTGCTCTGGAAGACAAGAGCAGCATTTCCCCCCTCCTGCTCGGAGGCACAACCCCAAAACGCTCCTGAGGAGGAGTTCAAATCAAACAGAAACACAGAAGCTTGAAGGCTGGGCCAGCAGAAATGTCCTTTGCTCTCTCAAACCTCACCATTGCTTAGCTTCAGGTCTTATAGCTACTACACAACCTGCATGGCCAGCTCAGGACCATAGTCTGCCCTAATTAACAGTTTCAAGCAATTATATGTCATTATATGTGTTTTCTTTTCAGATGCAAGGATGTAATGTCCCAGGTCTAGGAGGAAGGATCTGTAATAAACCTGTCAAGTCAGGAGTACAGCGATGGGTCCACAGACAGAAGAATGTGGTGCAGAAACCCAGATCCCTGATAGCCTGGCTTAGGTTGTGGGGCCGGCTTTGGTGCAAAGGCTGGAGGAAAATTTAATTGTAGAGGTGGAAATGGAAAACAGGGTGTAATGCACCACGGGGTCCTCGGGCACAGCACAGGTCGTGTCAGATGAGCTCTTCTTTGGAAAGATTATTTATGTATTTACTCACTTGAAAAATATGAAATGAAATGAAATGAAATTAAATGAAATGAAATGAAATGAAAAAATGCCTGAAAAAATGCCACTGTTCTAATATTTCCTGTCTTTAAATAAGGACTGGATAAGATGCCACATGGGCCATAGTTATGTCAACAGGAGAGCCATCCGGAGATGATGAAGTGGGTAAGGAAATGACTAAAAAAGAGATGCTAGGTGGTGTTTTAAAAAGGTAACTGTGAGGCCAAAGCAAATTTACTGGGGAATGTCTATAGACTGAACACAGACAGTAATTCCATTAAAAGTCTTAATAAATATGACAGAAACATGAAATTGGTTGATGGCAAAAAGCTGGGGGCTATCACCAGTACCAACAGGGGTAGGGGTGCTGTAAAAAAAAACCCAACCAAACAGCTGATTTTGAAGACTTGGGTAACAGGATCCACCAACAATTCATTGCAGCAGCAGCAATGGCCCCTACCAGGAGCATCCACTCCAGCCCCAGCTCGTCAATGGGACTGCCAGGGAAAAACACACAGGTGTGCTGCTTTACCCCCAGCATATGGAGCAGACGCAGACACAATGTCTGGCAAAAATGAGTAAGGAAAAAATATTTTTATTAGAAGGAAACTATATTAAGATGTTCATTGAAAAGAATGGATGTAATAGTTGCTAACCTACATGGAACAGAAGCAGAAATAATAATTAAAAAAAACATTATTATACATCAAGTAGGGTGGACTAGAAAATGCCCGTTAATCTAGAAATAAATTATAGACACTAAAATCTGTTATAGCTAGTATGCTTTTTCAGTTAATTAAATGTGTTATTATTATTTGGTAGGGAAGTGCTTTGTTCTGTGATATCTAATTATTTCTTTGAAAAAGTTGCATGTTCATCTTTATAACTGTGAAATTAAAAACAGGCCATAAAGTCTCACTTTGATTGAGAGACTCTTCCAGAATATGGAAAGAAATATTAATTCAGTGCCCATCACCTGGATACACTGACTTTTCTGCGACCATATTTAACAAAGTGCAATTTAAAAACCGTTCCTTCCTGCCACAGGGGCTGAGAAGTGTTAGCTGCTCGCGGTTCTCAAAAATGATCCCAATTCTTTGTTTGAGGTATGAAACTGGGCTGCACAAATTCAAAGTGGCTAATTTTATCATGACCCCAAAAATGTGTAGTGGCTGGAAAGCAATTTCTCCCCACCTATCAGCTTCATTGTCCTCATTAAATATCTTTTCTTTTGCTGGCTAGATTGGAGATGGAGAAGACCCATAGACGCTATTCTTGGTCACGTTACTGAGTCATTTTATAGCAGGTGGACAAGTTGCAGTGGCCAGCATTTAAAAATGGAGTTTATCAACTTCAAAATTTCAGTTTATCAACTGCAGTTCAAATATTCAGGCACATTTTCATTTTCCAAGACTGCAAAAACACTCACCAACATCTGTGAAATTCAGATCACTAGAACGAGTGCCTAAAATAGAAGTAGGAACTAGGCAGCTAATTTCGGGTGCCTTCATTTGGGGATGGTCTTATGCTTTTGGCTACCTAGAACCAGTTCTAATTCCAGTTCCACAGAGGCTCCTGGTTTTATAAAAGCAAACCGACACATCATAAATGTATGATTTAAAAACCCTTCTTATCAGTTCTTCTGACTTTTTTCCTCCCTCTGGATTTGTTTTAGTCTGACACCCTCTGCTTCGTTTGAACTTTCACACTTTTTTTTCCCCCATGTCTGACACTTTATTTCTTGGCATCTCCAAAGCACAGCAAAAAGCAGTAAAAAACTGTCACGGTTGGACTTCCAAGTCTGTGTGGTATAAAGAGAGTCACAATTAGACAAAACCAATTGAGGGTCTGGTGAATTGATGAATAAAACATGCTCCAATAAAAGGATCTGCCTAAGTGCAACGTATCATTATAACGTAGCTTGGGTGGAAAAAGGCTTCTTTCCTCAGTCAAAATTTCTCAGAGCCAGACGAGCATTTTGAGACTACTATTACTGAAATAACCATCAAGGTGTTCAGCAAAGCAGTTATCCACCTCCAAAATACAGGTTATCAAATAAAACTCCATTTCCAAGTATTTCAAACATGGAACTTTCTCAGCTGCAAATTCAAAGGGAAGCAGATGCCTAGGAGCCTTATTATCATTCGAGGAGTTATTAAAGAATAGAATCCATCAAGAGAGAGCACGCTAGCAGATCAGGTTGAAAAGTACAAACCACATCTTTTCTGAAAAGTCAAACATCAAAATAAATTCACTTCAGGCACATTCACATCAGTTTTCATCAGCTTTCTCGTCAGACTTTTATTGGCACAAATGATCACAGGAAGCAAACTTCACGCTGAAAGTGCTCTACCCACCTCTGAAGGGTAAGTTCATTAGGAAGGATTAATTGGGTGAAGGCATTATCTCCTTTGAGAGGTCTTTTTCATGTTAGCACTTAATAATGTTCACTCTATTCAAGCTGACTCGGGAACGCAACTTTCCACTGTTGCTCTGAATAGGCAAAACACTTCTCTCGCGTGTCAACTATTTTTATTTCCATTGTAATGAAACAACCGCCCTTTACTCAATGATCAAAGGAAGATCGATACCACAGTAGAGGACAGAAAATGAGGTGCCGGACGTTCAAAGGACACATTATATCTGCTGATTTGACCTGCTTTTGCTCAGTGAACTTATCTACGAGCATCTCGACTCAGACGTACAGGTTAGGCTTCAGCCCCGTGCAATGCTTTGTGCCGGAGCCCTGCAGCAGCTGAGACCAAGTTCTGCCTTTAACAAAGAGCTTTAGTCACTTTTTGGGCATTGTGAAGGCCCTCGGCACATTCATCACTGAATAATAGCCTGCAGGAGAGATGCATGAAATCACATTTTTTTATAAGCATCTAAAAGCATTGCCTCTTGTTGAAGTCATCTGACACCATCTCCACTTCGGACTGAGAAGATTTAGAGCATTTGCATCTGTTGTTAAAGGGAAAGTTTCCAACTCTTTAGAAAAAGAAAGGTTTGATGCCAGTACTGGTTGTGCAACCAGTCCTATGAAATTCAGAATTTGCTGAGGGTTGGGTCTTACCATTTTTTCCATGAACGACATTGCAAAGTGCTTGTTTTGCATTTGTCAAAGCATTTCAAGCAGGATGGTTCTCCTGTACCATGACGGCAGCATCAGCTAAGGTTTTGTAGATATTGTGATTTTTTTCCTCTTTCAGATAAGATTTAAATGACATGCGAAATATTTTAGGAAGAAAATATAATAAAGAACTCAGGATTTTCTATTGCTATTTAACAGGCTGCATTTTTATACGTCTTTTAAATTATATGATAATAACAAGAGAAAATGGTGACCCTCAAGGTTTTCTAATTGTTTCTATTCTAAATCTTGGTTTTCTGTGTTTAAGAACGTGCCCCAGATTCTCATTTCTCAAGCTGAAATTTCTCAGGCTCAGTTTCATCCTGACAGTAAATGTCTCTGCAATGTATGAAAATAAAAGGCACAAAGAAAATGGCTTTACACTTAATCTTTTACTGAGGGGGGGAAAAAAAAAAGAACTAACACAAATGCTTTCAAAACTTTTAATCTAATGACAGAAATTATGAGAAATAATGGTTGTCAATGAGGGAAAGAACTCCTTGTTCTGTGGGAGACTGATGTTGAGACATTGGGTTATAGAAACCTTTGCAAATGAAGCAAAGGTAAAATTTGGGGTTTATTTTTGCCGCAGTTGAGAAGGACAGTCCCATTCACAAGGTGCCACCAGAAGGCCACCATGTGCCTGAGGTCTGGCAAGTGGCTCTGCTGGCCCAGCTGGAGGGGATGGAAAGGTGGGGGAGTCCTTAGTAGAAGAAGTGACGGTAAGCTGGTGCACGGGACGTTTGAGGACATGTTGTTTCCCTTGCACAAAAAGGAGGACGTGTGTCCTCCTCCCACAGGGTTTGCTGTTGTACATCTTCTTTCCACGCAGGATTTAAATATTATCTGTTTGTCCTTACGTGCATGTTATCTAAAGGGTGTATTTCCGTCTTTACGGGATGAAAGCAGAGGGAAGCCTTGCAGTCAGAGGGATGACACCCGCAGCAGGTAGAGGCAGCAGGTGAGGGCAGACCAAAGGCGTTTTGGGGCATCCTTGGGGCTTTGATGCTGAAGCCCCTGGCTGCTGCCACAGGCAGGTATTTCCAAAGGGCCCCCAGGGAGATGGATGCAGAAAGCCCCCTGTGCCCACGTGCCCAGGCGGGATGCTCCTGGGAAGCCTTTTATTTCACTGACCCGTAGCCACAGATGAAAGGGGGCTGAAATGAATGATGTGGGAAAATAGGAAGCAATTCTGAGAGCAAACAAATAGAAAAGCTTATGGGACAAAGCGAGGCCTCCCCTGTCTCTCGGAGGGGTTCCCCTCCACCTTTCCACCCCAGCAGGGTCATCTGAGACCCAGTGGGAATGATGGGGAGCTGCAGAGGTGAGAGGTTTCTCTCCGGGTCAAGGCACTGAGGACATTTCAGCTGAAGAAAGGCCATTTCTTTCCAAAGTGCAAAAATGCGAGCAAGAGAAAAACCTCCCGTCTGTTCTACATTCAGTCCCAGTCCACACACACTGCAAGCACTTGAAATGCAATTAATAATGTCAGACCCTTTTACACTTTTAGAGAAGTTATTTATTATTACTATTGTATTGTCATGACACTTATCACCTCAGTAATAAAGCCTCTCACTTACAGTAATGGATCTAGCCTCATGACCTGCCTGCAAGGAAAGGAAGATTTTAAGGATGGAAAATTGGGGCCCAGCAAGATGAAGTGATTATGGCCAGGCTGGGAAGCCCGTGGCAGGGCCCAGCACAAAATGCAGCTCTCCTGGGAACAGGGACAGCCCTTAATTACAAAAATGAACTTCCCTTTGCATGCTCAGATTTAAATTTTGAATATCCAAGCGAGAAGTTTTTAGCAGCAGGTTAATCTCCGATACGATTTCTAGCCTGACTTTGGAATCAGAAGATGACAGACCGTTTTGCAGTCGGGGTGTACGTGAATGTTAGCGGCAGATGGAGGAGCAGAGTGGCACAAGAGGAGTCACAGCCAGCCCTGACAAACCTGGCGAATGGGCTTTCCAAGGAGGCAGGGATCACCGAGGGAAGAGGCAAAGTCCTGCCCAAATCCAGCCCACCAAAAAGCAGCATCCCGCAGCACAACACTGGTGCTCTGGCTTCAGAGCAGCGTCAATATGAAAATAAAGTAACAAAACCTGCTGGAAAACCATTATAAGCAGCCACTGACAAACAACCCACCGTTCTGCTTTGCCAACTGTTAACTGTCAGCTGGAAACACACTCAGTGCCACCGTGATGAGCTCATATGTTTCTCCCCAGAGGAATGAAACGTGTGATGGAAAAACTTTTCCTCCATCTCTTCTCCTTGCAACATTACAGAGCATCTCCTGGCCGGCTCCCGATGCTAACTTCTTCCCCTCCATCAGTGCTGGGGCTGGTAAGGGTTGTTTCTCCTCCTTGCTGGTTTCCTTCCTCACCCTGCTCTTACCACCTCTTGATGCCAAAGAGCTGATGAGTCTATGGTGAAGCAGGTGCCCTCCAGTCCATAGCAGCCCTGAAACGAAGAGCAGAGCTGAGCTGTCGTGTTTGCAGAGGCCAGATGGTCCTTACGTTAGAGGAAATTTAAAAAAAAAAAAAAGGTATATCTTTCACCAAGATAAAAAGCGAGTGTGGAGACGCGCTTCAAATGGGTTTATTTGTTGCCCATCTTTGCAATACATCTGGGAAGAAATTAGGCATATTAATGAGGAAAAGCAAGGAAGAGGCATGACTGCCTGGACGCAGCCTTCAGTGCAGGAGGTCCCTGACCGACAGGTGGCAAAAAGGCGGGGGAGGATGGGGGAAGAAAAATAAAGATGTCATAGAAGATCGAGCATTTTCTGTATTCCCTACTTTTTTTCTTCCCTCCCTTGCCAGGACAGGATTCTGGTCCAGGTGGAGTTTTTGTCTGAGCCTGACTGAAATTTCGTATATTTTTACATTTTTCAGGAACTGCTGTGATGTGTAAATAAACAAGACTCCAGTACCAGTATAAATGCTAATTATGTTCAAAAGCAATTTGTTGCTGAGTGATGGAATTGGAAGATTTATTTAAATTCCCACCAGAAGCAGAATGAGTCTGGGGACTGTATTTGCTGGGGATGCTGCTCCTCCACATGTACGGTGACCTGAAATACAGCTCACCCATACAGAGGAGAAAGCAAGAAGTTTACCCCCCCATTAATACGTTTACCTGGCTTTGTACTATAGGTTATATTAATGTCCTTAGTTTAAAATTTCAAAAGCGTCAGAAATATTAATAAACATTAAGCGGTGGCTGTGGAATAATTTATACAAAGTGGAGCGAAGGTACGCTCTGGCAGCGCTTGTTTTTTTAAGGCATTTGTAATTGGGCAAGACGCTCCTAGTAAAACACCCAGACAAGCGCAGGTCATTTGTTTTGTGTCACCTTAGGCACTGAAGCAAAAAAATCTGCATTAACATTTGGCAGGAATTGCGAGTGAGTCACGACGGCGGTTGGCCACGACCCCACGTCCCCTGAGCACGGGAGGAAAGTTTTCTGTAATTTGGCTGCCTTGAGATAAGGCCATGGAGGGGGGGGATGCTCTGCTGGAGGAGGGAGCTGGGAAGGATGAGATCTTGGAGGCAAGCTGCAAGAATTAAATAAACTCAGGAAAGACGTCTAGGCTGAAATTTGTATTTTTGTCATTGTTATTTTTAGGCACATATAAAAACAAGTCCCGGCACGAGGGGGTAAGTTTGGGTGAATAATTTTTAGACTGAAGGTTATTCGCAGTCGAGTTGTTTGATTCTCCAGTGTTAATTACTTCTGCTTTGTGTTGGATCATGTTAGTCACAGGGATTTCTTTGCATTCCAAAGTGGATAACCAATATGCAAAAATGTAGAATAACCCATAGCTGTTAGTAAATAATGGAAAAGGTCTGCAAGTTAAACGTATTACATCTGTAGAACTTTTATCTGAATTTCCTCAAATACCATCCCCCTTTCCCAAAAAACAAATGACATGACCTGCACAAGCATGACAAACCAAAGCCAACAGTTATCTGTATGAAAATAGCTGCAAATCAAGACCTCGTGGACTGTTTGTTCAGCACCGAAAGTATACGAGCCCTTCTTCCAGAAATAATAAAGTCAAAACCTTTACCCTCTGGATGATCAAGTAAAAGCACTCTGAGTCAGGGAAACATTGCGAAGTGGTCATAAAAGCAAGGGGTTTGGTCTTGTCATAGTGAAGTCAATGGCAAAGTGCCCGTAGAGTTAAAACCTAAAGAAAACAGCCACTGGAGCAATGAGCTGTAATCTTCCTTAATCCATAATATCAGCCGTTGACAGATAGATACAGAGTGATTAATAGGATGCTAAAAAATGTTAACAAAGCAATAGGGACTTAGAGACTGCTCTGAAAATTTCTTTATCACGTTTCTAAATTCACCAGAGGTACCATCATTACAATGTACGACAAAACATATGTTTTCTCTACAAACTTGCTGGCAGGTCTAACAAAAAGTGTCATCAGACTATCAGGAAGCGACTAGTGGAAATGAAGTTCCTGTTCTGCTCTTCCCTGTTCCTTCTCAGAGATGAGAAGAAAAGCCCCACTGGGATCCAGCCTTCTCACATGTTCTATAAACCCTCTTCAAACCCAAGATCTTTCTAGACGTAGCTTGTACTCTTCAAACATTTATCTTGGAGGGGATTTGTTTTGTTTTGTTTTGTTTTAATAGGAAATTAAAGGAGAATGAGGGATGAATAACACATTTCCTGCATTCCCAGCTGCTTCTTTAGCTAAAACCAGCTGCATTAAATAACATGGTGCAGGAGGGCTGGTCCACAACCTCCTCCAGGTGTCCAGGCTGCAGCCCCAATCCTGTGCCAGGCTGATCACATGAATCTACTTGTATTAGAAGGATAAGCTGTCAGTTTATTTTCTTTTCCTGTTTTAGGACTAATTGCATGGCACATTTGCATTGATAAGGGGGATGAGGGGATGAGGGGGCTTAATACATGTGGCAGAAGGAGACCTCTGTTTGCTTTGTGATTTCTGAAGGGGTGTGTATCTAAATTTTGGCATTTCCCAGCAGAATTGGGCTGGCTGACAAATGAAGCAGAAGCAGGGGGAGCCGGTGTTATTAGGGCTGTTTGCCCAGACCCCGAGGTGCTCACTTCAGCCAGGAGTTTTGGGTGACTGCCCCTGCGTGAGAAGGAACCTGCAGGATCCACCCCAAGATGGCTGTCTCTCCCCAGCCCGCCTCGAGTTTCTCCGCTGGGACAGGACAAGTGCATTCATGGCCCTGCCAGCGTGTTTACTTGTACCACTCCACTGTCCATACCAAATTAAGGAGGTTTCCAGGTTTTTGCTGTCTGGTGTCACAGCAGCTTGGCACATGGCAGAGTGACCATGATGTCTTTGGAGACCTAGCCAGGACTCTCACCATCTAGCAAGATTTAATTTTCTGTTGATACTTAAGTACTGGAGTTGAGTGATTCCAAGGAGCAATGGTTAATATAAAAGACATTTTAGATATTTGTTCTCAGTCTGGAGGATCTGACCTTCAAAAAATATTGTACTTTAAAATGTAGGGTGAAAACCACCTTCTTAGAGTTCCAGGTTATAGGCTAATAATCCTATGAAGGTCTTTTTAAGCTCCAGGAACATTACTATGATCCTATCACTCGTACATGGAGGTACAACCAGCAGCTCCAGGGAAATTTGTATGGCCTTTGCTGCCTTCTTCGCTGGATACAGAGCATATAGACATGGTTCATGTTTTGGCTCATCAGGACTAACTCCATCAAAAGGCACTGCATGTCGAACTCTCAGTTACTTCTGCCCTTCCCACCATAAAGGCCTTTAGAAAGGTCATTCTCTCAAGAAACACAAATTCTGTGCCGACATGGACTCTGATGGTATTTGCGAGGAAGAAATTCTGAACCATGCATGGTTTCAGGGCAGCTGGAGGTCTATTTTTTGGGCATAAACATGCCCTGAGTTTTTCTGGAATTTCCTAAGTACTGCCTTGTGGGAACTGCTCTGCCACATCTAGATCCTGGCTCAGGTCTCTTCACCCAAGGGAACTCCAGAATGAGCACCCCAAATCTAAGACTGGAGGGCAAAGCCTGGTGTCTTAATGAACACTATTAAGATAGTCTACAGCTTGTGACGATTGGAGATCCCTCCTTGCAGCCATGCATTTATTTGATGTATTTATTTATGAAGAATGCACAGGGTACCCAAAGATTTTCTACATCCCCGATACAAGCCTCAACAGATTTCTGTGGGCAAATATTGAAAGGGGAAGGAAAAATGTTCAGCATCTGTATTTTTATGTTTTGCTCCCTGATTGAGGTTAGTTTTAATCTTTTCAATATATGCTCCTGTATTTTACTGAGCTTGTCTTTTAATGGGATTATTCAGAAATAAGGTATTAGATTTTCAGGTTCCTATGGTACCTTCATTCTCCTGGTAATGTTCACGGGTAGAGAACATTCATTACAAAGGCTAATCATTCAGGCCACAAGACTGAATATAGGCCCAGTAAAAAATAAATTATCCTTCCTTGATATTATAAAGAGCTGCTTTCTGTAACTCCTTTTTAGGAGGATGGAACACACAATCAGAGCAAAACCATGCCATTGAAATGGGCATATTACTAATCTGAAACAAGGGTAAAACCTTAACATATCCTGGGCTGCACCAAAAGAAACGTGGCCAGCAGGTCAAGGGAGGTGATTCTCCCCCTCTACTCTGCTTTGGTTAGACCCCAACTGGAGTACTATGTCCAGCTCTGGAGCACCAAACATAAGGACATGAACCTGTTGGAGCGAGTCCAGAGGAGGCCACAAGGATGATCAGGGGGATGGAGCACCTCTCCTGTGAGGACAGGCTGAGAGAGTTGGGGTTGTTCAGCCTGGAGAAGAGAAGGCTCCAGGCAGACCTTGTAGCAGCCTTCCAGTAATTACAGGGGGTCTACAAGAAAGATGGGGAGGGACTTTTTACAAGGGCATGTAGTGATAGGACAAGGGGTAATCGCTTTAAACGGAAAGAGGGTAGATTTAGTTTAGATATTAGGAAGAAATTCTTTACTGTGAGGGTGGAACAGGTTGCCTGGAGAAGCTGTGGATGCCCCATCCCTGGAAGTGTTCAAGGCCAGGCTGGATGGGGCTTTGAACAACCTGGTCTAGTGGGAGGTGTCCCTGCCCATGGCAGGGGGGTTGCAACGAGATGATCTTTAAGGTCCCTTCCAACCCGAAACATTCTATGATTCATAGAATCATAGAATCACAGGGTTGGAAGGGACCTCTGGAGATCATCTAGTCCAACCCCCCTCCCAGAGCAGGGTCACCCAGAGCAGGTGGCACAGGAACGCGTCCAGGCAGGTTTTGAATGTCTCCAGAGATGGAGACTCCACCACCTCTCTGGGCAGCCTGTGCCAGGGCTCTGCCACCCTCACAGGAAAGAAGTTCCTCCTCATGTTGAGATGGAACTTCCTATGTTCAAGTTTGTGCCCATTACCCTTTGTCCTGTCGCTGGGCACCATTGAAAAGAGCCTGGCCCCATCCTCCTGACACCCACCCTTTAAGTATTTGTACACATTAATTAGGTCACCCCTCAGCCGTCTCTTTTCCAGACTAAACAGACCCAATTCCCTCAGCCTTTCCTCATAAGAGAGGTGTTCCAGTCCCCTAATCATCTTGGTAGCCCTATGCTGCACCCTCTCCAGCAGTTCCCTGTCCTTCTTGAGCTGGGGAGCCCAGAACTGGACACAGTACTCCAGGTGTGGCCTCACCAAGGCAGAGTAGAGGGGGAGGATGACCTCCCTCGACCTGCTGGCCACACTCTTCTTGATGCACCCCAGGATGCCATTGGCCTTCTTGGCCACAAGGGCACATTGCTGGCTCATGGTCATCCTGTTGTCCACCAGGACTCCCAGGTCTCTTTCCACTGAGCTGCTCTCCAGCAGGTCGGCCCCCAACCTGTACTGGTGCAGGGGGTTATTCCTCCCCAGGTGCAGCACCCTACACTTGCCCTTATTGAATTTCATAAGGTTTCTCTCTGCCCAACTCTCTAGTCTGTCCAGGTCTCTCTGTATGGCGGCACAGCCTTCCGGTGTGTCAGCCACCCCCCCCAGCTTTGTGTCATCAGCAAACTTGCTGAGGGTGCTCTCTATCCCCTCATCCAAGTCGTTGATGAATATATTGAAGAGGACTGGGCCCAGTACTGACCCCTGGGGAACACCACTCGTCACTGATCTCCAACTGGACTCTGTGCCCCTAACCGCGACCCTCTGAGCTCTGTCTTTCAAGCAGTTTTCTATCCACCTTACTGTCCATATGTCTAACCCACTCTTCCTAAGCTTCCCTATGAGGATGCTGCGGGAGACCGTGTCGAACGCCTTGCTGAAGTCAAGGTAGACCACATCTACCGCTCTCCCCTCATCTATCCATCCAGTCACGCCTTCATAGAAGGCTATCAGATTAGTCAGGCACATGAACCTGCAACTGCTCCCTTTAAAAATAATGCAGTTTGGGATTTGCAGGCATTACTTCTACTCCAGAGTACACACGGCAGCTTGGTTATCCACCGAAGCATTCGCTTTGGGCTGGAACAAGCTGTCGCGCTGTCGGAGCAGCACAGATACCTCAGGGAGCCACGGACCTGCTCCTCGCTAACTGCAGCACTGGGAACTGCCATGAAACTCGTTGCTGAGTCGGGTTCATCCTGGACTGAGGTCAGCAAGGTTAATTCGGCTCAAAGCTGAAGCAGAAGCAACCTCATCCTCCTGACATCCCCTTTATGTTTTCCTCCCCTGGTCAGCTGCAGCACCTCGTTAGCTGTCTGCAGACCTGTGCTTGAGAGATAACTAAGCTGCAGCACTTCAACCATCGAGCAGGGAAAGAGAAACAACCCAAGAGCAAATTTTCTGTCACCCATGCTGTACAATCATAATGTTTTTCTAAGCCGGAGCCCGGCACCAAGACCATGACTCCGCGGTGGAAAAAAGCGTGTTCCCCAGCAGCTGATGTTAGCGTGCGATGACCCAGCAAAGAAAGTGGAGCTGAGCCGGTGCATCTCTCGCTTGACTCTGTTTCTTCAGCTCAGCATCTCAGGTGTTGTGGGAGGCAGATTCGATCCGCTGGCTGCTGCAGCCCTCTCGTGGCCGCACAGACCCAACCGCGCTCCGGCACGCCGGCTGCTGGGAAAGCGCAGACCCAAATTCTGTGTAGGATGACAGCATATTTTAAAAAAGCACAACAAACAATCATTAAATAGCACATTCATCCAAGAATAAATATATAAATATGTGGAGCAGACACTTAGGGTAGTGTTTGTTCCAGGTGTACAAGCAGTCGTTTCTAAATGACTTGCTTTTCAAGAATCAAAAGAAAAATTACAGATAAAGCTTTAAGCAGTCGTGTTTTTAATGGGGTGCCCTGTTTCATCTCCCCAGGCTGTCACTGAACAGTCTGCTTTGAAGTGCTCCTTTTCTTTTGAGCGTTTGCACAGTGATTTAAAACGGTGTGGGTAAATTTTGTGCTCACAGGTTTTGCTGAGCATCTGCTTACTGGAAACGTGTCTATCCGCCCAGGAAATGGCAAAGAGGGGTGAAAACCTCTTGGGCTGGGGAAGATCTGGGGGAACCCGGACTGTTCCAAATTTCTGCAAAGACTGAAAGGTAGATGTTTCTTTGGAGCTTGAAAAGCAAGCCTGCTTTTTGGTGTATTTTTTTTTTTCCTTTTAATCTACCAGGCGGAGACAGAGACAGCACTAACACGTGGAAATAAACCCCGAGAATTAATAGTGGAAGCAGCACGTTGATGGGAGCAGTGCTGGGAGCCCATCCAACAGCCCAGCCGTACACTCCCTGCCCAGTGCTGTCAGCAAACGCAATCAAAGGAACTACCCATAGAATAAAAAGCAAAATGGACCAAAACTAAAATCTTGTGCATAGGTATGGGGCACTCTGGAGGGGGTTGTCCAGTTTTGATTGATGTTTCTTAGACTGACAGCAATAGTACTTATGGACCAGAGTGCCGCAATCCTGCCAGAGGGATGATGTTACGCTGTCATTTTCCCATTGCTTTCCTCTTTTTTTCCTTACAGTAGTTTCAGAGGAAACACCTGCAGGAGAAATGGATGTATTTTTTAAAAAAAAGACATGGAAAAAAAAACAAACCAAAACTAAAACAACCAAAAAAAAACCCCAAAGCACAAAGTGGAGCCACAATGACTGTATGAGCTGACATCACATTTTCAGACGGGAGCGCTGCTACCTCTGGCAGCATCCGGGCAGAGAGATGGGTTGCGGAGTGGAGTAGGTTTATCAGGATCAGCAGGACTCTGGATGACAATGCCATCTAATACTTTGCAAGCCAATGTGCCAATCTCTGTGTTCGTCATGCTGGAACAAGCCTTTTGATCAATACCAGGCATCAACCAGGCATCTGCAGCCCCTTCAGGCGGACATGGGCATGTGCTTTCCAGCTTCATCATGGAAAAATCAGTTTATAGAGGTGGGCTCTGTGCCTGCAGTTATTTTCCACCTCAGCTGGTGCTTCCTGCCCTGAGACCTAGTTGCAATGAGGCTGGTGGGACTTCAGGCCCTTTCCGCCCACGTGCCCAGCCCAAGGTTTGCACAGCACCATGGCCCTAAATGCAGCACCAAATCCCACTGGTTTCCCATGCAGGATCTCCCTTTCCAGCTGGCTGCCCTGGCAGCACCTCCTTCAGCCCTCTGAACATCTCAGGAGCATGTGGAAATAGTCTTAACTTACCTATATTAACATCTTAACCATATACATTATATTTAAATACCATAGTTGCTGTGCTGTGGTGATGTTGCTTTGAGCGAGCCAAGCTGCCTCCCATGGCTGTGGCACAAGGAGGGGCTGCAGCTCACTCCGAGCTCTTCCACGGCCTCAGGCTCGTCTTTCTTACTTACAAGAAGCCCTTAATGCTGCCATAAAACAGTATTTTGCATCTTTATTGCTTTTAACGAAATAACCTCTTCACTCTCCACTTTCTGTTACCCCACACGTACAGAACAAGATGGGACTTTTTTTTGGTTTAAATTGCTTTTATTTTATATGGAGAAAAACAGTAGTAAGAAAGTAACAAAATTAACACCTGCCTGAAAGAGCACAGGGCAAGTATCACCTTGGGATCCAAAAAATTCTCCAAACAAAAAGGTTGACACATTTTTTAAGATGTGTCTATACTGCGAGGTGCTGAGATGCTTGGGGCAGTAAATACCTACGCTGACAAAACCATGTAAAATAGCCTAGCGCAGGGCGACTTACAGCTCAGGTGTGGGTGCAGCAAGGCACATTATTTGGGGGCAAAGCAGCAGGGACACCTTGCTGGTTTCGGCCTGGCGCGGCTGGAAGCAGTGGGCACACGGGGGCTGCAGCATCCTCCCGGCTGCAGAGCGGCACCTGGTCATATAGACATATCTTTAGGTATGTAAACATGCTGGCTATATAGAAAAGTGGAAATCCCAGTGTCAAAAGCACAGACAGGATGCAAACTGTTAAAAAAAAAAAGTCCATGTAGGCTTTTAGTGACATGGAGCTCTGGAAAAACATTCTACTAGGGCTGGACTAAATAGCCAGGGTGAAATCTTGGCCCCGGTGACCTCAGTGGGACAAAGAGCTCATCCTCGGTGTCGCAGTGCCCGCTGGCCCTGGCTGGGAACGGGAGGCTGCGGCTGAGCCCCGCTTTCTTACCTTCTTGCCTGCAAGTGGCCTTCTTTCTACGCTATGTCCTTGTGCCAACCCATCGCCCCTATACCTGCCCTAACTTGTCTTCTGCAGTTGGTCTGGACTCTAGGATTCAACCACAATCATACTCAGGTTGTTGCTGAAGATGATCCTCCCGTCCTTTTTGCTGCTGCACTCGGGCTGGCAGAGAGCCTCCTGCAGCCGCCGCTGCAGCCCCGCGGGGGCCGTGCCCAGGAAGTTTTTTGTCCCTGTCAGGAAATCCATCATGCGGCCTCCAACCGGGTCCCCCTCGATAAAGCACTCAGTGATATCCCAGCCCGACGGGAACTCATAAACGCGGTATTCAACACCCAGTCTCTTTAAAACATCGGTGATGCCGCTGGAGGTGACATAGTGGCCGCTGTCGGTGGAAGGCAAGCAGTGTCTGTAGTTCTTCCACAAGCTGGCCCATCCGCTACTGTCTGCCAGAGCAGGAGGGAAGGTTACTTTTGCAAAGCCAAGGCAGTCAAACAACAGCTAATGCAACTACTAAATGATTTTGAAGTGCTCCTCCGCTGCTGGTCTAGACTTCGCCAAGAGCAGTAGAAGAGCTTTCGCCTTACTTGAGTCCACTTATAACTGTTCGTGCCTGGAGAGGGGTAAAACTTTGATCTCCTTGCAAAACTCTTATTTAAAGGAATCTCCGAGGAGACTGTCTCCAGGGTTGGATTTGCCCAGGAGGAGGAGTACCCACAGATATATCAGTGCACTGAGCCTGCACAAGCATCCTACCTATTAACTGCCCCTTGCATAAAGTAGTCTAGATGTTTTTGTACATTGAATCTTAATTTGAAGTGCACATCAAAGAACACATACCTGAAAAGCCAGTCTCAGCTAGCAAGGGAAAGAGCCCACCAGTAATGCAAAAGGGAGTTTTAATGGCAAACATGGGGAAGTGTGCCTTATCTACCGCATCACGAGCTGGGGATTTGTGAGTGGCACACTGGAAAAAAACACTTCTTTGTTTTCAGTAAGTGCCATGAGGTTGTAAGTGCCTCTTTTTCCTGTCCTGCCGTAAAGCCCGCAGCTCTTGGCACTGCCCATTGTCCTGCTGGGTCTGGGCCATCGCTGTGCGGTAGGAAGAGCCCCAAAGATGAGTCCTGCCAGAACTCAGGTTGTACTGTGCTGATTTCACCATGAAGGACTGACCCTCATTCATGAATAGCCACACTTCTCTCCAGCCGGTAATTTCACAGCAGGAGGTCTCTGTGAAGTGTGGAGCAATTGATCTACTTCATAAGGACGGAAGAAAAAGCACAAAAGCTATGCCTAAGTGGTCCCACCAGACACTGGTGCCCAAGAGGCTAAGCCCAAGATTGCATGCTCCCTATGAAATACAGCGTTTAATTTAATTCCTATAGAATAAGTGCTACTGAAATTCCGAGACGAATATTTGTGGCTCGCATACTTCAAAGTTCTTCAAAACACCAGCAATGAATCAAAAGATAAAAGGTTCCTCTTACCTGATAAAATTATGATCAGGAGTTTACCGTGATGGTCGAGGCAGCTGTGGAAAAACTTGATAGTATTGTGAATATCTTCCACACGGTACAGCATCTGTAAGTGACAGTTACACGCAGCCATTATTCCTCCCCCACAGTGCAATGTCCCTTCACAGGCTTAAACTTTTTCTCTATAGAGTTGTTTTAAATTACTTCCCAGTTGCTTCCCAGCCTGTCCCATGGGACTGAGCATCACCAGCTCTCCGCTGGCACCAACAATCTTGGTTCAGACCCAGGGTCCTCTGCTCAGCCTCGGCCACCACCCGGATGCTGACCTGCCTATCACTGTCCTTCAAGCCCAGCACAGTTTTGTGGTTGGAAAATATGTGCAGAGGGGAGTCCCCGGTTTTTTGTGGCTAGTCCTTACCACCAGGGGCATTTCTCAGCCAGTCTGGGCTGTGGGGGCAGGCTGGATCTCTTCCAGACACCGAGGAACTTGCCCTAGGACAAAGCAGGGCTCGTCTCAAAGTCTGCCCTTGTGACTCGTAAATTAGTCCTTGGCCCAGCCATCAAACACCTGAAACACTTTTGTGAAATCAACTCTTATGAAAGCAAAATGAAATAAAAGAAAAATTAAATAAAAGGCGCTACAGTGAGAGAATAACAGATTTTTTACAAAATGTAATTGGCACATAGACCATCACTGTCATCAGTAGCAGAGACACAGCAGCATAATTTCTCACCCAAAACCCGACACAGATGTTCGTTCATTAACCTTTCCCTTCAGCGCCACCCAAACTACTCTGATAAGGCAGAAAGTTCAAGGTTTTTTGCAGCAGCAAAGCATAATTGTTGGTCTCCATGTGATGTGTGATGTCCTGGGGCTCATCCTGTTTTATTTTCCACCATACACAGTTAAACCAGTACAAACCAGAGACCAAAACCAGGATGGATAGGGAAGGAGGTTTCGTGTTTTTAGAGCTGCTGCAGAAGTTATTGCTCATGGGAGAACGGTGCTCAGCTCTAGTCCCCCTAACTTCATGCATACAGGGGAACTGAAGGGAGTAAAGCTAATACTCTCATATTAAAGCAATATTCCATTACCTGGATCATATGGATGAAGTCGAATTTCTTATGTGTGCCTTTCTCTTTCACCTGTTGCTCATACTCCGAGGAAGTGAGCTGGTGCCAAATAAAGGAGACCTTCTGCAGGTCTGGAGCTTGATTCACCAACTCTGTTTTAAAAAGTAGAAGGAAAGCATGAATTTCACAAACCGGCAGAAAAACTCATTGTTCAAACCAATGGTTCTCACTATACCCCAGGCAGGCAGGTATAGCCTTACCTTTGTAAGCTGCCACGTGCTGTGGGTTGGGCTCTATGATTTCGTTGTCAATAAGGACCCCCGGGTGCGCAGCCTGCAGTATCCTGATCATTTTCAAATCCTGTTCACCTGTCCAATAAACACAAATTCATTACTTTAAAAAGTGCATAAATGAGATGAAAGGATGCCGGTGCACGATGCCGGTGCACCTGCCCCCTCTGCTGCCGGGAAATCATAGAGTCATAGAATTGTCTACGTTGGAAGGGACCTTTAAGATCATCGAGTCCAACCATCGACCTAACACTGACCAAAACCACCACTACACCATATCACTAAGCACTACGTCTACCCATCTTTTAAATACCTCCAGGAAATCCCCCAGGTAGAAGTGAGGCACTGTCTACCACGGCATCGAATCCCATGGTAGTCTTACCGTGATATCTTACTGCTCAAGGTAACATCTATTTACAGATAAGCCTAAGAACAAGAAAGAGATAAGCAACCGCGTAGAAACCTGCTAATGGCAATGCTCTGGGTAACGGGACAGACAGGTCAAAATACTCAAGGATCAGTGTTTAAAAAAAACAACCAGGAAGCACTAGTTTTCAACAAAAAGGCAAAGTTTGAATGGAAGGAGTCAGCACAGCTCTGCAACTTCGGCATGGCACAGGGGTGATCCGTGCCTTTGGCACTGCCCTGGGGAGGTGGTGGCTGGTGTGACACAGCTCGGAGAGCTGGGGAACTGCATGGCAAGAGGAGAGACCCATTGACATGCAGTACCCCAGGTCTTTGCTCTCTGGGGACCAGCCACAAGGTCTTAGCTCTGGGCACCTACTATCTAGTTGTTATCTAGGAGCTGCAAATAGAGACTCATATATTTGTGTGTAGGCGCCCTGAAAATTTAGCTATTGGTGCTCCTCTGTTGCTGTCTGAGCTCTGGAGGAGCAAGTGTCAGTCTGTCCTTCTGTCCTAGGAAATTCCCAGCCTCTTTTGAGGTGATGCAGGTCATTCTTGCCTTCTCTCAGAAAGTCCACAGTACACCAAGGGTACAAAGTCCATCTGGTTCATCTGGGACTATGGAAATAAACAGCAGAGATGGCCACCTTGAGTGGACCTTTGTGAGAATCCTGTCTGTAGCTGATGACTAAAAATAGTCCTGGCCCTGCAAATGTCACACACAGAGGGCTTGATATGAGATACTGCATCTTCCCTAGCCTTTCAGCTGATGTACCAGCTATAAGCAAAGTCGTCATCTTTGGCAGGTGTTGCAGTAAATAGAATTAAAGGAGGGAAATATCAGCCATGCCAGCACTACAGGGACATCCAAAGAAGGACGGATCTTTTGAAATTTGAGAAAAATACCCAAGACTCCCAAGGAATGCGTGGCAGCGACGCAAGGCTGGCCAAAGGCAGAAGGAAATAGGCTGTGGCTCCATCTGTTGAAGGTGGGTGAATGGGCCAATATTGTTGACACTTGGATTTCAAGGAAGATCTCTATAGCAAGCAGCTGAGTCACTTTAGACAGTCCTACATGCCAGTTAGTATGTGCCTGGGGTAGGAAACACCAGCAATCAGAGCTGCTGATGTGGGCTCCCTGCAGGCTCAGGGCAGACGGGAGGCAGAGCATCGCTGCCCCATGCCCTGAAGCCACTGATGGTGGCAAATGGGTGTATCAACAGCAAATAGGTATTTTAAAAGTGGTTTGGGTGGGTTTTTTTTTTTATCTCCACCTCTGTAAAATGTCCTAATTCTGTCTTTGCAAGAGCAGGTGATAACGTCACCAACTGGGGTGTCTGCAAAAACACAGCAAAATACAGGAACTTCTCTGCTCCACCTTGCCCACCAGCACCAACCCTTCAGCAGTAACCACATGGTTATATACCTATTCTAGGTATTCCAGAAATAGGAGTAAAACCCCTCTGCAAACAGCAGCCACCCTGGCAGTAACCGGGAGGTTACAGCCGAGATAGTTAAACCAGCCACGGGACAACATGGGGTGAATGAAAAAATGTGACCTGAACCGGACAACAGTCATTTAGGATGTGGAGTCAGTCACTAATCCCCATTAATATTTTCATCAACTAAACTAATTCTGGGAGCTCTGTGAAATCAGAGTCCAAGCCTGGAAAGGTCAGGGATCAGATATAACCTTTTGCTCAATGTTGTCCTAGCTCACTCCCTGCCAGGCTGCAGAAGTTCAGCCCTTGCAGCCATGGGCAAGCCAAGGGGGTGCGAGTCTGCACCCCTGCCCCGGCATCCCTGAGGGGCAGCTACCCAGGAAACCCAGGAAACTTGAGAGGTTTTATTTTCCCATTAAAACATCTTCTGAAGGGGAAATAAGGAAAAATGAGGACAGTGCAAAAAGTTCATTTTTTCCCTTGTGCTTTCTCCGAGTCAGAATTTTAGTTTTATATTACTTAATGAAAATGGAGTGTAATTGAGAACTGAATGATTTCTTCCTCCTTGCTTTCTCTCATACTCCAACATATTCCCAACTAGGGAAAACAATTCAATGCTATTTTTCTCTTACTCAGGAAAACAAGCAAAAAAGCCCTGTGAAAAATACTTTCATTTGAAAGTATTAACACTTAAAATTCAGCTGAAAATAGTTTTTAAAGCAAAAAAAAACTCTGACAAATCATACTGCCACTTCTGTTCTCTAGTTTTTATTTTCTCCCAGTTTTCCTAGGAGAAAAGTTGGATGTGTTACCACTTTTTTTCTTTAACACCAATGTATTTAGAACAGCTTTAAAGCCATTTTTCCAAAATATTGTTTCTCTCTGGGGGGAAATATCATTTGCAGTTAAACCTTACTTATCACCAGATAAAACCACAGTAGTAACGAACAAACACATCTTGAAAAAGCTGACGAGGTGCCATGCTAAGGGTTATGGCCAGCTGGTTTTGCACGACCTGGAGCAGAGCATCGCCCAGCTTTGGCCTCTGGGATTGCTAAAGGCAAATCAAAACAAGAGATCGCTACAGGTGGGGTATTCCAAGACAGGACTTTGGGTGGAACAAACTACTTTGATGTTTCTATTTCTCCCCAAGGAGGTTTGAAGGTGCTCTTGTACCTAACCTGGAGCAGGACTGCTTGGTTTGAGACATATAAAGTCAGGTGACATTCAGCAAGTGGCAGAGACTAAGCTAAAATCATCGCACTCATCGCAATTCTCGGAAAGATTTAAGCAGCGGCGTTTCAGAAGAGAGATGGGGGAAGAAAGAAGGCAGCATCGCTCTCATCCTGGCTCCACACCCTGTTTTGCCATTCTCTGCTTCAATGAGGAACACTGTTATTAATGCCTGAATAGTTCTCCCCATTGCTCAGAACTTCGGTATCACTTTCTGCTAACCACAAGGGTGCCCCGTCCGCCAGCATCAGTGGTGCTGCCAAGCTCCTTACCTGTGCCGCTTCCAACTCCCAGAACATTTATAGTCGATTTTCCGTTGCCGAGACTGAAACGATAAGTTCACGTTACTTAACCATACTATGTCACACAACTTCATGTTTTAATTCTAATACCTTGGATGCCACATTGGCCTGGAAATTTAACTGAGTTTTGCCCCATGAATTGGGATAGAAACCTGAGCATCCCTTTGGAGCCCATCTATAACCAACTGCGTGGTGGGAGCCAGCCCCGTATTAGCAAGCTCATATTTCAAAGTACAGTAGGCACCAGGGTATAGTGTTTCTTGTCCTTTGCCAGAGAGTTTTCTTCAAGCTGTGGCTGGCACCATGCAACAAGGCCTAAGCAAACCCCAGGACAAAGGGTTCCCTTTTGGGGGTAGCAGGGCTGTGCCCATCTGGGATGAGCACCACTCCGACCGCTCCTGTCTGCAGGGACAAGGTGAGCTGGGGAAAAACCTTGCGCCCTTGAGAGACAAATTTCGGCTTTCCCATATTGGATATAAAAGCTCAGAAAAAATAAAAATAAAATCAGGCTACCCAGACAACCGGAAATCCCCTCTTTTCAATATTCATCTTGGTTTGAAATGGTGAGGAAAGGTCAAAATCTTCAATAATTTTTACCTTACAAAAAATTACTTCTGAAAAGAGCCAAAAAACACACCCAACATTGTGGCCCGTGGAAGAATATTTAATAACAGCCTGGCTCGAGGATGAGGAGCCCGGGCTCGAGGTGGTTTGCTGCTGTGACATGCTTTATGGCCCTATTCTGCTCTCGGGCATGGACTGTGCAGAGGGACTGAGTTTCCCATACACAACCTCCGGAGACGCTGCAGCAATGACTCAAGAGGGGAACGAGTAGTAAATCCTGCAGGGTGTGAGCTGGTCAAGGAGCCTTAGCCCTGATGAGGGTCAAGACCCTTCGACAGACCTACAATCAACACAGGAAGCTGCAATGTTTTGCATCATTTAAAATGCACATAAGTAATTTTTTTAATTTAAAATTTCCCAATACAACTTATTTCTTAATTATTATTTCCACTGCTTATTTTTTTTAATCTCTATCTGGTCTGGAGTTGCCTGCCTGAATTTTTTTCTCAGTGGAGAATACAGTTTCCATAACACCCAAAAATTACCCAAACTTGAAAGATCGTTCTTGTGGTTTGGATCTCAGCTGCTCTAAAACTTATCTGCAGTCATCCAGGCTTAATACATTACATCAATACTTCACAAAACTGATTATCATTTGGTACTTAAGCAATGCAAATCGACTTAGGATAGAAATAAGGAGGTCTTAGGGGATTGAGAAAACCAAGAATTAGTCACTAGAAGAGAATTAGAGATGTGTTTCTGTTTGGACTGATGTGTGCTGAAGTCCCAAAAGCAGGGAGAGAGCACAAGAGAGAGCTTTCTTTTGAGAAAAACAAACAACAAAAAAACCCTTTAATCCTTGGAAAATCAGCTAGTGAAAAGAGATCGATGTGAAAATGAAGTCTTGATTCTTTCCTTAGCATAAGCTGAGAGGCAGCACAGTGTATTAATTGAAATAGCGTGTATTCTGAAGCTGTTAAACAGAATATCCTAAAGACCACTATTAAGGGACTTACAATTGAAAAGCATTAAAAGTTCATTCATGCCCCAGAAAATCCTTAAACATGTTTGCTGACCCTTGTGCGCAGGTTGCCCTCCCAATATAACAGATGGTTTTCCCACTTCGATGGAAGTGCTCCTTACCCAGACATGATGCTGGGCATTTCTTTCTTGTTGAACTCATCCATGCACTGATGCTCTGTTGAATGATCCAAAAATGACTTAAAGGCTTCTACATACTCCTCAGCTGTGAGACTTCTCATAGAAGGGATCACATATAGCTCTTGAGAAATAAATGCAGATTGTGTGTTAGTGGCTTCAAGGCAAGTGAAGGATCAAAGCACTTACCTCATTGAAGAAACCCAACCCAACCCAACAGAAGCCAGAGATTTGGGAAGACGGTACAGAGAGCGCATGGCCCAGGAGCCATCCATGCAGGTGGGTTCATGCGAACACTTTCCAACCTGTTCATGCTCAGGGCTGGAAAATTATTCTTAGATGCCCTTTGACATCAGCGTATTTGTTAAGTGCCTCAGTACTACAGGACAACCTGAGGAAAATGTCCCTAAAACAGTTGGCCAGATACGGGGTACTCGGTTTCCTGAAAGGGAGATAAATGCAGTGTTTTTCTGGAAGACTCAAGGCAAGAAGGTGAAGGCAATCACACAGCAGGTCCAAAACCGGGGGGCTGTCGCTCTCTCATGTACTGGCATAACTGAAACCACCAGCTGTTGGCCGACTTGCTGTTAGGGGTGATGCAACACAAAAACTGCCATCTGCACCTGAAGCAAAAATAGTCAACCCTGTGCACCTCATTTCCGACTCTTGCTGGCATGGGACTGCAATGCCCTGCCGGGGAGGTGGATTCCCTGCTGGGAACCGCAGCTCGTGGCCAGGAGGGCAACTGATAGCTAACGCATTTCGTCTGAATGGGCTCATGCTCAAATGGGGGTGGCTGAGACCAAGAGTTCTAAGCTCTGAACCAATGCCCAGGGCTACTCAAGGGGTCGCAAGCAATTATTGCAAAAACTCGCTTTCCTGCCGTCTCCTCCTAATGACAACGCTGCTGCCAGGGCACAAGCTCTGGCCAACTGCTTGGGTCCAAGGAGCAATGACAAGGCTAAGACTTGAGGCTCGTGAGAAGATGCCATTCAGCTGAGTACTGGCTCTGGGGTCTATCTCAGGCAGAGGGCTGCAGCAGGGAGGCAGTCTCAGTGCCAGCCTCAATGTGTGAGATCAGCATTGGAAAGGCGGTATTCCATAGAAAAAAAATCAGCTTTTTTTTCTCCTAAAAGAAATGAGGATGGAGGATATGACTCCGCAGAACATCTTCATCCTCGTTTTTTGCCTTTTGTGGAACTACTAATTTATCATCTGCTTTTAGCTGACATTAATAAGAAAACTTCGTAGGTCTCATATAGGACTGTGCAATCTTAAACTGAATCCCAGTGCCGTTTCCAAAACCACACATCACTGGCAGCTGTGTTTCGAGTAGGTGTGTATGGACACCCTGTGTCCAGCCCTATTGGAGGTAAAGAAATAAACATCTATCCTCAACACTTCGAACTATACCCTAACATAAACCTGAAATCACCTGGATCGCAATCAGTTTAGCATCCTGTTTCTTTTTCCTTTTTTTTTGTTTTAAACAATCTCTGACTCCAAAAGAATTAAAACGTCTTTGTAGTGATAGCAAGCTGAGTGGGCATTTTACTTTAATCTCCTTTTTTTTTTTTTTCTCCCAAATACCTGAATTATCGTGTGGAGCTGTCAGAATCTCTGCTTCAAAGTTCATGCTGGGGAACCTAGTCCTGTAAGGAAAGTATAGCACTTCGGTTATTTGAAGAACCTGTATGGTTTTTTGAAGCTGCATTGAAAATGCAGAACAAAAGGAAGATGCTCCAGGGCAAATTTTCCTCGCCTGGTAAGTAATACTGTTTGTTCTCTTTTGCCAGAATAAAGAAAGTCAAAACTTCTTGGTTAGCTGATCACCAGTAAGTATCAGCAACGGACTGGCCACCTGCACCAGAGCTTGTCTGAGGTGCGTTGGGGAGGATTTTCCTTCCTCTGAGGAATCATTAACCAGTCAATACAGTGGAAGGCATTTAACTGATATTACACAATCTGTGAAACCCTTAATCATTAATGGAGTAGAAGAAATAGCAGTGAAGGAATATAGCAAGTATAGGAAAAGCCTGTAGTCTGCTTCAGCATCTGAAGTGCTGAAAGATCTGCTTGGCCCAATGTTTCCAGGACCTTTTTGCTTTGCTTTTTTTTTTTTTTAACTTCAAATTTTCCTGGCTAGAAATATTACATTGGGTAACTTGTAGAAGGCACAGGACTCAAAAGGCAAAGAGGCCATTTGACCATAAACGTTTTCATTCAGTCATATGTTTTCATTCTTAGTTTAGGGGGTTTTTGTGAAGTTTCCCAGCAATGAAGTCACATCTTCATTTTCCTTTGACAATGTGCCTCATCTATAAAATAGGGATGAGGTGCCACTAGCAAAAGGAAGGGATGAAATTAAATTGGGGCAAGGACCTCACTTCTGCAAAGAAACTGTTGGGATGATGCTATCTGTGCGAGGGGAACAGTCATGTTCTGGGTGACCACATTTCAGTATCCAGATGCACAGCAAGCCTTAGGGGTGATATTCCTGTATAACCCAAGTTTAGACATGTTGCCGCTCCCAAAGCTTTGCCATTAGAAAATGCTTCGTGACAAGCAGACTGCGATAGCAGTGAGCAGCCCCCGAGTTCCCTCTGCCAGGGAGAAAACTCCTGCGTCAATAAGAAACAAGCCAGGAGGTGGAAAAGAAAAAAGGGAGTCTTGTAGTAGGGCTTTGAGATACAACATGTAATGACTGCACTAGCAGAGAGCGAGGAAACAGCCACATGCACAAACAGCACACTGCTTTGGTTGATGAAAGCAAGAAAAGACTAAGGTGAACCAGAAGTCTCAGAGACGCTGGGGCGCTGCCAGAGTCCTGCAGGACCAGTTGATCTCATCTGAGTTCACTGCCAAAGTCACGTACCTGGCTCCCATGACGTACATCAAAGGTCTTTGTTCCACCACCTTGACCTCATCTCTCCCCAGAAAAAAAAATCTCACAGAAATTTGGCAAACAAGCCTGAACTCAGCCCACCTCCACAAGCTGCAGCTTGGATGGAGGCCAGTCCTTCCAATTCCCACTCAACCTTCTGACCTCTACAACCTCTGCCTGTCAAAAGAGAGGATTATGTTGTCCTCTCCGTTGGCTGAACTAAGCAAGATGGTTTTCAGAATAAAACTCCCAGTAAAATGCTGAGGGGTAGCGTGGCTTCCCCTGTGCAGAGGAACAGCTCACGGGGTCCGGGGACACAAACTCCATTTCTGACCGGTCAAATGTTTCCAGCCATCCCAGGAGATCTGCCAGGTGACCTGGACAGACTGCGCCACAAGCATTCACTGGGACGGATGATGCCAAGATAACTCTGCCACCGACACTTCTGCCATTTCTCCCCAGGCAGGACTTAAGATTGATTAACGCTCATTGCTGGGAAGTTGAAAGACGCTTACTCATAGCTGGGAAGAAATGGGCTACCTGTAAAATCGGCCATAAAATCTAGCCTAGATGTGAAAATTGACTGCAATGCTTTGGGCTGGTGCTGCCCGTCCCAAGACCCTGGTACCAGACAGCAGGACCGAAGCAGTGACTGCCGGGGAGTGGGTTGCTCATGGGCATCTTGGGGCTCCTGCTGCAGCTCCTGGTTAAGTTGGAGCTTGCCGTTAGCAAGGTTAAACCTCTTCCCCTTCCTGAACTGAGCAGGTTGCATCAGGGACTGCAGTTGCAGGGCACAGAGGGAATTCATGGTGTCACTTTAAGTGCTGCAGCCCCTTAAAGTTGAAAAAGTCACTAAATTCAAGATGTTTCTAGCAACACAAATGGCAAGAACGCCTTCATAACTCATCATTCCATTACACCTAGACTGAGGCTGCTAGGGGGCTGAAGGTCTCCTCACAAAGGCTGGTTTAGCCCCCATCCCTCCCAGGACATGGACACATCAGCCGTTCCTCCCATCTTACATACACCTGGGACACGGGGACAGTGGGGGCTGGCTCTGCCACCCAGCCTAATGGTGGGGAAACCTGCACCCTCGCTGCCTTCCAAAATCCACCTACCTCTTCATCTCCGGGGCCGGATCCATGGCCGGGATGGGTGCTGTGCCGGGAGACAGCGACTGGGCACGGGGCTGGTGCCTGACCCTACATTAGCATGGCCAGCCACCGTGGCACTGGCGGTGGTCCCGGCGCGCGGCCGGCGCCTGTCGGGAAAGGCAGCGTCACTGGAGCGAGAAGGGGAAACCCGAGCCCCGCGGGGAAGGAGCAAGGGGCCGGGGCGGGCGACACACGAGGCCTGACGTCCGCTGGGCTGGACTCATCGCACGGGAGCCGCGCTGTGTCCAGGGGGAGGGAAAAAAAGAAAAAGAAAGGAAAAAAAGAAAGACCGATTGAGATTTCCAAACCTTTAAAACCTGAGTGCCAGGCAGACATGGGGGCCATTTCCATCTGCTTTCTAATTTGCTTTGAACCCTGGTCTCCCTCTTGCTCGCTGCCCCGGGCGGGAGGAGATGCTTTCCTGCATCCTTGCCGCGCTGCTGCCTAATGGATGGACGTGTTGGGGATGCGCTGGGAGATCCCTGTCTTCTCCGGAGAGAAGAGGGGCTCACTGGCTGCCCAGAGACTTGAGCAAGTGGTTTTTCCATCTCTCCTTCAGGGGGAAATGGGGCATAACGGCATTACCTGCCAGCAGGCACTGCATCCCCACGGGATGCCTGTCATCTCCCTGTCCCTGCCCTGCGAGGGGGACGGGCAGCCAGGGCCAGGGGCAGCCAGTTCTTTCGGCTCCCACTCTGCTTGCTAAACTGCAGGGATTAGGAAGCAAGGAAGCATTTTGGGGGGAGAGTTGTCTGAGCCAGAAGTGGCTGGATGTTTCCCCAGATGGGATGGCACAGCTGGAGGTGCAGTGGTCGCTGTTACAAATACAGAAAATCCTGGGTGCTCCCTGCACCTGGATTCAGCTTTTTCTCCTACAGCATCCACAAGACCGATGCTCCTTATGACTAAAATCTAATAACACAAATGTAGAAAAGAAAGGATTTAGAGACTTTGTATTTCCAAGTGATGCCCAGTGGTGGAAAGTGCAGCATTAGGATCCTCTCCACTCCCTTTCCCTGAAGGCAATGGGCAAAACAGATTCAGCAGATGACAAATAAAACCTCCTCCCTTGCTGAGATCCTGCCCCCAAGACACTGACTGCCCCCACCCTCCCCAGCTCACTGAGGCCGGGGATCACATTCTCGGGTGGGGATGATTCACCACCAAGTGACCTGTCTTGGTTTGTAATAGATTTGGCTTCCAAATGGGTTTAAGTTATCTCCACCCCAGGGCAGGTCCGCAGCAGCACGTTGAGCTTGAAACGCGCGCATTGCTGCTCTTAACTAACGTATTCAAATTAAAGGTGAGGAAACACCAGAACCTCTTTTCTAGCTCTAAAATGCAGATTTGGCTCCTGCTGCTGTTTGACCAGCCAGGAGGTGGTTTTACATCAGCCATTTCCATCCCTATGAGAGATCAGCCCACCCATCCCGGCAGCGATGCCAGCCCCCAGACACCAAGAATGCACGGGGGGACGGCAGATGGTGTTTCCCAGCCGAACCCCACATGCTGCAGCCGCAGTTCCCTCCTGTTCCTGGCCACCTCCACCTT
>VYZM01013582.1:287563-388544 GCA_013398915.1 Dromas ardeola
CACCCCACAGGTCCCAGCAGAAAGCCATACCTCCCTGGAGCAACAGGAGCTGTAGCGAAACCTCCAGCATGCAGGAGCTGCGCAGCCCTTGGAAACCTCCTTGTACATCCACGGGGTGCTGATACCCCTCCCTGACCTCCCCTTTGTGTCACCCCCCCCGGCTCCACGTAGGCACATGCCACAACTGAGCTGGCATTAGCCTACAACAACAGCCTTTGTTCCATCCCGCGCTGGAACAAGAGGACATTGTGGGCAGCTGCCCGCGCCGGCAGGAATTGGCGGCAGGGTGGCTTTGGAGGATGTACCCTCCGCACGCTGCGCTCGACGTTCTTCTGGCACCCTCGTGACTAAATCCCCTCTAAACTCTGTTTTTCGTGCAAATCGAAAAAGCTGGGTGTTTGGGGTTTTTTTTTGATCAGTGAGACGATGGCTAAAGCAAGAGCTGGGCTGCAGTGCGAGAAAAACAAAGCAACAGTGTTTTTCCCCGCACGCCACGGCTGGGGAGGTCAGTTTGGGGCTGATCCTGAAGAAATAGGTCATTCCCTTATTCCAGAGGCGAGTCTACCCAAGGCTGGTATCGCCCATGGCACCGAGCCCCCTCCGTGCTCCATCAGCCCACCACGACAAGCCTCGGACCTGCGCCTCCAGCCAGGAAAGTCTGGATATTTGGAAATTGAATTTCAATGAATTTATCATCTAAATAGTGCTCAACTTGTGGGCTGATGAATATCAGGAAGTTCCTTGGCATTTTTGCAGAGTTCCTTGTGGCATTAATAGTTTATTCTTTGAGACCCTCCCAGCTCCACCTAGAACAACTGATTAAGACCCATGTAATGTAACTTTGATTTCCTCGTGAGCAGAGCTCTTTTCTTCTGCAGCAGTGTCTCCTTTTTTAATCAAAGTCGTCAGTCAGTCAGTTAGATATTTTCCATTTCCTAAACAAAACTTCTAAGGTATAACCGGCAGTTTCTGTGTTTTCCAAAGGGAAATACTTGCTGCAGACATGTTCTTCTGCATTAGCCAAGTTCTGGTAGAGACGAAGACAACCAGCAATTTTTTAGCACCCATTTTCCTGATAGTTAATGACAAGATTTCTCATTAAAGGAAAAAACTTTGTTTTGCATTAATCCTTTTAAATATTTAAGAGCTCCTGGCAGCAGTAGATCTCGGAGTACAAGCAACAGTATTTGTTTTTATATGTGTATACAGTTTTTTTCCTACAGGAAAAAGAATATAACTTCTGATAAGTACTGGAAAAGATAACATCGGCGAGGCAGAACCCGTCCCTCCCCGCGGGCAGCAGCACTCACTGCTGCTGGTCCCGGCTGCTCCAGCCGCATTTTGACTCAACCTCCCAAAAAAACGAAGCATCTAGGCCTGGAGATCAATTTTTTTTTTTTTTTTTAAACACAGTCCTTCCTGCCTTTTTATTAAAGCCTGGCTGCTGGTGCAGTTCTTCCAGACCTTTTCAAACCACCCTTTTCAAACTATTTGAGTAGAGGTCGTATCTCATGTAGTTGTAATTATAGAGCTAAGGCAAGGGAGGCCAACGTGACCGCCCTCGGAAAAGGCTCTTTCATCCAAGGTGAAGACCAGCTTTTGCTCTACAGATCGTAAAGTGTTCCCAAAAAAAAATGTCTCTGAGAACAAAGACAGGTACGGTAAAGTGTGCCTTTTACCCCTCAGGAGCTCACGGGTCTCCAGCTGGGAAAATACGCTCAAAATTAAAATTTCCCTGGCTGTGCCTGTGCTGCTGCGCACAGCGCCTGCTGGGACCACGGTGCCAGCAGTATTAAACGCATCCCACGGGTACAGTGCTCCAAAACCAGGGCGTCTGCAAACGCCGCTGTACGGAAATGTGGAGCATTGCCAGCAAAAGAGCTTTTGTCCCGAGCTCAAAGTCAGTAGCACAAATAGTAAGGCTGCAGAGATTGGTCCCCGAGAATTTTTTCTGGTTCAAGAGAAGGGACTAAGGGGGAAGAGGGGTTTTTGGTGAGAAACAAGGCTGTGATAAGGGACCCTCATGGGCCTGGGGTGGCTGAGGAGGGGGTACATCCAGGGGAGCCCGGCTTTACGTTAAGGTTTCTCAGCAGTGCTGGTGTGATAAATCGATGCTCTTGTGTGTCAGTGGGGCTCACTGACCAGCCTGTGACTGGGACCAAGCAGGTGCAGGAGCTACAGCCGGGCAGTTTGGATTAATCACAGCATGTTGCAAAGGAATGGAAACTGCTGGCAGACCCAGAGACCCGTGGGTGATGAGCTCCCATAAGGGCCATCAAGGGCTCTGAGAGCAACAACACAAAAGTAGCATCCTACTAGTAGATTATATTTCAACTGCACCTGAAATGGGGTATCAGAATTGAAATTCTGTTTACTTACCTCCTCTTAAAGCAAGGCTGAGCCCAGCCATCACAGCACGCGTGGCACTGCGCCGCCACCTCCAAAGGGAAGAGGCCTGAGCACCCAAAGTACCTCAAGAGGAGCCACTCTGCTGGGCAAAAAACTGTTACAGAGCTGGGATACTTCTTTTTGTGCCATCGATGGAAATAAGATGAACGAGTCGCACTTTTTCTGGATAAACAGAGAGACAAAGTGGTGGGAGAATGGGTGCAAGTCCAATGGGGGATGCTCACTTTTCAGAGAAGCTTTGGCTGATCTTCTGTGAATCTTTCCAGTTTGCCCTCCCCGTGAAAAGAATATCCTTAATTAAATCAACATTTCTTTGAAAGTTGGCCTTATGTTGCCTTTCCATTCGCGGTAAGTTCTGCCATCTCTCAAACCCTGGTATTTACATCAGGCAGCAAACGTGCCCGTGGGCCCCCCCGAGCGTGGCAGCCGGTCCCTTTGGAGCACGGCAGCTCCAGCACAAAGTGAGCAGAGATTAAGAAAGCCACTTTGAAAGCCTGAGAACTTACTGAGGAATAGTTATAAAAAATCGAATCCCGAGAAATACATCAAGTCCAGGAGCTTTGACTCAGCCCAGCATTTCTGATGCAAGTTTAGCATCGTGCTTGTCTATCGTTTAGCAGATTGCAAGGCATTAACAAGTATAGGAGAAAATGTTGTCCAAACGAAAGGCACTACAGTTTTATTTTACCAAAAGCCACTAGATGGGGATGCAAGGACACTTTTCTTGTTCTTTCTCTTACGCGTGGATCCCCATTTAGTTGTGCTTGAGCTGGCCTTTCCCACAAACATGGGCTCTTGCTGTTGTTGCTTTTTCTTTTTAGGAGCTGACAGAGGTCATTTGGAAACTTATCACCCGCTGACTTTTCATCCTGTACGAATCAGGCCTTAGGCGCCAGTTAGGATGTGATTACTGGTTGCCGAATATTATTCTCTGCATCAAAGCTCGGCAGAGGGAAGGGTGAAGGGCTTGGCTTTCAGCTTGCGGATTAGTCTTCTTTTATAGGCAGTGGAAAGGAAAAGTACTTTATATTGAACACAGTGGAGGAAAAAAGGCATCCAGCAAACTGGTAATCTCTGAAAATGGACATACTTTGGAGCTGTTACTGTGGAAAAAAGCCAGGAGATTTTCCTCGGGCTCAACAGTCAAATCTCTGAGCAATTTTTTTTCTCCTCCTTAGAAATCCGTATTTCTCCTATGAATAAGAGACATAAAATCAGAAAGATTGGTTTGGCAGAGGTCTAGGCAGGATGAGCCCTGCTCTCTAGGGCAGAAGCACTCCACAGTTGTACACCATGAGCACATACGGGCTGTGGGAATCCATGCAATGCACAAGTAACGCTACAGCGGAAAGGAGTGAGGAGCGCTCCTACCACACATTAATTTTCAGCTCTGACCTCCATTCACCTTGGGCATCCGCAGTGAGCACCCACTCTTACTGTTTTATCTTAAGTGTCAGGGTATTTGGTGCTTTTACTAATTCCCAGCTCCCAGAGTCAGGCAAATGTGAAAAAACTCTTCTAGCATATTTTCAGCAGTAAAATTCCAGCTTTTGCAGCATGGTGGGGTACCCAAAATGCACTCCAGGGTTCAGAACACAGAAGATGCTTTGAAAGAAGTCCAAAAATGGGTTCATTTAAAAACAATTTCACAAAAATGTTCCGTGGTTGGCAGAGAGGAGGGGACGGGGAGGTAGGGTGTCTCAGGCAGAATAACCAGCTCAGATGGGCAGTCTGAGAAAAAAATACTTTGGTAAATATCCCGAAAGCAAAATAATCTTGCATCATAATGATAAATTCAGAAAACTGGGAGAACCATTCAAGTATTTAAGTGATGACATGTCTTTCTTACTCAATACGCACCATCACATGGAGCTAACGCCACCAGTTTATAGCAATCCATGTTTTAAGGATCAGGGGGCAGAGGCGGCGGGGGCAGGAGGCGGTGTTTTGTTTTAAATTGCTTCTCCATGAATTGGTAAAAATTGATTGCTAGGTTTCATTAAAAATAAAGAGAAATGCCATTGCTTTTGCTGGGCGAGAAGGCGGGAGGGCTGCGGGGGCGAGGGCTGCAGGGGCACGGGGGTGGCAGTGGTGGCCCCTTCCCTGCGCTCTCTGGCTGTCGGGCATTGCAGATGCCTCGAGCCCATCCTTCAGGTGCTGCCGAGGTGTTCCCAGCAGCTCGAGCAGGTACTGCAGCCTCCGTCTATTTTTCTTCTATTTTTTTTCCGCCCCACTGTTTAGTAGTCTACTCATGGTGACAGCAAAATGTCTGTTTTCCAGGAAACCATTTGAGCTTTATGGATTAGCCATGGTAGGCACTCGCAGACCTCCATAAAACACGTTGACACGCTCTCTGGTGTATTACTAACTCGACTGAAAAATTGATCAAAACTGATAGAGTTACAGGGCCCTGAGTCCCTTTACAATCTCCCATTGTGCTGCACGGCTCTTACAGAGGCAGCAGAGATGAACCCAGTGAAAACTCTTGCTTGGAAAATACACTTTCATCCTGCCCTTAGCTGGGCACTGTGGCAAGAGCCGCCCACCCAAAGCAGATGGTGCTGCTGGCCCTCCTGGGGTCCCAACTGATGCTGGTCCTCCCGGGGCCAAGCTCCCCCCGGCATCTGCAGGTATCCCCCCACGGCGCCGTGACTCCTGCTGCGACATGCTCAGGGCTGGCGCGTCCTGGCCCCAGTGTGGGCATGGCCTCGGGTCCCTCCTGCACCCTGCCTGCAGCTGTGCATCCCCCGTCCCATCTGCTCCAGCGGCAGCTCTTAAGAGAGACTGCTTAAATTCGAGGAATATTTAACAAACTCATTAAATGCGGGCATAGGTTTGCTGGAGAAGACGGGGTGCCGCGCAGTAGAGGTGCTGCTGGTCTACTGCAAGGCCTCAGCAAAGTCTTCTTTCTTTTCCTCTCTGCCTCCCAACAGCTCGTCCTTCTGCCCACTGAGATTATCAGTCCCTCAGAGCGGAGTCCGTGCTTTGCGAGGTGTTTGTTCCTTATTTCATCCCAAGATCTCCTAGTCTTTGGGAAGACAGCTGGGTGCCAGGTGCATGGTCTCTCCCCAAACATCCTCTAGTGTCCCAGGCCTACCGAAACGCCTCCTGTTTCTCTTTATTATTTACAGTTCGATTTTTTGCTGGAATCCCAAATGATGACTCAATAGCAAAGCCAATACCTGCTTCAAAGAGTTTCCAAATGAGGGGTCAGGTGGGATACAAAGGATATTAAGATAATAGACAAGAGATCAGAAGTGGATGAGATAACGGAGGAGCTAAGGCACTCGCTCCCAGTCCTAAACGTGCAACCAGAGCCAAAATGCTCCTCACCGCACACTGAACTGCCCACTCCCGTATGAGATAGTAACACTGTGCTCGCTCTCAAATCCAGTTCAATAAAGCCGATCGATAAACACACGCAGATGAATGCAATGACACGACGCTCAGGCAGGGGAAGAAGCGCTGCCCTGGAAAGGCATCGCTCGCACAAGGCTCTTCGTGCTGCCTCCGGATCCCGTCCTGCCAAGGGGAAAAGGACAGCGAGGGAGACACTCGGCTTCTCAGCTCTTCGGAGTCATGATACAGCTCACAGGCTCCAACAACGTTATTTAAACATGGCTTTGAAATTATGTCAAAATGTTATTATCGTATGGTTTTGTTTGGCAAAATATGTACAGTAATGACTAGTTTCAGCATAGGGATCAAATAGAGTTAATTTTTAAATTTTATATGCACACGGGGATAGGTATACAGGATATTCAAGAAAAAAATGGGATTATTTTACCGCAAACATCAAGCACGGGCAACCTTCTATCACCTTCCCAAATGCTGGAAGTTTTCCAGTTTGTAAGCTGTGTGCCATTGTAACACCTCAACAGCTTATTTATTTTTACCTGAATATAGGCAAAAATAAAAGGATCTTCTAGGAGTTCTTTGCACCCCTGCCATTCCCTCCAGCTATGAGCAATTTCCGCTGGGCTCCTCACCGAGTCCCGCACCCCGGCTGCATCAGTGCAGAGCAGCGACACCCCTGGAAACCTCGTGCCACCCCCATGAGGTGACCCTGGCACAGAGGGGTGTGGGATCAGCCCCAGCGACCCCTTCAGGGCAGACCCAGCTACCTGCATGGGTAAAAATGTGCAGCATGAAATCTGGGCAACGCTAAAGTATTTAATATCTTTTCAGACAATGATGCTATCAAAGTCGTCATCGCAGCAACTGTAATTATGATTGTACGCAAGTCCTTCATAGCCACCAAGGTGATGACAGGCCCTAATGGCCCCATCTCTCTCTCCCTCTGTCCTCACTCTCCCATGTGGCCACAAAACCTCCTTTCCTTTCCCTCCGGCCAGATTTTAACTACTTACCCCAGGAAGGGTCGGGCCGCTGGGCCAGGAGGTGACCCACAGCTCTGGGTGGGCGTGAGGAGTTATGAAAGGACCAGCACCAAACATCTCAACAAACTCAATGCGGCAAGGCCGTAAATGCTTCAAAAGTCCCAGGGACGGAAAGCAAACGAAGCAGCTCCAGCGTAACTTGGCCATCTCGTCTTACTCCATGGCTTGTGCCGTTGGGCACGTCCTTGTACAGCCCACATCCACGCTGCACATACCATGTTTGCCCCAGTGCGGTGGCCATATGCTTTAAAATGAACACCCCTGATCACTTCCACTCACAAAGGAGAGTATCCTAAATACAAATAACATTGCCGGGGCTGCTGAAGGTACCTCCTGCAGTTTAATGTTCTTCAAAGAGCGCTGGTGGGAAGCGGCTCAGTCGGCTCTGGCACATTCCCATCTGCAGGATTTAACATGATTCCCGAGCTGTTAGCAGACCTAACCCAGAGCTATGGTTTTCATCTTTTTTTCTTTCCCCTCCTTAAATAATACATACGTGAGTGAGCTTTCCTAAATCGGTGGAGATGTTTTTGATCTCAATTACTGGTATCAGCCATAATGAGAAAATTAAAATTCAGGGTTTGTTACCAACACTTTAATTATTCGGTGTTATCAAGCTGTCACTAGACCTTTAATTATTTTTCAGTTTATACCTAATTTCCCACACTATGATTGCTTTAGTGACGTTAAGGTAGATCTGCAACTGTAAAAGAAAACGTCCAAATCCTTTATGATGCTGGGGATTGGAAATGACAATGTTAATAAAATTCACTCATCTCCCGTGCCACCAGTCGTCATCAATATAGTGTTCATCTGCAGTTGGCATGCTATTTAATTATGCTCTTTTGGTACCAATAAACACTTAATAATATATTCAAAATGAATAAACAGGAATATAACACTGTCTGTGATCCTGCATCTGCTTAAAGATTGGGCACAAGACCATAAAATCTCACAGCCAATGCCTCTCAGCAGTGGACTTTGCATTTCAGACAACGGCATGACACTGGGAACATTATTTATATCCAGGGTAGGCGCACCCAAGACACTGGTAGTATTCTGGAGATGAGGCAGAGGTTTCACAGGTGATTAACACCAATTATGCAGCTAGTTACCATTGGTTACAGAGATCGATTGTTTGTTTTAACACACTAGGCAATTTTGACTCAGCGAAACCTTATGCAAAGAAGGAAACCTTGGTTGCAGCGAGGAAGCTGCTGCAGAAACTCTCACAGTCCTCACTAGACCCAGCAAAAAGGCAAGCTGCCGAGTTTCTTGCCAAGTCCAGGGCAGGAAAAGGGTAGGATTATTTTACCTGGGTGGGATTATTACAGCTGCTGCTGATTCCCATCACTAGAGGAGTCCCTGAGGAGCTCTTCCCACCACTGTCTGCTCGATAAACCTGCATCTCTGAGGGCAGATTAAGAAAGAGCTCTTACCTACTCTTTTCCCCTAGAAGGCCATTACCAGTAATGGCACACTTTGTCTCTGATGTGCAGGTGATGTTTCATGGATGCTTGAGGCAGCTCTACCCCAGACCGATGGCCAAATGTCACTTCGCACCCACCCCTGGCTGCCCTTCATCCGAGCCAAGCCCATAGCCCCAGCTGACGTATGTGCCCAGGAGGACCACCGGCATCCCCAGGCTGCACAGACAGGTCCCACCAACATTGTGCAAGTCAAATGCCCTAAAGACCAGCTGGGTTGAGGTTTTCATGCCTTTCCCTTTTGATACTGCTCATGCTAACAACACACCAGGGGGAAAAGTCTAGCAGAAGACATGCCCAAACTGCCTGCGGTGTCACCAGCCAGGAGTAAGTGGGTGGAGGCATCTGGGTGAGAGGTGCTGGGAACAAAGCTGGGCTGGAAAAGTAGAGAAAGGTTTGAGGGACAGCTGCTGGTGCTGTGTGTGGGGAGAGGTCCCTGCAATCAGCCTCGGGAGAGGAGGGGAAATGGCCAGATTGAGCTAATCAACCTGACGAGGTGGGCGAGCAAACAGGAAGAGAAGAGGCACACAAAGCACGCCCTGACACTATTCCAGCTATCGCCCGGTAGCAAATGCAACCAGCAGCAGCTCACCAGGACACTGGGGTAGGGTTACCATTGTCTTTACATGGGATCTTAAAGTCCTTTGGCATATCTCATTACTTTCTGTCTTGGAAGATGACTTGGAATCACTTGGAAGACCCTCCAAACCCTGAAGCCCTTCCCAGCTGCTCCGCAGACCCCTGGGGCTCTCCCCTGCCACCACATCCTCGCTGTCCTCCTGGGCCGCTTCCAACTATCAGGACTTGAACATTTCCTCCCACTCATTTCTTTGCAAGAGGAAAATGGGCAAAGCCTCCTCGTTAGCATACATAATTCTGGTCCTGCTGCTGCTGAAGAGCAAAATAAGGAACTGGTGCCTCACCCAGCTCTGTTTTACACTGTGTTTGAGCACTGTCAAGCTAAAACACAGGGAGAAAAGCCCCAAGCAGGTCAGCATCTCTAGACTGAGGTCTCCCTGTCACCCCTGTAATTTGCTTTTTCAGCTGGTGGATAGTTGTGTGTAAGGCTTACAGGTGCCTGCCAGCCCCCTGCGTGCCAGCTGGCGTTCAAATACCATCATTTTCTTTCTTACTATCTAATGACACTTCTTGCCCAGAATTAATTAGCGGGTGTACGAAATAACCTTTCTAACCAGCACCTCCATTTCTAGCCCGCAGCACCTTTTGCAAACAAATATTACATGTTTGAGATTTAAATTCGTGTTAAATCATTAGCGCTGATCTTCCAGAGATGGGGCAGCAAGGGTTGTTAACGCGCCACCCAAGTGCTGAAGATCGTTGCATATTTTATACCGGTCCTCTCCCTGCTAATTGACTTAATGCCACACACAGCTGGGAGCGTATTTGCATTCCCGAAAGGACCGCGGCATTCCAAAGACGTGCTTTTTCACGTGCCAGTCTGACAGCTTGGCTCACAACTGGCTCCCCCTGCCCCCCGCCAAAAAAAAATACCCTCGTCGCACAGATGTGGATGATTAGTGCCTGAACCAGAACTAACTTCTCAGAAAATTGTACTTATTGCTGGACAAATTGGGTCTGCTATGGCAGAAGCCGGAATAATTGCTCAGGGGAGCACGGGGCTTATCCAGCAGTTAATTCATTATTTGTACCTGCTCAGAGCCAGGACAGAAACAGCAGGCAAGGCAGCAGCAACCAAGGCACAAACTCCAGTATCTCAGGATCAATTTGTTCAGATAAAGGCTTATTGCCACCACGGCAAGGTTGCGAAACACCTCTACAAGCACTTACGCGTGGGAAAATAAGAGGAGGGAGCTGTTTTGCAACTGTCTTTCAGCTTTTGGATAAGCTATACTGTCTTGAATGCAATTAATGCTGACTTTTGGGCTTTGCCATGCCTTCGTATGCACCCCAAAGTGAGAGTCTAGGGGGAAAACACATCCCAAGTTGAGAAGGAAGATCCCCTTTAGAAATAAATAGCAGCTTGAGAAAAGTGTTGACAACCAACAGCACCAAAAGCGATGCAAACGCTGCGCTCTCCATCTTTCCAGTGACACTTATCCTACCAAGGGCTGACTTTGCTGCACGGTCCTGAGGATACCCTTTTTTGCTGCTCTAAAGACACCTCCTCGAGGGACAGCGGGTTCTCCCCAGCTGCCCGGGGTGACCCCGCATCAGCCCCCGTCTCCGTTGACTGCGCCCCCATCCCATCTGTGCGTGCGAGCCCCAAAAGCAGCTCTCACCCACCCCTCCCAGCAGCGAGAGGTGATGTCTTGTGGCCGTGCGATGAGACATGCCGTGGTGCCAGGGCTCAGCTTCTTCAAGGGTGTCCAGAAAAATCTGGGAAGACAATTTTTTATTTTAAAAATAAATCATGCCATTCATCAGGGCGCGCAAACAAGCTCAGGCACACCGGCACTGCGTGAAGTCCAGCCTGGCCTCGGGGTAAAGCAAAGCTGCTCCTCACTGCAACATCACCTTTAACAGACTTGACAAATTGGAACAGGATGTGTCTCTATTGAGTGTGGATATTTCCTGACCAGTTGTTTTGGGTTTTTTTTGTAGTCCTGACCAGAGCAGGGAATCACCGTGAATCTTCATTTGCTTTGCTGCATTCACACTGGGTTTATTGCAGTATATTTTTTTAATACTAAATATACACTGCTTTGTGTATATTTATTGTACGGCTATATGGCCAACGTTCATATAGATCTTAATACTCACATTAGCTTAATCTGTTCTAGTATTGCTTAATACTTTTATAGAGTTTAATCATTTAGTAATGAGGAACAGTAAGAATACTGCCAGTTCTTTCATTCCCATGAAATGAAACGCAGAACAGTGAAGAGCACAAGGTCGTCTCGGAGCAGACGAAGACGATGTGGTTGGGGCAGTCACATTTGCTACTGTGGGTGACTGGGGACCTTCCCTACCTGATACAGGCACGGGATAGTTTATTATTTCGATTGAGAGAAGGCGTTAGTTAAAATAATCTCAGGTAGACTTATGCTATTTGTTCTGTGCCATTACACAGCCATTTTTGCTAAAACAAGCGATAATTAATGTGGTTGTCACCCTTGTATTTACAGGTAATGCAAATATAGTAATTTTTCTGTTCCTTAAGAATAAATACTTCCCATCTGGAAAAGCAGTTATCATCATGTGAGCATGTTTGACTCAGTAAGGGCACTTGTATTGCGCCCTATTAGCACAGCCGCTCTTCCATCGGTTCCCGAAAGGAAGAGAAGAAAATGCAATATGAATTCACGCACTACACCTGTCAGAGAAATACAGAGAGAGAAAAGAATAATAAATCCAGTGTGCACCACACTACTCAAACCACCCCATCGCCCTCATTACCAGCTGCCGCACAGAAAGGCCACTACAGACATCTGCCGCTCCCTTGCAACGACACCATCATCGCTGGCCGTTTAATGACTCGTACCCTCATTTCGACTGGACCGGCATCCGTCTTTGGAAAAAGCATAACCCCGGGAAGGAAGAGTTAGCGCGTCTGAGAGGAGAGCAGCAAAATCCATCCATGAGCTAAAGGAGGGAGTGCACAGCTAAAAACCGAGCTGCATTTCCCTTCTGACCCTGCAAACACTTTAAAATATGCTCACCACTATGTATGTAAAATACACACACTGGAATTATTGACTAGCAAAGTGTTGGGAGGAAAAAAAAAGGAATGAAAAAAAAACCTGCCAGTGAAGACCCGTGTTCAGTCTCGGCCTGTGCAGAGCAGCCCCTGTGAGGCTGAGGAGAGACGGGCAGCCATGGAACGGCCATCAGTAGGCGACGCCGATACCCACGCTGTACCGGCAACGGCAATCCTGCACCACAGCTACGGATTAGCCCCTTGTTTCCAGTCTGTGCCGTGCTGCTGAGCCTCCAGATGAATTTATTTTGCTCCACTTTAACCCTGAAGGCAAACCTCTTCTTTTAAATGTTAAAAATGTCACATATTTGGGAGGGAGAAAAAAAACGTAAGTTGTTGGGAGACCTTGCGAATGTGAATACCGGCGCTACAGCCTGCACTAACATGAAGTACTGCCTTGTGTGCAAGGTGGGTTTCTGTCCTTCATCCCTCCCATGTGGAATGGGAAAGTCCATGTCTCGGTGAGGGCTCCGGGCAAGAAGAGTGATTGAACACCTTACGGGTTAGGGAAGGGATCACTTCCAGGACTGTCCTCCAAGTACAGGCATGAGAAAGGGATTCATTTCACTTCCCCAAAAATACTCCTTTATAGTAAGAGATTGCCTGCTTGTTGTCTTGGTAGTAGGAGAAAAAAAAATCCCCTTTGCATTCTGTAAGGGATAATTCACAGCAGGACACACGCAGCACTACAGCTGAGCTCTCCTTCGAAGGGGAGGGCCCATGAGTGACGATGTCCAGCCTCTCCCCACCACTCACCTCCCGCCAGCACTCGCAGCCCACCCTTCCATGGATTGCCACAGAAAGGGGCTGAAGCGGCTCTGCAGGGAAGCCACCGATTCCTCCTCCACTCATCCGCAGACTTCCCCCCTTCCCCGGCAAGGGTTGGCATTGCCGTGCATCGGCCTCTGGATCTCCCAGGGTATTCCGTGCTCCTGAGTTGTCCTCTCTGCTGATGCTCAGCCCCACTCGCGTGGAGAAGAAGAGGGATTTGGGGAGCTGCAGACACCGCGAGGCTCTGGCCCCTGTTCCCTGGCGAAGTCAAGACAGCAAAACCATCACTCTCACTTAAAGCAACGCATCACCCTCACCAATTAACCCAGATTTTTCACCTTACACCTGCTGGACGAGCCACCCCGAGCCAGCACCACTCACACAGCAGCGGAGGAGCAGAAACCAACTCTGTGTTCTTGCAGCCAAGCTCTGCTTTCAGCTGGGAGGCAAAATAACTCTCTCCGCACAAGAGATTTCACACCAGTGTCTAGGTCCATTCATGGAAATCGGTCGTTTGATGAAGTAATTCCCGCCCCCACGGCCAGACAAGTCTGACATTTCGGTTCTCTCCCAGCCACGCTGCAATAAATGGGGCTGTCAGGTCAGAGCGCGCCGCTTCGTTTTCATTCAAGCACCTCTTTAATATTCATCATGTTACAGGGGGACATTTTTATGTCAGGGAAAACACAAGTACTCTCCCGAAATGACTCAAGGGCAATAAAGAATAAATTGTCTTTAAACCTGTGTAAGGGATGCTGAAGTCACAAACAAGGCATAAAATAATATGGAGCCGGAAAGTGCTTTTTCCTTATTAGGTTTATCAAAGTAAAACTAGGCTGGCAAGCTTGTTCTATCAAGTAAATGGATGTGGTAAAAAAAGGAAATGAAAATTCTGATCCATATTCATTGTTTCAGTGTCAGCAAGGGAGAAAAAAGCTCCACTTTAAATGTTTTTTTTTTGCTTCTGAAAGCTGATCTGAAGCTTTAAAAAAAAAAAGGAAGCGAAGCCGATAAGGAAGCAAAAGAAAATCAAAGATAATTAATAGAAACAAAGCAAGCAGCAGCAGAGGCCAGACGAAGTGTCTAATATTAAACAAAATCCGAGACGCAGAACATGCTTGACTGCACCATGCAGCAGCTCCGGGCACCGACAGCATCTCAATAGGGATATTTCTTTTCCAAAGCTTCCAGCACTGGCCCGGCCAGTGCCGCTGCTGGCCCTGGCCCGCGGCCGGCAGCCACCCGCCCCTGCATCGGCAACGGGGCTCATCTCCAAACATATAACAGATTTTTCTTTTCTGTTTAAATTAGGCTTTAACACAGTCCTGGCGGCAGTCCCTGAACAGTCGTACCCACAGCCCCGTCGCACTCGTGAAATAAAGCCAGGCTATTTCCCAGGCTACGAAGAGTCTCGGGCCTTGAACAGTCTCAGGGAGAAGAGGACTAGTGACTAAATACGTGGAGCTCTTAATGCCTGCGTGTGCACGTGTGTATTTTGCATTTCTACAGCCTTGATAAATGAACATGTTTTTTTCTGTAAGACAACGACAGGACAAAAAAGTTTCAAGCAAGTCCTGCATCCCCTGCCCGATATCTGGGAGGGAGCTGGTCCTACAGCCAGCGCCGCATCCCCCGTGCTCTGGGCTGCGACACTCCCCATTTCATTTCAAATTTCACAGCATTTAGGTGGGTTTTTTTTCCCCCTAACCTCCACTTCCCAGGTTTGTGTGATGAGGCGAGACAGGTAGGTTTCTGGTTGTGAGAGTTGTACCTTCCCAGGTGTCATGGTGATGGAAAGAAGATGATGAAGAGGAAAAGCACTAGTGTTATATGGGAAGATACTCAAAAATTTTCATTATTTGGGAGACTCATCCCTCATGATTTGCGAGCAGGGCTGCCAATTCAGCCAGTCGTATGATTTCTGTAAAAGGGAAATCATAACTGCGTGCGATGGGAGCTCCAGAGGGGAGCCAGCAGACTCATCTCAGGCGGCGGCTCTTCATTTCTAAATCCTGTTCTGCCAGTACCTCAAAAACACCGCACATCTTTGAAAAATTGAAGAGGGTTGTTTTTTTTGGTCAAAGATGATCCACGTGGCATGCACAGGAGTGACAAAGGAACAGGAGTTTGATCTCTTTGGCCTTTCTACAGCCCGCTGAGCGCAACAAACAGATTTGTACTCCTTTCCTTTACATCTGCCTTTGGTCCTGTGGGATCATCAGCACAGATTTTTGCGGACAAAGCTTGATGAGATTGGGCAATTATGCCAACCCCTGCTCCTCTAGAAAACACAGAATTACTGGAGAGCTGTTTATATGAATATACTCTTGTTTTCTCAGAAGAGGACAGTGGTTTTAATGAAAAATTGAATGAAATCTCACTTGGCATGAAGCAAATAAAATAGGGAATATTTCAAGTTACCGGTTTGCAGTAATAGAGACTGCATTTAAAAATAATTGCTGTGGATCTGCCATGTCATACAAAGGAATAGAGTGACAATGCATCCGTGATGTGACACACCTGCATTACCACTTTTCATCTCAATTCAGTCTTTAACAAGCTCCATCAGCTGATTGAATTAAACATATGAAGCAATATTTTCCGCCAGTCTCTACTGGAGAAGTAGCAATCTCATGATGCTTCCCAGCAATAAGAGAGCTGCCTGAATGTCACTGCTGCCACCAGAGTGCAGTGGTCGGTCATGGGGTAGAGCTCGTATAGATGTATGTCTCCAATGCTCCTCTGATGAGCCCACACAGATGCCATTGCAATAGAAACCAGAGCTGGGACTAGCACTGAAACATAAAACCCCATTTTCTCCACTTCAGGACTGGCAGACACTGGAAGCTGAAGTGTTTCGCCCATTTAAAAAGGTGTTGTGGAGCCATTAGAGAAAACAACAGATCGCTGTAAGTTGCTCTGGTGTGACCTGTCCCCGCTGTGACTTTTCCTGGCAGTCTCTCTGCGCGTCTGTCACCGGGAGAGAGCTCAGACACACTGTCTGGGTTTCAGTGAATGTCCTTCTTACACCTCTCAAAACAAATGGTTCACCTACAGTAGCTGAAACACAAGCAGTCACTGGTGCTCCAGCTGGGCTACAGCCTCCACAAGTTCTGTGCAATGTATGCTGGAAGAAAAAACCTCTGTCATAGAGAAATCTCTTCTCCAAATGCTTTGGATTGCTTATCTGAGGCCAACGCTTTTGTTTCACCAGAGGAATGACTTAAAACATCCACTACAAATAGGAAAAACACTGATGTCCACCACCCCTGTGGACTTCCCGTGTTTTTTCCCAAAGCATGGAAGATGATAGGTTAGATTGAAATCTCTGTTGCATCCCATTATTGAAACAATCCTCGCTTTCCATCCTCTGGTAGACGCCAACTACTCCACCTAAATAAATTTGCATACACTTGGTCTACCCAACACACGCAAGCCAAGAAGCTCAATCTTTCTGCTGCAGAAGAGCAGCCGCAGACCACGTTTCTCATGGTACACCTGGATCTCTCGCTGGTCCAAGTCATCGATTGATGGGATGTTCTTCTGTAATTCTGTCACTGAATTAAATAACTAGCAATGTAGATGGCAAAACCAGATTGTCTAATTAAGTCACTTAATTTGCCACATGAGATGTTTCAGGATTGATGAACTCATATTCGCAAAGGGCAATGAAGGTGCAAAACTCTAAGGAAGCAACAGACAATAACCTGTAAATGATCTGATCATCTCTAAGTGAAGTCAATAGGCATCATTTACTGACTGACTTTGGATCAGATACATTCCTCCAAATACGGTTTTGCCTGATGCCACAAAAGTGTCAGCAGAGTAGCACTATCTTCACGTTAATTCCTGCTAAACCCCAATTTCAGAAGGCAATTTCCAAAGGCTAGTTGCAATGGAGAGAGGAAACACCCCATCATTCCTTGGCCTAAACCTGCTGCGGCACAGTGTTGTGCCTGGAGGCATCATTTCTGGGCTGCATCCATCTGCCCAGACACTTCTGCAGAAAAGCTACTCGAAGCCTGCTCAAATGGGGTAAAAGCCAGATTGCACCCAAAAAAAGAACAAATTACAACTGCCATCTTCCTCATCTGCAAAATTAATGCTTGGTGCTCCACTTCATCCACGTGCTGCTGAAAGATTCTTCAATGTTATTATGTCTGAAGAGGTGGGTTTTTTTCCAAATGTCATATTGGCATGTAACAACCACAATATTCATAAAATGCAGGTGAACTTTCATAAAGCAGAGGAGAAAATTAACATTCTTCCTTATCAGAGGAAATTGAATCTGATTTTTCATTCCATCAAAACATCTCTTCACAGACAGGATAAACCCCCTAAAATTGCCTTAACCCATGGATCCGCCTGGAGTCCATTCTCTACGCTATTGTAAGAAAGCATGTAATCAAAGTAAATGAGCATAATTACCAACGAGTGCAAATACAGGGTTTCTGGATTCTTTTTCACAGACGTTTCATATGTGACCATTTTACCTTATGTTTACATTGAAAAATAAGAATAAACTGTATTAGATTGGAAGATAAAAGGATATACATTAAAAATTCATGCCGAAAGCATCCCGTAGCCGTGATTACCGTTATAGCTATTCATTCAAATCTAGTCTTTTCTTCTCAAATGTAAATGTAAGCACATCCCAAAGCGTGGCCAAATAACAACCCATTTCAAGGAACAGTGGGGTCTCGCGCTACCAGACTTCACAGCCAGACTCTCACTTCTCTCTGCCGGGCAGGAACAAGAAATGTCTGTGCGCAATTCCACTTACTAAATGGTAGTTCAGGTGAATTCCTTGGGTTTTTACACCCATATTTCTCATCCTAGTTATCCCGAGGGGTCAGACAGACTTCTTTAAGGCAATCTCACAGCTGTACAACTTTCTTGACCTGTAACATCCCCCAAAAACATCTCATCCCCACCCGTGGAGCTATGCTGGACAACCACCACCTGAGGAGATGCCCACCCCCGCAGACGCAGCAAGACCCGGAGGAATCACACATGACTTTCTTCATCTTCCACGTCTGACAGAAGCAGGAGGCACGACCCATCGTAAGTGTTACATGCCAGGTCATGTCACATCACAACAGCTTAACGGCACGGCCGGCGGCACAAGTCGTGTCAGCAGTTAAGTGACAGTAACAGAGTCACCCGTCAGGTCGTGGCGCCGGGAATCAAGTGAGACATGCATATTGATGGCGCGTAATAGTATGCGCACAGATACATCTTCATAAAGGTAATATAAATCAAGCTCCTGTCCAGGACAGGCGCATGTCACAGCTGTAAGATGTGGAAGTTAATTCATTTAAATTACATTTTAAGCCAGACAGAACCGTAATCTGTCCCGAGGCACGTTAATACATCAGGTATCCTGATCCATCTTTCAAAAGGTCCCGAGTTGGATCATTTTTTTTCTGCATAACTACCTCTCAATTGAAAACAAGCCCCAAAATTATATTTAAACCACAGTTATAAGTGCAAATCAAGTTACCTATTTAGAAAAAATAAGTCTTTCAAGAAACCAGCTACGCCACGCTAGCAGCAAATGACCTGATGTCTAATGATAACTTCATACTTATCAGGACTAATCCAAACTCGAAGTGTTCAACCAATATTTTTCCCCAAGATAATATTTTCTTCATTGCCCGGTGAAACCGGCCATGAATGTAAGTGCACTTAGGCAAAGAAAACTATGCAATTAGGCTCTTCTTTGACACATATGAATACAAGCAAAAGCTAATTTACAAGCCTTTAGCTACATTGCCTTGTAGGAATTTTTACACTACTCTGCTTCCAGAGCAAAGAAAATTAGAGTCTTTGTTCTTGACTGCAGCACCCAAAGTTCGAGTGCTCAGTGACGCTGCTGGTGTGGTCGCTGGAGGGGACAGGAGTTCAACTGGGATCCAGCCCTACTACCGTGGAAGCTCCTCAAGACTTCCAAGATACTTCTGCAGGAAAAAAATGTCGTTAGGGTTTACATACCTCATACAAAAGCCGAGATGTTCACAGCGTTTAGGCACAATGGTATGCATAGACGTGGGACCTGTGCATGCAAACATCCCATTTCTGAGCGTCACCGAAATGACTGCAGGAATGACGTAGGTATGCAACGCTTCAGCACTTCTTGGTAATTCGTTTTCTGTGGTGTCTTACTGGAGTTGCTGCTATTTTCTTTTACTGTTGTGTGTTAAGAGAGTCTTTGAATGGAGGAGAGAAAACATCACAGAAGACATCTCAAAAAAAAAAAGTCGCACGTTTTACAGCTGTACTACTAAAGTAGGAAACACCTGGCAGCGGACATTGAAATCAATAGTGTTGAAACAAAAGATGACAAAATGCAGACTCTTTCATTATCTGGTTATTAACTACCAAGACAGATTGCCAGGGCATTTGGCAAACTCTTCACCCACAGATGCTTTCACTCACAATCGCATACGTGCCTTAATGGGATGTATACAGCTGGGGGTGTAGGAATTACCTTCCTGAACGCGACCAAGATCTCTCTCCTGTCTTCAGCAGCGGTCAGCACCAGCTACTTCAGGATAAAGTTTAGAAACCCCCAATATGCAAGAATTGGGAGTAATCCCTCTTCCACGTCATGACTCACTTCAGACTCTGAAAGGCAGGAACTGACTCCTGTGCCCCCACGGGAGGCTGGACAACCCTCCCAGCGGCATACCCAGGCTTTCACAAACAGCAATAATCTCGGTATCCATCTAAACAACCGATTCCTTTTTTTTGCATTATGCCGCATTCACAGCCCCATGGACCCTGCAGGGCCACCGGCTCCTCAGTTCAATTTCACAGTTTAATTCAATCCCACATTATCAAATGCATGCAATTACATGGTGACATTTGAATCACCGCGCTGTCCAAGCTGGACCACGAGCGGACACGGGGTTCCTCTGCATGCCGGCAGCCACAGCGCAGCAGCAGCTGCCTAACAGCAGCCTCATCAGCCCTCACCTCTGTTTTATTTTATTTTATTTTATTTTATTTTACAAAGTCAAACAGGTGCGCTCATTCCCTAAGCTGAGCTGCAGCAGCTTTGCAGCAGATGCGGTCCCTTGGCCCCGCACAGCCCCAGCATCAACCATGGCCAGTCCCTTTGGAGAGCATGGACCACGGAGGCCCTGTGGGGCTTTGTCCAGAAGTTGCTACAGCAGAAGTGGGGACAAGGACTGCCTGAAGGCCGCCAAACTGAAGCAGAACCCCAGATTCATCTGCTCAGTATAAACACACGCTCCGCAGTGCTGTACCTGCAGCTCCCTGCCTCCCCCAGGCATCTCACCATCCAGCCCCCATCTCCTGCGCCAGACATGGCGGTTTGGGTGGTAATTTACCCTGATGTTGAGGGCAAGGACCACATGTTGCAGCTGTCTTTTTTTGTTATTATTACACCAACTTTCCCACTCCAAAGCCTTTTTGAAAAGCATGCTTAACTGACTCTATTCCTTCGTTACTCAGAGAGTACCATTCTCCTCACATTGTGTACCACAGACAAAATATATTAAGATCTGGCAGTATTCTTCCCAATAGCACGAGATCATTATTCTCCTTGTAACTCTTACTTTATACATGTTATTCACAGGTTCAGTACAGAGCAGCATTAAAAAAAGATTTAGGCCCCCAGTGTTACTGGGGAACACCAGATCCTGCTCTTTATACCATAAACAGTTAGAGGTCTAAGGTAGAAAGTAGGGCCAGCAGAACATATTCAGGGCCAGAAATAAGCGAGACAATTTCCCCTCGCAATTCCATCAGCCTTTTTTTTTTTAATGCGGGAAGAGGAAAGCATATTCCTGACCTTGTTTTGATGACACAGTATCATCTCGACCCGACGCTGCGGGAGAAACGCTGAACAGGAGGGACCCTGACCTGGGGAAGGAAACCTAGCTACACCACCATCATTTTTTCAATGAAACCGTAATACTCACATCAACTTTACAAAGCTGTGAGTAGCAACATAACAAGACAAGCATTGCCTTCTGCCCCAGTTATACCCTTCTCTCGTGATGATCCGCTCTGAAGTAACTGTGGATTGAGAAGGACCGCACAGGTGCTGGGCTCGTAGCAATTCTGTTTTTCTCTTCTTTCTTATTATTGGAATAAGCAGCAGCATTGAGCTAAAAAAAAATAAAAGACCAAGCATTCTCCAGATCTGCAATTATTCTCTCGACTTGTACTTGTCTACAATATTTCTTTCACTGATCACTACAGCACAAAATATGCCAGAATTGCTTGAAATCCGAGTCCGATCTCAGACACAGTAAAAGACTAATAACGAATGTTGTTTACACACATTTAATTCAACATACCAGAAGCAATTTTCTCACTCTCTTTAGCATTTTATTTGCTTATAAATACAAGTCAATACCACAAGATGGCACTTTCTTACTTGCAACACACACTATCATAAACACTTACCCTCTTCGAATGTTCCCAGATGTTTACGACATGGAACTTCTCAGTGGTTTCGAAACATTTAAAAAAGCAAGACCTTCTACAAACTGCATTTGTGTTTGATGTATATTAAATGAGGTCAGGTAATTAAATTCAAAAAAAGAATTTATAAATATTTCAGATAAGAAAATTTAAATACAAAAGCAGAGTTTGTATTAATTAAACTGAATAACAATTTAAACTGGCCATAATGTATCTACATGGTTTAATTTAATTTAAAATACTTTTTAAACAATCAAATCCTCTAACCATTCATCAAAACACCTATCTACTCAACTCTTTAAAAAATATTCTTGGTTAAGAAACCACCTATGCATTTTCATAACAATCCTTATTCTGTCCTGTAGGTGGAAATGAAACAAAATCATATTCCAGACTAGAAAACAGGATAAGAAGGAAGAAACTTTAAAAAACCCGATAACTTCAGACACTTCAACTCATTCTTCATTGCATTTCTCAAAATACATGATCCGGTTTTAAAGTCTTTGAACGAAATGTAAACACTAGAAAACTCATTGTTGAAATATGCGAAGAATAAAGAACGCTGCACTAATATAGTGCATAATGATGCTGTGTCAAACTTGTCATTTACAGTAAATGTCACATTTTCCTCGGGATTGTCATGCCGTTTTTTTTTAACTAATTCCTTTTGATGCCTGTAGATTCTCTCTTTTTTTTCTTTTTTTTTCATTCCCATTGCACAACAGGAAGAGATGTATTTTCTGGTCTCTCCAGAAAAGTTTCACAAGATCTAAGTCTTTGACTCCATATTTTTTTTTTAATAAAGAGGTGGCAAAATTTTAAGCTCGCAATACTTCTGCCCGGTATATTACACATCAGGAGATTCCTCAAAAAACTGAGAAGTCAGAGAGTTCCAAAAAGAAAGCAGTTAAGGCAGTCGATGTCTACATTTGGATTCTTTTTTATGTTACATATCAATATCTCCATCATAAGCTAAGGTCAGAGGCTTCTGCTGCGGAGGAGGGCTTTGATGCTGCTTGGTTTTTTTGCTGCAAGAAAAAGAGAAAGATTTCAGGAGACAAAAATATAAGCTGTAATAAGCTCAGAAACATCATCAAAAAAACAAACTTCAACAGAAAAAATCAACTTTCCACGCTGGCTATTTCATTTTGCAACTAGGTGCCACTGCAGTACAGTGGCGACTTCCAAGAAAAACCACACAGATCTGCTCGAGTGCTATAACGTGTGTGGTGTGGACACCCAGCCTGCCCAAAACGGGCAGCTAACTGCGCTCGTCATCTGGAGAGGAAATAAAGCACATTTGTCTCTCGCGTCTTTTCCCAGCTGACAAAACAAAGAACAGCTCGCAGAAAAATGGAAACATGAACTGTCTACGAGCGGGATATTCTCATTTTTTTTTTGGCACAGTACTGAAGCAAAACAATTATTATGGAGAAATACACTTCCTCACCAGCCTTCGAGTGATGGAGAACTATGTAATGTTATTTAAAAAATCCTCTGTGTGCTCCCCTGTGAAGCCACAGAGAGACGGTAGCTACATAGCTTGGAAATACGGAAGCTGCAACTCCTAAGCAGCATTCAAACGCTGCTATTAAAGCTTTTAATTGGAGACAGAGACCGAGAGGAAGATTAAGAGACTGAGAGAGAATAAAGTGATTTTGGATGAAAGCGGGCACTGACGCTGCCAGGTCACGGCTGTGACTCTCCGGTTGCCCGCCCTGATCTGACAGGGCTTGGGGCAGCTGCACCGTTGATGTCCGTAACAGGCAGGCCAGCTCCGTGGTCCTCAGCAAGGGCTGTGGGTGTTGCAGGACACACGGCCGCTGGCCGCTGCTCCCTTCCTGTCCTCCAAGACGCATCGATGGCAGAGCCCTTCCAAATATTCAAAGCAGAGAGCGCAACACCAGCTCTGCCCCACCACCCCTGCGACTGCTGCTTTGGAGGAGGGCGGACATCTCTCCCACCAGTAAAGCCCACCACCAGCGCGGCACTAGTGCAGACCAGGGCTTCGGTACAGCCGGTACCCTACTTCCAACAGTGGCTGGTAACAGCAGCTTTAGAGACGGGATGTGTTTCCACCTGCTGTATCCACTGCAAAAACCTATTTAGGGATTTCCTGAGCTGGAGCGTACATCCAGAAAACCACAATTAACACCAAGAGACCCAATCTCCCGTGAACTGTTATGCCATCTTTGAATCCATTTATCTTCCTGGCATGCACAGTCCCCGGCAGCGGTAAGCTCGCAAGGTAATAATGCACCGTGTGAAAAATAAAATCTTTTGTTTATTTTAAACGATCATTTCATCAGATGCCTCCTACTCCTTATATTGTGGGAAATAAAAATTCCCTAGCGCCCTTTTCTACTCCATTCATGATTTCATAGATCTCTATTGTATTCCCACGTCAAACATCATTTTCCAACTGAATGCCCCTATTCTATTTAGTCCTTCCTTGAGCGGAAGCCAGCTCCTCGATCCAATCAGCCTCCTTGCCTTTTTTCAGTTTTACTTTATCTTTTTTTTAAAAGAATACAATAAAAAGCCCTTTCTAATCCCAGAAGAAGTCTGAATAAATATAAAGGCCTATTGATAACCAAAAATAATTCTTTCCCTGCATGGGCGCCATACTTCTTCATGATTATGCCGGATAGCATTTACAATTTGGAGAGTTTTAAATTACTCTGAGGTAGGGGCCAAAGGAAGGCAGTTAAGTAATCCAAGCTCCCTCCTTTCCTAAAGTCTTGAGGATTAAATCTCTGCAACACAGAGCGTTGTGATATATTTTAGGTTGCTTAAAGTAAAGTAAACTAGCTGTTATTTAAGGACAAATACATGCCATACTCACCACATCAGGTAGGATGTAAAAATCAGGAAAACTATGATGAGGAACCCGCCAGCTGATACTCCATATACCCACACCTTCAATTTACCATCTGTTGGAAGATGAGGAAAAAGGACAGGGGGAGAAAAGGAGGGAATAAAAAACTTTATTTTAAAACATACAGCTTCTTAAGAGATAAAGAGAATGCACACAAGCAAATGGGAAACACAGGAAGGACTGGCTGGGGATAATCCATAAACCCCACATTTTTGATAGAAAAAAGACTCCTGTAAAAATCAATCCCTTTAAAGACGAAATCTTAACTTTGGTAAGGAGCGTAGGTTTTCCTCAATGAAAACTGAACTCTTCATCTCAGTTTTCCAAAGCAGCATTATTTCCTAATCTCCCCCCGGCTGGGCTCCTGCAGTTCATTACGGGCAGCCCGGGCTTACGGTGCCGCGCAAGAATTACAACCCAGCCAGGCTCCTGCCCCATGGAAAGGAGCAGGGGCACGAGATAATTGCAGTACGTTCGCTCAGGAGCCCCAGTGGCTGCTCTGGCAAAGGCACTTCAATGTTGAGCTGACCCAGATAGAAACGCAGGTAACACCTGATAGGTTTAGCCTAAAGAAAAGAGGGTTGAGAAAGGACGGGATTGTTCTCTGTAAATACTTGGGGGTCAACTGGGGTAAAGACTGGCAAGCGCAAGTGAACAAGCTCCTTAGAGCTGAAAAACGCTTGGGCAACAATTGGGAATAAATTCAGCTTAGAATAGAAACAAGAATACGCTTTGTAATAGTAAGAGGGATAAACTTGTGCAAGAGCTCCCCAGCTGGGCCACAGGAGCAGGAGACACAACTGGCTTTGAGACAAGGTAAGGCTCTTGATAGGGCTCTCTGGGCTGCAAGGGCAGGGGAGCCACTCTGCGACCCTTGCGCATGTGAGCTTGAGTGTGTTGAAACAGTTCCTTCTGATAGAAAGTCTAAAACCACGTTATTTGCACCAGTCCTTAACTACAAGCTTTGCATTAATAATAATAAAATTTTTAAAGATCAATATTTCCGTTTCTTGCTCCGATCTGGCTCCCTTGTGGGGAGAAGCGATGGCATTTTTGCCGTGCGGTGACAGACTGGGCTGATTCACACCCAAAGGGCTGTAAATACATACCGGAGGCAGGAACACAAACCTGCGCCGTGCCCATCTGACAGAGGCCATTTCAAACTCAGTCATGCGAGTGGGCGAGTCACCTGAAGGGACAGTCACTGACCCTATTATACATTTTACATTTGAATGAGGAATTCTTTTTCAAAGGAAAACATATTTCACATCAGATCCCATTCTCTCTGGTTTTTTTTTTTTCTTCAAAGCTTTGTGGAAAGGCTGAGTACCTCTCACAGATTTTCTCTTCTCGAAACACTGGCGAGTCACCTGAAGGGACAGTCACTGACCCTATTATACATTTTACATTTGAATGAGGAATTCTTTTTCAAAGGGAAACATATTTCACATCAGATCCCATTCTCTCTGTTTTTTTTTTTTCTTCGAAGCTTTGTGGAAAGGCTGAGTACCTCTGCCAGATTTTCTCTTCTCGAAACACTTACAGCCTATCTCCCATGTGAGAAGAGCTCTGTTTGTCAGATTTGGGATTGTTTTGTTTTTTTTACTAAAATCTGGGTATGATATTTTTCGCCCTCTCAAGTGGAGATGGCCAAGAAACATTTAGCAGTCCTGCAAAGGGACTGCCACAGCAACAAAAAGGCATCCCACTATGTCTGCTACGAAGGCAGCTATGCTCTCCATCCCCACCATAAAGGCATTGGACCATGTCATCCTACGATTTAAACAATGCTATTTAAATTGCCTCTCCACTTGAAAAAAGTTTCTGTAACTGAACTCCGGCCTCCCAGAGCGTGGTAAAGAACGGAAAAACACAGTCGGATTCGAAATCAGTTCTGTGCACTCCTGCAGAGCATTTAAAAGAACAAAAACATCAGCCTGATTGTTATAAAATTTGTGTTCCAAATTGTAAACGGGAAGGGAAATCACAAATTAACTGGAGAAAGGCACGCATACTTTTACCGACAGACAGAAGCCCTTAGGTGTACACAAATGTCAAGGACTACGGTACCAAAGGGTGGTAAATGCCATCCATACAGGGAGCACTGGCCATAGACCTGCTATCAAGAGCGTAACTGGTAGGTAACAGCGGTTTCCTGGCCCAGCTAGCAGTAATTACTGCAAACCCCCAGACTAGTAAGCCTGAGAGCCTGTTTAAGGGGAGTAATTACATATTTTGTCAAGAAGTTAGACAAAGGGGAAGTGATTTGAAGAGGACCAGCCTTGAGCTGGGGTCTGAAGGGCACATACAGACTGAAGAGTTACCTGCAGGACGCCATGGGGTTGGTGATACACTCAGCACACACGGAGCACGCTTATTCCTTTCCCATATATTGTTTCTATAACATTTCTGCCCTAAAATTAAATAACACCATGTTCTGTAAAAGCTCCTTAGTCCCTGTTCCTGTCTTGTAGTCCCTGGGGGAGAACCGGCTCACGGATGCTGCACTGAGGTCAAGCCGACCAGAAGCTTTCAGGGCTGCAGCCTTGAATGCCGATTTAAAAAGAGGGGATTGCAGCATCCACCTACACTTCTCTCCCTTTTTCTAACCCTGTAAAGGTACCAGCTGAAGAGATGACACCTAAGTAAGACAGCCTACAGAGGGCCACGGATGCTGAAAAAAGGCAATTAACCCCAAACCTGTGACTCAAACTGCTGGTGAACTGCGTGGGCTTCTGGATGATGGGTTTGATCGAAAACCAGCCAACTTGAAAAGGCTTTGGACCGAGCCCTATTAGCTGAGAGACTGTCAACGCAAAGGTTAACTACTGTATGCAAATCAAATATGTAAATGTAACATTCAAAGTGTGATCACATATATCAGGCAGAATTATGGCTCCCCGAATCCCGTAACAGAAGCTTTCGCTACGTGTTTTCTAAAGTCTCGTGTTCATTATAAAATAATAGGAAACAAAAGCAATGTCAGGTAACAGAAGAGGGGAAAGGCTGCACCACCAGTATTTTAGAATATGGGGAGAACTAACACCTTTCAGTAAAACTTGACAAGTCCGATACCTTCATCTCCCATTTTAAAGTCCTATTTGCATTTTAGAAATTTATTTTGACTAAATTAATCTTGCAAAATAACAGTCAACGTGGTAATCAGCTATTACAGCTATGGCACCAGTTCTGTGGACCAGTCTGGGCACGTCCAGGGCACGGTTCTAACTGGGAAGCATTTTATGGTGTGGAAGTCAAAGATCCGTTTGGGATGCATTGCTTGGGCACAGCAGCTTGCTTGCTTTTTGTGTTGGTTTTGATTTTCTGTCTTAGCTTCAACACTTAAAACTCTACAGTTTCTACCCTCTTTTTTTCATATACTTTTGAAATATTGCAAGAAACAACCAATGCTTTCTTTAATCAAATCTTAAGTGCTTTCTGCTCTGAATCTTCTGAAGCGCTAGTGATCAATATCTTTCCTGGTCAAAATATATTACTTCTAGAAACATCATCAGATAATAGTCCTAAACATCCCCCCAAATCACATATGAGTATACTGTTGCAAAATATTATTGCTTCGTTCTGTCTTTGCTATCTCTCAACATAAGAGATAGTGATTACCCTGTGTAGGCACAAAGGAATGAAAGATGGCATGTGAGTTAGAAACTGGGAGGCTGCTCTGCAGCTCCCAGACACAACCTCTGATGTTACGATCTACAAAGCTTGTACCTTTCTTCTACAGAAACGTTGTAAAGACAATTTATTCCATTCATATTTAAGTTTTTCACCTGGATTAAAAGGTTGAATAGACCATCCTTTGAAAATGTCATGCATTTTTGAGTTGACAGGTTTATTTTTTCCAGCAATGGTCTTAACATCAGCTTTCTTATCTTCTAAACCTGGTACCTTCATGCAGTAATCCAGGAAACCATTTGATCTCATTATTTCTGTATATCCTCGCTCACAACCGCAGACTCCTCTCTAGGTGATAAAAGGGAATTCAGTATTAAATCAAATAGTATCCTCTCACACAACAGTGCAAATCGTAGGCAAACTATGAAGAAACCGCAAGGTATATCCTGCACATGCAACTTCACCACCACCAAACCAATCAGGAAGCGGTGCCCGCAAACCCATTTCAGTTCAAAAAGCCGAAATATATTTGGGGAATTGGCTGAAAGACGGCCAGTAATTACAGAGAAGCCCAACGCGGCAACATTTTCATCCTAACAGGCTTAATAATGGGCATTTGTGGCTCAATCCAAACTCCTCATCAATAACAATTTTCCCACTGACCCTGCTGGGCGTTAGAAGAGACAAAGAAGAAACAATCTCACTTCAGACCCAAATCCTCCCCATGTATTTCCACTCTGGTATTTCATAGGGCTGTCTAAAATGAAGCTTCCTCTCTTGTCCAGTGTCCAGTTCTGGGCTCCCCAGTTCAAGAGAGCCCGGGAACTACTGGAGGGAGTCCAGCAAAGGGCAACAAAGATGATTGAGGGATTGGAGCATCTCCCTTAGGAGGAAAGGCTGAGAGAGCTGGGAGTCTCTAGCCTGGAGAAGAGAAGGCTGAGGGGAGACCTTATTAATGTTTACAAGTGTCTAAAGGGTGGGTTGAAGGAGGATGGAGCCAGGCCCTTTTCAGTGGTTCCCAGTAACAGGACGAGGGGTAACGGGCACAAGCTGGAACACAGGAAGTTCCGATCGAATATGAGGAAAATCTTCTTTACGGTGAGGGTGACAGAGCACTGGGACAGGCTGCCCAGGGAGGGTGTGGAGTCCCCTTCTCTGGAGACTTTCAAGACCCGTCTGGATGCAGTCCTGAGTAATGTGCTCTGGGCAATCCTGCTTTAGCAGGGGAGTTGGACTAGATGACCTCTAGAGGTCCCTTCCAACTCTGAAATTCCGTGATATTTGGGACATCTGTAACCTCTGGGCTCGTGTTTGCTCAGAGGCAAAGAAGTGGCAGTGGCTCAAAGACTTAGCAAGTGTTGCAGATGCTCAACATTTCAGCAAAAAAGGTCGCTTCCAGGTTTTGCTTTAGAAGGCAATATGGGGATGGTGGGATCACGCTGCTACAGCTTCCCTACGCTCACGGGGGTTTTCTGTGTCCGTGGAGGAGCAGGAGAGGACATACTCTTTTATCTCCTCTCTTACAGTCCATTTTCTACAGGACAGAACAATAGCATTCAATGAAAATTAAACCAAGGGGTTCCAAAATCCCTCCATGGACCAAAACCAAAATTGTAACACCACATAAACACTCCACCGCTCATTTGTGCAGGTTTATGAAGGTTTCCTTTCAGACTGAAATTCCCACAACCTCCTCGAGGTGGTACCATGGACACACTAAACTATTTTCTCGCTCCTGGAGTGCTTTTAAGATACAGAAGCTAATTGAATAGATTTTGCGGTGTTAATTTCTCAAAGATATTCTGCAGCGAGCAATTACCTGCGTGCAGTAGGAGAAGGGCTTTCTGCACGCCGGGTTGCAGTGCCGAACTTCTGCAGGTTTCGTCCGAAGAGCACACCCTCCTGTAAAAGAAAACACCGAGTGCCTTCAAGGGCATGTTTTAAAATATTTTTGACTTGGAACACTATAGTGTAAGAAATGCTTGCTTGCTTATTTTATATAGTTAAATACTAGTCTACTGAGCACATTAGCATAATATCTGTAGGCACTGCATTAATTAATTTGCCTTAACAAGGCAGGGAATTATTATCATACCCATCTTGTTAATGGAGAACAGAGATACACAGATTTAAGCAATTTGCCACAGGCCACATAGGAAGTTGGGGACAGAATCGGGAACTAGATGCAGATCTTCTGTGTCCTCATTAATGTCTTATCTACATAAGAAGACATAATCCACATAACGCCTTTGCCCATTCTCACTTGGGGAAGCCTGTGCCTCTATAGGAATAAAAACATATTAATGAGTTCTTAACTACCTGGCAACCTTTGCACATAAAACTTTTGTTATTATCTTAACTACTCATTATAATTAGAACGAGATAAGAACACCTGCATTTTCATTTCTACTCTCTCCTCATTCACCATGTGCATATTGAGAGAGATCCTACAGATGTGCGAGCCCTACTGCCTTTGCCAATCTCTTGCCAACCTTCAAAGTGCTGACCATGAATTTCCCTTCTTACCCTGCGCAGGCAGAATTTGTAGGTCACAGCAACAGCAGGGATCTCACAGTGTGAGCGATTTAAGATTCCCGTGTGTTGAATAGCAGAGGAGGTACGGAAGCTGGGCTCTCTACCACGCGTGTGATGTTCTCCACGGTTACAGGAAGGTTGCACTAACGGCTGTGCAAGCCAGCCCAGGAAGCCCTTTCAGTACATGTACACTTGTTTCTTCCCATGACCGACCCAACAGTAGGGACAACTCACCGAAATACTCTGATGTAATGACACGTGTGATGTTGACCTGACAGCAAGGCTGGGGAGCTTCCCTCTGCCTTTCCTACACACAAATCTGAACTGAAATTCTGAAGGAGTTAGGAAGACTATCCAACTTCCCTCTGAGCAGCTGATGCAGAAGAAGAAAGACCTGGATGGAGATTTTCCATTCATAATCATGCATGGCAATTTTTGGATATACCTGTGACATTTATTCCATCTGAGCGCTGACACCACACTGTGCGTACGTTGTCTCGCCAAAGGCTGGTTTTCCACAGGTAGTCGTAACACTTCCCTCCTGCAATACCAACACCAGTTAGTCTTCACCTTGCAACAAACCCAGAATAAACTCTTGAAGGGGAGGAAGCAGCGCTGTGGCCACGTTACCTGAGCAAGGTCGCGTTTCCATCTCTTGTCCGGAGCAGCTCTCCCGGTTCTCCAATGACTGAACGATAAATGCCCTGGAGCGAGACTGGCGACCTGTTGTCTCAAAGCTCCTGCCGTTGATGCAGGTGAGCTCACAGGAGCTCCACTCTGACCACTCTGTCAGGTGGCAGTCTCCTGCACGTTGAAAGAATAAACCACAGGTTTTCAAAAGGAATTAGCCTTAAAGGACAAGGGCAACCTAAGTGTACAACTGCTTTAATAGTGAAATACCCCCAGTTTATCGCCCAGTGGTATGCAGCGTTCAGATTTTCTGCTTCATGGGGAATCTCATTTTCTCAAAAAAAAAAAGAAGGCTTTTTCAGGTGATCTAGAAACAGCAAACTGAGCATTTACCTGGTCTGCTGAAATGCAAATTCTTATTACAACAGCTGACAGTACTCAGAGCTATGGAAACTTCTCCATCTCAGACAGCTATCCCAGGCAGAAATGCACCAGGGCTTTCCAAAGACTTTACCTGGGCAAGGCACAGAGCACGGTAACTGCAGCACGCTCCCTGTTGATGGCAGCTCACCACATAACGCATTTTCTACCGGTTTGGATGTAGCAGAAACAGATGCATCGTGCACTACACACGTGAGGTTGCGGACTTGCAATCCATCTCCACACTGTCCGCCCTACGAAACGACAGAAGGGAACAGAGACACACATCGCTGACATTAGCAGATGACAGAAGAAATAGAGTTGATTCCACCTAAAAAGTCTTTAAAGATACAGATTTTGTCTTTGGACTGCAATAGTATCCCCAGTTATGGGAAGACAGATGGAGATCTCCTCTGTACGCATCTCTAAAGAAGCTCAGAGGCAGGAGCAGAAAAGTGTGTTGGCACCAAAGCAGGAGTAGAGGTGGGTACCATAAAAGCTGAATACTGTCTTTGGGGTTGGCCCTTCATGCCTTTAACTAGAGCTAGTGAATTTACTGATTCTTAAGAAGTACCCAGTTACATGAACACAGACATTTTTGGCTTCTCTAGCACCTCCTTTGTCCATACAGCCCAGCAGGCGCACTTCTGTGGTTTAAACCCTGCAACAGCAAAAATCCTCCAGCAGACTTGATTACCCGGCAAGGGTTATTGTGCACTAGGCTGTTCGTGTAATTTCTTAAAGGGAGCCATTGGTTCTGAAGCAGACAGAGATCATCAACTCGTGTCACATACTCTACCAAAACATCATCCGAAGTCAGGCACAGCCTGTTAGCACTGAACCCCATTTGAACAAGCAATAGGAGGCTCCAAGCTCATCACCCCAGTTCTGAAATACTTAGCCATACACCAAACTACTTCCTGAAGAAGACTTACTTTACAGGAAAATCAGTATTGTTTGGCTAAAGCAACGATGAAGGGCTGAGGATGCTGTAAGAACTGAAGCACCCGGGGCTACTTCTAGAGGCTGGGATTGTTTCATTCTCATCTGAAAAACAGAGCTGCGATGACGTTTGAGGTGCACACCTTAAACCTGCGTGACGCTTTATGAATGTGCGCCTGAAGCCCTGCGGAAATGGCACTTCACAAAATCCAGTAAATAAAACCCAAGAAGAAGGATAAAATATTATTTTTATATAACCAAGGGAAGTGCTCCTTTGGATCACTTGGCAGTGAATTCTTTTAAAATAATGGACTACATCTGCAGAAGAGAATGGCTCCTACCAAGCGCATTCATTCAGCAGTGTGTTTGCTAGCAGGAATCTCAAGGATGTCTCTCCTGCGCACACCTGGTAGCTTTTTCATTCCCTCCATCCCTTCTGTTGCAGACCCACAATGAAATGGAAATGAGATCATAAGTAGCTGGATTTAAAGCAGTTGCTAATCAAAAGTGTCTGAGAGAAGTATAAGCGTAGATTTACTCTACGCAGCCAGACTTCGAGTTTTTAACGCTGTGTTTCACTTTAGTCAGTACGTAACTTACTGTTCTAAATTACTGTTTCACCACTGAAACATCTATCGCCGTCTGAGATTAATGGTGTGTGAGTAACTCATGCAGCTGTCAGTTGGGTTAGAGCTCTTGGAAATGGCTGGTGGAAACAGAAGACAATGTGGAGAAAATTCTTGGGGGAAGTGGGCACTAATCAAACCGCAGTGTGTTTCCAGCTCAAAGGGGCCCAAGGAATGACTAAAGTTTACTGGAAAGGACAAAAAAAAGTTTTTAAAAAGATAGTTACCCTTGTATAAATGATATATACGTATTTATATACTCATCAATATATAAATAGTTATATGAATATCTAGATGTAAATATAAATAAAAGGTGAAAACAATACATTTTTTGGTACAGTAGTCTCCACTATAAAAATCCACATGCAACATTCTTTATTCTTCTACCATGCAATATTGGAAATACATTCATATTTTCCAATGTTTAGAATAAAAAATACATAGAATCCACAGACTCTCAAACAATTCTTAGGACAAAGGTCCGCCTTTTAACAGTGGCTTCCATTTGCTTGCTTTCTTTCAAGACCAGCAACCTGCTTTTACGATCAGTTGAACACGCTTAAAAGATAAGATGTCATCCTGTCATTTATAGAGAGAGATGGGTTTTGGTATATTTGGTAGGACCATAAGCAATGCAGGAGCACTGCGTTAACTTCCTTATCATCTTCAAAATTATTCATGTCCCCAAAATTATACATTTGAAGGTCTAATTAATAGGTGTGGAATCAGTGGAAGTTTGCTGCAGCAATGGCACACTGAGGATGCTGCTAATCAGAGGAGACCTGCCAAGGAGATGATCACATATTCAAAATAACTTGTGGGACCAAATCTGTATTGTAAATGCTCTTCCTTGGAAGATGTGATCACCTGAGGATGGCCTAGAATCAGGATTTGCCTCTTGAGTCACAAGCTCCCGTCAGGAAATACGCAGGGATTTAACTTCCAGAAGGAATTTCCTCCATTTGGCTGCAAAAATGTCTATGCTGACCCCATGGAGGATGCAGAACCCATCCTGGGTCCCCTAAACACAGCCGGGGGGTATAGGCCCCTCCAGAGGCGCCTGCATGGACCTCTCACCCCTCTCATCCCAACTGTAAAATACCTGTAAAATAAGGAAAGGTTTACACCAGGACTGTGTTTTGACAGCCAGGTATCTCTTGAATTGACCAACACGCTAACATAAGGCAGCATCTCCGCAAACCTCTCACATCACCCTCCGATGCGTTCCACGTACAACACGCTAATAAGACAAGAGATAACAGTCCTAATGAGATGCTTTGCCCAGATGTGCCTTTAAGAAAAGCTTTCCCTTTTCAGCTTTTACTGGGGTTCATGTGTGTTCGCAATTATTTTAGGTAAAGAGTTGATTGGGCCATCCTTTCACAGGTTGATGTGTATTTAATCAGGTGAAAGTTTTCTTTAATGAGGAAGCATTGCGTGATCACATTTAAGGGACTGCTTTTAAAACACTCTAGCAAGGAAGGGCTCTTAGTCTTCTTACAAACGTTAGGCAGCTAGTGCTTGATAATGTCTAGCTACTTCACTTATATTCCTTTAATGGAAAAATTGTGAACAGTGTCAGCCACTGCTAATTTTTTTTTTTTTTTTTTGACTAATCAGGGTAAACCACTTCAACTCCAGTAGGAAAATGATTAATGTAATGTAACCCTTTCAGATTAGGGGTATTGACTATTTCCCAAGTTCTGCATCCCTCTGAAGGCAGCAGAACTGCCCCTCGCCCCCCGGAGGTGTGCCTGTGACACGTGTAATTACCTGGAGAGCAATGCACAGATTTCCGTACGGTGAAAATCAGCAACACAGAACACTTAGCGGGCTCTATTCCTAAACATGCAGACACCTCTAGTTATTCACATGAAGTCAGTTTAGCATAAACTAGTCCTTCTATAATTAAGAAATGCAGTCTCAGTTATCTCATAATACAAGGAAGAAATATTTTAGCCTTATAATTAATTGTCCTGTTTATATTATTACAGGAAGACACTTTCACAATATGCATTTTGGTCTTACCATAGGATGCTTTTACCTTATTTAACAAAGCATCCTTGAAAAAAGGACTTCTGAAAGCTTTCTTTAGAAAGTAAGCTTAAGCTTCTTTTCCAGTAAAGCACAGGAATAAATCACCCTGTATTTATGAACTACATTTAATTCCTAAGCACCTCATTAAAGAGAACTGAACATGAATAAAATGGCTCCTCTCCAAAACAAAGGTAAGGGCAGAGAAACTACACCACAGTAATTTAAGGAGAGAAGCAGGCTCTATCTCACTGAAAGCACAGGACGGTATCTGGGTTAGGGAAGGCTGTGATTACTTGCTCTGAGCTGAAATTTAACTGGGTTCCGCATGCGTACATTTTTAATCTGCACGATGTACGCCAGGGCGTTAATTCCGCTTGCCTACTAATTCTTTTATCAGCTCTGTTAGCTCCTGCGGTTGAAGGTCTCTTCCCTACTGTTTAACAGAATTTGCTTACGTTAGCTGGACAAAATATCAGCTGATGTTATCATTTTGTTATATTTATGTTATACATAAATAAATACCGAATGCAGTACACACAAGGACCATACTCACATCCCTAGTTACAATGAGTTGTTGTTCATTATATGAAACATATTTCTGTTTCTCTGATCGTGGACTGTCCAAAGACTGTCACGCTCCAGATTTTATTTGTGAAAACCTGGGAAAATCCATTCTGCCACCCGCAGTATTCGCTACACATCCATCTAACTGCATCTAGAAACCAGGCAGGTATTTGAGGCATTCGCAGTGCGGTAGAGGGCAGAGCAAAGAACACAAGGGATGTGTCTTTACGCGCATTATTGGCTTCAATCTCCTACACGGTATAATGTGGAGAAGCGGCCACAGATCCGCACGCAGGTCCTGTCCCCTGGGACCAGAGAGGGCACTTTTCCACCCCAACCACACATCTCCCACCACCACCTCCGCACAGCCGGCGTCAAGCAGCCCGAGTGGACTCCACTCTGCCCAAGAAACCTCACTGGGAAAGATCCAGTTCTGCTTAAACCGGGTTACCGACTAATATGTTTTAATATTGGAAATGTGATCTAAGGGATAAGAAGAGAAGAAAAAGCATAGAGGGGGGAAAAAAGTCAATTCAAGCCCAATGCAAGACACTGGCAGTGAAAAAATGACGGCTCTGGTGCGGAACAGAGGTGCTGAGCGTAGGTACAGCACATGGCAACTGAACCCAGCCATTTTTAGATCATTGAAAAGATAGCCAGGCTAAGGGGAAAGTAAGAACCAGCCCTTCATACAATAACTCACACTATTGTGCTGGAGACCTTGTGGGGAAAGACCTGCTATACAGTATATTTTAGAAAAAAAAAAAAAAGGAAAAAAAGGAAAGAAAAAAAATAAAAAAGGCTAAGCTCTCTTGAAATCTAGTGTATCTATTTTCTTGTTAGAGTTATTTTATATAATTAAATTATAGGTCACCATGACTATGCTCACTCAAGCACATTTACCCTGTAAATCTTCTTTAAGACCTCTATAAGCTTGCAGTACTTGAACCTGTATTGCTATAAATCTCTGCTGATGGCTGGAAGATGAGGTGCAGAGGCTTACCGCTCCCGAACTTCCCCTGCTTCCCTACGGATCTCAGCAGCACCTTCAATGGCCACAGGGACACCTCCGACCCGCCAACGGCAGCCTCCATCAATTCTGCCATATCATGATGGGTTTTGCCGTTGACCCCGGCGGCGGGGAACGCCTGGAGCCCTCGGGGATGGGAGGAGGAATGCGTACCTGGACTCTGCAGGGAGACCACGGCCCCAGCAGCCAGCTGTAGCAGGGCTTCACCGGGCAGCTCCTGTGCTGGGTGAGCTGCTGCGGGCAGGGTCTGCCCTCGCCCGCCGCCCGCAGCACCACCGAGCGCCCGCGCACCATCTGGCCTAGGCGAGGGGGAGAAGACAGGACACGGTGAAGGAGACCCGGAGAAAGGAAGGAAAAGAAAGAAAGAAAAGCAGGTTTTGTGATTTGTCAGTATTCCTAGTTCATTTTCCACCACTACAATCGGTTTAAAAAAGCAATTAATTGGGAAGACAATTTGGATAATATGGATGCAATTGCTAAGTCTAAGTGACGCAGTCACCGATATTTTCAAACACAGTCTTTAAACACAGTTTTGTATGTTTTCCAAATACATTATTTGTTTATGCAACACATTAAAATACTTGACTAAATCCTGATTATTAAATATGACAAGAAAATAATTCCCGTGGCAGCATCATTTCTAATGTTACACATTCAATATGTTTCCAGAGATTTTTAACAAATGAAATTTTCTTTTTATGACCAATTATGTGCATCTAATTTGAAAACTGCAAACACTCTCGTGGCTATTACTGTCCATAACCACTTCTGCCATTTCCATTAAAATCCTATTTATTATTGGTGAAAACTTCTTCAGCCGCTGAATGGAAAAAGCAATTATGTTACTACTTTTGAAATAATAAAAACTGAATATATTCATTAAAGTTACAGCAATTCCATTTCTGTCTCCTTTGCTGTCCATTTACATCCAGGAATGTTTTCACTCAGAATGTTTCAATTAGAATCCCGGCTCCAATGAAAAAGAAAAGCTGGGGCGGTGGTGGGGGAGGGGAAAGCCCTTCTGCAACAGGATGCAGAAGGTTGTGCAGGGGATAAAATTTCTGCCTTGACTTCCACTAGGCGCGGATTTGAGAGGCGGTTAAAAAAACTAAAAGGTCTGGGTAATAAGGGCACACACATGAAACAAGGCAGATGCAGGCGGTAATTGCTAACTCACTGAAAAGGAAAGAGATAACGTGCTGCGGTGGAGCTCTCCCATTCGCATCGCAGTATTTCGGCTGCAATCGCGAGCAGAGGGGAGTCCATGGGGGAAGCAAACACGGGGGGGAAGCAAAGCGTGGAGGCTGCGATATTCAGCCAGATCCTTCTCCCAGCTATTTATGCACGCACTTTTTAATTAACGGCACTGCAGCTGGGTTTAAGGTACATCTCTGATACAACTGCCATCGTGCCTGTCTAAGGAGCAGGGGTTCCAAAAACATCTTAGCAAATAAAAATTAAAAGCAGACACACCTGAAAAAGCTACTGAAGGGTACCTTAGCAAGCTCTCTTACCTTTACAAAGTTATTCCCTTGCTCTGACTCATTGCATTCCGTTTTTAAACCCATTTAAACCAATTTTAAAATTTCTTCCTTTTCCAATTCTAATCCCCTGGACCTGGGGAGTTTGTAAGAGAAGTGATGATAAAAGCTCTTATCCACATGACTGTGCATTCAGCCATCACAGAATCAGGTACATTAGAAGCTGGAAAAAAAATCCCACCAGCTGAGAGGAAAGGAAAGGTAAGAAACTCCTGCGGTTCACCAGGAAATAGAGCAAGGGAAGAGAAACCCCACATCCCGCTGCCAGCAAACCCCAGGGCAGCCCTCCCCTGCCAACAGGCCAAAATTAGCTGTTCCTTCCTCTCCAGCAATGGACAAAACTTGCTGGATTCTTCTTAATTCTGAATGCTGAGGACTGATAAGTGACCGAAAAGGCTCTTTGGGAAACGGTGGGAAGCCCGTGGCTGTGGGATGCTCACCCGGGGCAGGGAGCTCTGCCAGGCACGAGCTTCCAAAACGCCAGCTCCAGAAAAGGAGATCTAGGCTTAAAAGATCTGATTTCATTAGGAGGGACTTGAAAGCCTGAAGCATTCATCAAGCTCTTTTAATTAAAGAAATAATTTCCTTTTGTACACCCTGTTTAACATCTTTCTAGCAAAATGTAAATGGGAAGATCAGTGAACAGAAAACACGATTTTCCTTTTAAGAGGAATTAACAACCGTTCTGTATTTATTTACAATTTATTTTCCTACAGTTGGTTACGCAAACCATTTAAACTCACTCCATTCACAATGGTCAGCTGGTGCTTGACTCATTTAGTCCATCACTCTCTTTTTCTACTGTGAATAAATCATCGAAGAGAGAAATTTCATTGAAATCTCTCTTTGCACAATCACTGCAGTGAGTTTGGTTTTTTTTCTCACTCCATAAACATTACCTGGGTGCCCGGTTACCACTCAAGTAGGAGAAAAACTCCCCGTCTTTACTTTTTCAGGACCTTGTCTTTTGCTGCCTATGGAGAACAGAATCTCACTGCATCTGAAATTATTTTTCTTCCCATACAAACTCTGCAAGAGTCAAAGCAATCCTAGTTGTTTCTTTATTTCGCCAATTATTTTTTCTTTAATTTCCACATTAATTGGTCACACCTCTGTTTCCTCTGCTCTGCAGTGTTAAATGATATGAAAATTAAGACAGAAAGCGTGCTGAAAGTTGAAAAAAGTATTTCTTCATATCCTCAAATATGTCATTAGCTTTGAAAGGAGGAAAAAAGGGCCTAGTCTTGTTAATGCTGGTCACTTAAAATCCTTTTTTGCATCAGTGGCTAAAATTTCATCTCAGAAACATAGGACCATATTTTCTAATCTGAAGAACAATACATTTACCCCCAAAAAAATCTTGCTGTTCCTTGCATTTTATCCCCACAAAGTGATGAGTCGCAGCTGAAACCAAGACGATTAAAATTCTTGCTAGACTTCATCCCAGCCAAAATTACTGACACGTCGTTATCTGTTTGATGAGCGTGAGCAGAGCATATAAGACAACCCTATCAAGCAACCGCAGGACCAGAGCAGCGATCAAGTGACTTAAATACAGGTCAGGTTAGGTCAAGTCACAAGCAAAAGGGATGGGTGATAAATGGACCTTTTTCATCTTCTTCCCACTGCCAGTCCCACCAGCGGGCTCTGGGGCATCCCCAGCTCCGGGAGAGGCTTTGGTGGCCCCTCTTCCAGCAAGGCCTCCCAGCACCACCGACGCAGGGCTTAACGAGTTTGAGTAGCAAATGAGAAAAAGTCACAAAAGTTTCTTCTTCAGAAGGCAACACCAAAAACGTTTTCCCAAATTGGTGAGGAATCAGTGAAAAACGTGACCGCCAAATTTTTCAGTTGTGCACATCCTTGTCCCCCTCATTTCCGTCTCACGGGTCAGTCTGGTGTTGGGGTGCACTTCTCTGCAACCCGCTACGGTCTCTTCTGGGCTCTGAGGACCCAGCAAGGCACGGCAGCGTGTTCAACCCTGGGTAACTATGGGAAGTCCAATAATTTATCTGATGAAGTCAGCTTTATAAGTGGCAAAGCATGGGTTTAGGTGTTCTTACACTATTTAGCACTCCTGTTAGACAACTTGGGAGAAATCATGCAGGATTGGAAAACGCCTCTGTAGTAAAATTCCCCATCCTTGTGTATTCATTTGCCTTAACAAAGGAAACGCAATTTGCTGGGGATTATCCATACCAAAAATCTTTCCAGTCGCTTTGATTCAGGCCGTTGGAGCATCATCCATTAATGCAGCACTATACATCTTTTCATAGCAGTACAGCAACTGATGTGAGGAGCCCTAATATATAACCCAACGTCAGCCTAAAGCCCTAGCCAGCATCCTGAACAGATGCTGCCCAGAACTACGGCTGCAACAGGCAAATATCAGTTACACATCTCCGTAGGCTCAGCACAGGCAGGAAAGAGAGATCTACTTTACTCATCATCATTTATAAAAATCAATATATTTGCCTTTGGCTGCTGTGTACCAGAACCATATTAGCTGTCAGTGTCACATACACAGCAGCACCACTTCATGTTTAAATGCACTGTTCCATAAAATAAAACCTGAGCAAGAGAAAGGTACCATCCATTAAAATATATCACAGCAAACCGTTACTGGAAGAGATGGAAAGAATAAAAATGTTAGCAACAACGCGTGAGTTAAGAAACACATGAAAACGTAAATCCAGCAACACTTAATTTTGATCTGAGCGATATTTAAATTCTGTTTCTCTTTGAAGTCGTTTATGGTACTTCAGCAGGCCCTTCACATTCTCTCCAAGAAAAGCCAGAAAAGCAGAATATTATTGTGAGCGGAGCCAGTAACGGTGCATACAATTGATTTGCTGTGAATTATTTTTGAGAACCGTGCATCTAAGACCTACATTTTAGCTTTATCAAATAGCGGGCAATTACTTATTTGGCAAAGGGAAGCCGAATCAGTGTTTACTACAGCCAATACCCACAGCTCCTTTATTGTCATCCTTTGGTATTCCCTGTCTAGTTTGAGGCTTCATCCTATTCTCACAAATGCCTGTGAGAAACTCCTGATGATTTCAAAGGTATTGCAGTCTGAACCTTTGGGTAGGAAGCCCTCACTGTATTCATCTGTGAAGTACCACCTGTAGACGAGTACATAATTAATGTCTTCTCCATTAACACCATCATCAAGTACTATTCATAGCCAACTGGAACTCAGTGAAGAAGCTGAAATGACGGTGTTTCTGCTGTTGGAACCATACAAAGGCCATGGCTGTAGGACTGGTGCAAAGGTCCCTCCAACATGGACGTTTGATATCAGCATAGCTCCACGCTTGACGGTTGCTGCAGCAAAACTCAGATCAGGACTGGGGCTGCGGTAAAATAAACCATGTGCTCGGAATAACTTGGATGCATGCAAAGTACTTTTGTTTCATTGACGCTTCTGCTTTGGGATGAGATGCAGAAGACTCTCGGGACCCTGCAAAGCTACTCAAATGACAGAGAAGGACTGAGCAAAACTTGACTTCCTTATGGTACAATTTTTAAGACTTTCCCAGCTGCTTAGCTGCCGTAGGTTCAGAAAACAGTACCTCCAGTTTTTAAATCACACAGGTCTATGGCCTGAACTGTACGAGCCAGCTCTCTAGCTAGCAGTATAACGGAGTTATGATCTTTGAGGACCAGAAGAAGATGAACAGACTGAGCTGAGCTTGGGCTTGACTGTGTGGTTCCATTAGCCTTAATGAGGTTTGGCACCTACAGCCAGGACGCTCCCAGGAAGAGACGAGGTCTGTTTTGGCAGGGCACGGATGTTTCCAGTTTTCCTCTGCGGAAGCCCAGCTCTGATTTAGGACACGAAGTAACTGGTTGCTCCCTCCATGCACTGGGAACCATCATCTCTTTAACCAGTCGTTAGGATTTACATAAGCATTTCAGGACCAGGAGCAGAATACGGGACATACCTTTACTCCAGTCCACCCCTTTGCAGACTGTGCAATGTAAGAGCTCAGGACAAAAAAACCTTCAGGCATTATATAGGATGAGCTGCTCCTTCAGCAGGCTAAAAGCCATACAGAAGTTACAACTTGCTTTTACACGCATAGCTCTGTTTATTTTAGTAAGTGATTGAACACTCAAAAAAATAATTTAAGTCCATTCAGCATCACGAGCATTAACACTCCCAAATGGATTTTGAAGAAAAAATAAAATTTGGAATTAATAGTATTCCTAGTGTGTTGTTGTTAAAACACTGCCTATGAATTATTCATTTCTGTTAAGAAAGCACTACTTTACAAAAGGGCTAAAAGCTCAGCAAAGAAAGAACACCACTAATCCAAATATTAAGCTTTTTCTGTAACATGCTTTGATCTCCGAAATCCATCTGAAGGAATCACTTTATGGAAGTTAAGAGCTTTTTTCTTTTTGACCTTAAGTGAATTTGATTCAAATATACATTATGGGTCTCGAATCTTAAAGACCATTAGCTGTACATCTAATGCACATCAGAAGCCTTGGGAAATAATGTCGTGAGCTTATTTTGAATAAAAGCTTCAATGCATTTCCTCATGTCAATACTCAAAGGGTTCTTAAAATCATATAAAGTTTAAAACAAGGTCCTAAACCTTTTACTTTTTGTATGCTGGTGAGCATTACTGGCAAGAGAAAAACCTCGCTGAAGTTACTGGAGGGACATAAGTATTAAGGGACCTGCAGATAGATGCAAGATGGAGACAGAGGCATATGCTAAATGATGAAAAATAGCCTTAGTGGTGGTTTTTTTTAAAATGGCGTGTAATTATGTTACTAAAAGTAACTTCACCAGACGATTTGTATTTAGTTATTTACCCATTTCTTAAAAAAACCTATAACTCTCCCCGGCTCCTTGCTAGCTCTACGTACTCCTCCTGTCTCTGGGGTTAATGTTTCCTGTACTGAATCCTGAGAGTTTGAATCAATTAATAAAATAATCCTCCTGTCCACTTGGTTTCCTAAATTTCATTTTTCCCTTTTGAGTACTTTGAAAATAGCCTGCTTTGTTCAAAAAACCCAACACCGCAGGACCTCGAGAGTGTCTGAAAATCACCTGGGAAGGGTTCGGTGGGGCTGGGGGCAATCCCTGCGCTCTGTGTCCCTGCGTGGGGACTGGGGTCCCGCCTGGGTGGCATTGCTGACTTGGGGGGGGGGGAGGGAAGGGGACAGGAGGGGACTCACCGCCAGTGCCACACGTGTGGGAGCACTGCGACCAGGCTGACCACGCCGAGAGTCGGCAGTCCACCGCGCACCCCACCACGCACCGACTGCTCGTCTGCACCGGCTTCTCCAGGCGAAGCTGTGAGATGAGAAGGAAAGACAGGCGTCAGCCTCCCCAGGGCCCCCAGCCACCTCCTGCAGCTGCTGGGCATCAAGTCGGGAAAACCAAAATGGGCAGCGATACCCGTGAGATGCCAATGTTGTTGCCTACAGGGAGTTTTCCCGAGGGTGGAATTGGTGAATGCAGTTTTGGTGTTGAAGCATTTCATATCTATGAGTCCTTCAGTGTTCGGGTCTTACTCTGAAAGGACAATCCCAAACTTCTGGTAGGGTGCAACCTGATGGCCAGCTTTGCTGGAGCCATGGTGTGGGGTCTGTGCCCCATGCGTGCTACTCCAACCCCAAACCCTCCCGTTTGAGCCAAGGAGTGATACCACCCCACTAACACCCCAGGGATACTTTTCTTCCCCAAAGCAGCCAACTGCTGCACTCCCAGCACCAAACACAACTTCTCCACCACTTATGGACGGTGTTTCAGGGCGGATCAGAAGGCTTTCTGGGAACAAAATGACCGTCCGGTCGTTTCCCTGCCCGACGTGTACCATCCTCACCCGCTGGCAGAGCTGCGTGCTGACGGTGGCCCCGTCGCTGCGCCGGCAGCTCAGGAGGCGCCGGCGCTCTCCATGCCCACAGGTGGCATTGGCGCCCAGCTGGCACCCGCTCCAGCCTGCAGACACAAAGCAAAGGATGCGGTGCTGCAGGTCATGGCCATCACCCTGTTTTCCCATCTTTTTACTGGACGCGTGGGTCACCTTCCCCTAACGCCCTTCCCCACATCAGGGCATCCCAAACCCAAGAGCAACACGCACAAAAGAAAGTTGCTCTTAAAACCAAGCAAATCTCGGAGGAGAAACTCCTTCCTTTGCACTCAGATATCCCCTTAACGAAACTGGTACCTTAGAGTGCACACGGAAAACTGTTAAATGCTGATAAAGGGTATCAGTTCAACCCAGTTGGCGCATTTACAAGACTGTATTGTCTGAAGTAAAATTTCATTTTGATAAAGTAGCTGGGGAAGTTTCTGAAGGGCAACTCTGGTTCTTGTCTCAAGGCAAGGCTTTCCATTATTTAAAACTAAGCTCTATAAAAACAGTATTTCTAGTAGATGAAAATTCGTATCTTATTACTTGTCTGAAATTATGATGGTCAGAAGACAACTAAACTGAAATAAGCCTTAAAACACCATTTAAAATAAACAAAAAAAAAAGCGTAAAACAAACAAAAAATTCCATACACCACCAATAAATAGGAAGCACACAAGAAGAAAACCTATTACTTTGTGTCTTCCATCTCTGATAAACATGAACACATAAATGTTCTGCACTTCTGAAATGGGATGATAAAAAAAAAGCATCATCCCGCTGCCTGTTTGTTTCTCGGGCTTTTATTTCAAACAGGCTGAGTTTATATTCAGATATAACATTTTCTCCTGCTTTGTTCTCCATTCCCACCAGCCCCCAAATTCCTCTTAGATCTCCGACCTCCTCTCCTCTCTCTGCCTTTCTCATTTATCCAAGCTGGTCAAAACAAAAGGGTTTATTTTTTTTGTTAGTTTGTTTGCAACAGATCTAATTGCTTCTAAGGTCCTAAATAATGCATTTTGCTCTGAATATCCTATGCCCACTCATATAACCTATATTGGCCTTCAAACCAGACTTTTGTGTGTTGGTACTATTGGCTTCACCGGAATCACACAGCTGATAATCTTTTAACTGGAATTTTGCAATTAATTCTGTTGATAACCCACCAGAAAGAAGAGATCCCATTTAAGATCTAGGCATGTAATTAACTTTAGTGAAATCAGTGATGCCTACACATAACTCTTTTTAAGACAAAGTTTAATCAACACCACAAGCAAACATACCTAAAAACACAACAGCAGAAAGACTTAAGGAGCTGAATCTTTTACGCAAAGATATGTGGAAAAGCAGAAGATCAATTTAATATATGTTGTAATAATTGGTGTCACTTCCTGCTAAGAGTATATTGGAAAGTTATACCTACCTGTCAGATTGTACTGATATTGGAAGCAATTTTGGTTAAGAATACATGGCTTCATTTGTGAATCTTCCGGGCAGGGCTTTGTATTGACAGAAGACCTTAGCACTTGTCGAGTTCGGGTTTGCATCATATTCGGATCACACACCTATATACAGAAGTGATGGACAGTACAAGAGAGCCCAGTCAACCAGACAGACACCGACCGCCTGGGGTTGTTACGTGCACACCCACGGCCACACCGAGCCACGACACAACCACGCTTCAGTTCGAAAGATACTTAAAACCACATGAGGGAAAAGAAACGTGGTTCAAAGGTAAGAATCCAATATTACTAGAAGTCATCCTTTGTCCACCCTGATTTTAGGCACTCCTATACTACTCATTTCCATAAGTTTTTGTAAGGATCCTTGGGGACAGCAGGATAAAGACTGTGCCATTTTGCTGTGCTCTGCTCTCCACCTCTTCCCAAGACTTCTAGTAAAATGCCATAGTACTGAATAATGGGACAATTAATGCGTTTTTAAGTAATAACTGATGTTACAGCAAAGCTTTCATTTCTAGGAAGGACATTTGTAATTGCGTATCAGTTATGATGCTGACAAGATGACAGGGTGACTTTTCAAAGTATCTGATACAATTAATGATGACTGACTGCCTATAAACCAGGATTTGCTTGTTTACATTTTCATATGAATATGAACCAACTGAGGCTGGTTTTTATTTGTGTTTGTACATCACAGGCACAAAAATTGTTTGTTTTTTAGCAGCCCCCCATCCTCAGTCTCTTAGCACTGTGGCATGGGGCTGTTTTGCTTTCCATTTCAGCTGCAGACTTGGCAATAGTGACGAAATGTTTTCTGCCCTCCAGGAAACATCCCCCTTTATGTAGTGGAAAGCATCTGCTCATCCCCACAAACCCCCTCCTGCAGCCTCCAGCTTACCCCTCCTCTGCAGAGAGCTCTTCTCTTTGCATGTCACAGGGAGGTGTCACCCAGCTCTGCCCACGCATTTCTTAAGTTTTTTCCCTTGGTTTACTTAATTCAGGGCTATATTGTAAGCACTGGCTGGGCCATGGGGAACACAGTGCCACTGCTGGTGTCGTCGTCCCCCCCGGCTGTCCCATCCATGTCTCATGCCAAGGGAACTATTTCATGAGGAAGGAGTCGCAGCGCCAATGACACCTATGACACTGGGCAAGCCTAATTGGTGGTGAAGAGCACTGAGGATTTCTGCTTTGTCTCATTAAATGGAATCACAAAAAAAGCCTAAATAAGCTTATTCTGAAGCCAGAGTGATTATGGGAACACGTAATAGCCGTTTTGGCTGCAAGGCTGGGACAGAAGAGCAGCCCCAAGGGCTCTGACCTGCTGAAACTCAGCAGAGTTTTCCCGCAAACCAGTACAGCGGGAACAGGTGCGTGGAAGTGGCCCCAGCAAACCTAATGGAAATAAATCCCTATTAAAGGTATTCACAGCCATTTACAGAACAAGATGACCTATTTAATTCCTGACACTCTCTCATTAGGACCAAAGATTGCTCAGGAACAGCAAAGAAAACCAAAAAAACCAATGCATGTAGAAATACATTTTCATAAACGCCTGGGAATTTAAAACATGTTTTTTTCTATAGAGCGCTTTAATTATGAAAAAAAAAAACGCAACTAACAGCTTAAAACCACAGGCTTATTATCATGCAACGAACTGCCTGCAAAGACTGAACCCTGCACAGGTGAAGGTATGGATATTTCCTGTATTGTGAATATTAAAGAGAAGTGTAATGGCATTGCAGCGTAAATCTAGATCTCAGACTGCTGTAAACTGGATTAGTTGCAGAGATGACAGCATAACTAAACAGAACAAATATCAGGGCAAACAGGAAAAAAGTCCGGTCTGGTCTTAAAATACGTTGTTAGGGCCTATTTTCTTTATGCTTACACCAGGTGACAGAAATTCTATTATGTTCTTATTGCCAACACACACCTTGTCAAATCAGTTTAAATGGTAATCTTATTCGAATATCCATGGTCATCTAAAATACCCAATTGTTCTTAATTATCTGAAAATTAAACCTATGCTAAGTGTTTACCAATAGTTTGCTGCCTTTTTCCACAGCTAATCTGATTGTTCATCCCCACCACTAACGCTAATAACTTAAATGATTTGCCAATAAAACAAAACAAATTAAAAAAAATCAAAGAAGGTATCTCAGTAGCTACCCCTCATTAATGTTTCTCTGCATTATGTTACCAAAGGGGAAAAAAATCAATGAATGCTGTGAAAGAAGTTAAGTCTGTGCCATCTTGGAAATACCTGCTTTTGCTCCCTTCAAAACAGGAACCTGCAGCCAGAAAATACGCATCATTTGTAGATAAGTAATTTCTTTTTAATAAAATAGCATTTTCCACCCCCATCCAGCGTGCACCCCGTTGTGTTTGATTGCAGGGCGCTGAAGCAACGGCAGACTCTGTCATGCAGCCACCCAGGATCATTCTCCCTCTCAGATGTCCTCCTGGTGGGGAGCAAACCAGTTTAACAGCCATGACTCAAAACGGGTCAAAGTCTGTCTCGTGTTTGCCAGGATCCAAATAAACGATGGGTTTACTGCAGCTCTGGGGCCAGCGTTCTCACTGCGCTGATGAGCCACGTTGTTCAGAAGCCAGAGCTGATGCGATAAGCTCCACACTTTTACTAGTTTGGAATAATAAAGAACCTCTGTAGGAAAAGTGTTCATTTAATCAAGCTGAGTACACGGGAAACATGCAAAAATTCAAAGTCGGCAAACTGTAACTAATATCCTGTAATATTATTTGTTGAATTTCTCTTTACGTCAATTGAGAAGTCAATTTAGTTTTATAATTGATTTTCTGGCCTTACTCTTTCAAGTTAACTACGTAAAAAATTGAGCCAAATATATATGGAACTGAATAAGCGGCAGGAGGGAATGACTTGCAAAGGAAAAGATGAAAGCTGGGATTTTCAAAGGAGCAAGACTGAGCTGAGTATCCAGCTACCCTGGAATCTCAATGGGCTTGGGTGCACAACTCCTGCAGGACCCCTCCAAAATCCCAGGCCGGAAAAATTAAATATTTACGACATGGCACAGGTTGAGGAACGGCTTGGCAGACTCAAAGTCATTAGGGGATGTGAACGGTAAAAGTTAAACAAGAGGGATTGTTTCAAGAGGGGAGATGCTGAGAGTATTAACAAGCCATAACGGAGAGAAGCGTGTAAGCTGCACAGCAGGAGGAAGCTGTGTCACCATTGTCACGACTGCCATCACTACAAAGGTATGTATCTAGTCCTGAACATGGATCTTAAAAAATACTGAGAGAAAAAACAATGACCATCAATGGCAAACTACATTTTTGGGAGGTAGGACAGAAACAGCAGTCAGTAATATTATAGAAAAGGCAGCAAAAGAAAGAAATACTACTTGAGTAATTAAAGTAAGAAATTATCACGGAATTAATTAAGATTTGGGCAAGATTATGGAAGGGGTTGATTCTGAATATTCTCAAAAATGAAGAAAATGACAAAACCAACTTGACTGTTCAAATACTCTTCCATACGAAATACTGAAGGTGGCACTCGGATACATGGATCAAGACTGGATCTGCTCTACCCCACTAGGAATCCAAGTTTCTTATCACAAGCATATACGAATCTACAGTTTTGTTGGTTTTAAATAAATAAAACCCACTGTGATTCAGCAATCCTTTACTGAGTGTCTCCATTTACAACTCCTCTCTTCCCACTAAGTGGATGCTATACTTTCAAAGACATTATTTTACTTCCTACTGTTCTATTAATAACGACCACTGATCACAGACTAAGTTTTTTGTAAATTATTTTTACGTTAAGTCAGCCATTACCTATAACTGGTTTGTGATCAGAATTAGCCAATGCTTCTACAGTGGAAGCGCAAGGAAAGAGGAAAAGGTGCAGCCAACAACACTGTTAAGAGAAAGGCTAGTACATACAATGGAAGCGTTCAGTAGTGAGAGTTTAACTTTGACTTGGATTTTTGAGATCATCTCATGCTACTTATTTTTACGGCTGTGGTTATAAATCCAGTAACTAGTTTCTACAGTTGGAGAATTTGGTATGTAACAATGGGGTAGAATTGGTCATAGCAGCAAATTGCCTTACGCACAAATTGAAAGGCAAGGTGATTGACTTAGATTGCACTGATTTATTAAGATAGATTTAGGCAAAGCCAGGCGATGGTTGAACTGAGCGCGATGCAGAACCCCATGCAGGTGCTGAAGCTCCCCACATGCACAGAGCTCACTGATCCGTGCCAGGATCCAGATCAAGCAACTCTTGCACAGACCTCATGTAGAGGAAAGCAAAAAAAGTGGGGTAAAATTCAGCTTCTCGCTTGGGTCTCGGCTCCAGAGATGTCTCCAGCGAACTGCAATGACGGCAACTCGAAGCTTGGCACCTTCACCTGATCTTTCCAAGAAACTGAGGCTCTGCTCTGCCAGAGGGCTGGTGCTGCCAAGAAGGACAAGTAATTCTTGCTGCAGCCTGGGGACCATCAGAGTTTAGTACCTGCTTAGCGAGTGGAAAACCTTTTGTCCAATTTCTGCCTCTGTTCTGGACAACTGAAACCCGCTCCCAATACCGTCCAAGCTAGAAACAGATTAAAGATTTATGGATCAAAGACGGAGGATGAATATGCATACTGAACTGCCATAAATATAAGAGAGAAAACAAGTCCTAAGAAATGGAGGTAGCTGTGATGCATGGAGGTAGAAGGTCAGAGGCCTGGAGAACTCTATGTACCTTCAATGTCAGGCGCCAACTCAGTTTAGTAGTTAACTTTTACAGACTATGTTGTTTGTTGGTTTTAGCCCAGATTCCTTCTTGATGACTGTAAGCAATGAGGTGTGTAATTCAGGCATGCGCTTCCGTTGGTATCGGTGATAGGAATGGAATTAATTTCTGGATGGAAATAATAACAGGGACCTAACTCAAGCCACGCATTAATAGCCTACAGCAAGAGGATCTCATACACAGACCAGTAAGTTTCTTTATGTGTACAACTGTACTGCCTTGGCCTAGTTTATTCTATTAAATCTCTCCATTTCCATTATCCTTTTCTACAAAGTGTGAAAGAGATGAGCTAGAGCCAGGGATCTATAGGCCAGATTATACAAACCACTACTATCTGAAGCAACGAGAGGTACATAAAATGTTACGGTAGGAATGAAGCAGAGTGCTTCCCAAAGGACCATTTAGAAATTATAAAAGCTATCATCTTGATTCTATGGAGGAATATTTGGCACTATTAACTACTGCGTTTTTTACTATTTCTTTTAGCCAACTACATTTTTCCACCACGACCACCTGTCACTATTTTAAGCTTACATAAAGAGTGAGGGACACAAACATACACAAAGGATGTACCCAGCCTTTACTCCAGACAATAAGAGAACAGACAAAGCACAGAAAGTTTGTTCTGGAAGAGAAGGGTATTAAATAAAATAAAACTCCGCGGTTATGAAAGCTAAGTTCCAGAGTAAGAGCTGTTAACATATCACACATTAATATATACTATTAGACCATCTTTGTGATGGATTTTAAAAGCTGTCCATTGATCTAGGCTTTCATATGCATCATAATTGTACGGCACAAAGGTTGTAACCCATTAGAGAGCCCTTTAAGTTGTTAAATTTATCAAAGAGCTTGTATAATGCATACTGCACTATAAATAGCTGGCTATTCATAAGGAAACATACAACCTCAAACTAAGGTAAATGCGTTGGCAGCAACAGGATTTGACTATTTTTAACAGTGCAATGAACCATTATATTGTTCATGCCAACGTGGATGTTTTGTAACAATTTAACAAGCCATTTGCAATAACATGAGCAGTCTTTTGAAATGAAAATGCATTTGCATAAATTTTCCTTTTGAGATGCATCTAGGTTCTGAAACCTTATCTGCCTCCATATATAACCACTACTTTTTAAAAAGATGAGTAAAAATATAACAATGCTAACAATGGTAACAAGCAGTTACCAACTTTTGATAAAGCCATACAAAAAAAATCAAGTCCCAGCTATGCATAAGGAGCAGTGTACGTTCTTCCAGAAAAGCCTTGGGACCAGCATAATTCTTATGCTTGACCTGGATAAATTATCTCTTGGGATAGAAATACAACTCTCTGCAAGCATCATTCTTCAATCCAGTCTCCATACTGCAGATCCTCTGCCAAACACACACACAAAGGTACTAGTTGAGACCCCACGTGGAGTACTGAGTCCAGCTTTGGAGTCCTCAGCACAGGAAAGACATGGACCTATTGGAGTGGGTCCAGAGGAGGGTCATGAAGATGATCAGAGGGCTGGAGCAGCTCTCCTACGGGGACAGGCTGAGAGAGTTGGGGTTGTAGAGCCTGAAGAAGAGAAGGCTCTGGCGAGACTTTATTGTGGCCTTTCAGTCCTTAAAGGGGGCTTATAAGAAAGATGGAGACAGACTTTTTAGCAGGACTTGTTGCAATAGGACAAGGGATAATAATTTTAAACTAAAAAAGGGAAGATTTAGACCTGATAGAAGGAAGAAATTTTTTACAATGAGGTTGGTAAAACATTGGAACAGGTTGCCCAGAGAGGTGGTAGATGCCCCATCCCTGGAAACATTCAAGGTCAGGTTGGATGGGGCTCTGAGCAGCCTCATCTAGTTGAAGATTCCCCTGCTCGTTGCAAGGGGGTTGAACTAGGTGACCTTTAAAGGTCCCTTCCAACCCAAACTATTCTATGATTCTAGTCATGACGAAGACTTCAGTGTGTCCCAGTGTCTACACAAGTCCACAATTTCTCCTCCAGCTGTCTCCGGACAGGAAGGAAAGCATTTCCAAGCCATAACGACTCCGACTTGCATCTACGATGAAAGTCACTGCAAAAGCCTGAGGGTCAGCTGTATTGCCTGGTGCCACTTTTAATGTGATCATTTACTGCAATATTACACACCCCCACCCCCCTGGCAGATTCAAGAGAATAACAACTCAGTTGTCACAAGTCCTGAGAGTCGTACATCGCTATTGATCCATGAGGAAAATGCTCGCTGAAACAGAGACAGCTGTTCTCACTCAGTAGACATGTAACCTCCTATAATTAACTAATTTCAGACCTCTTAGAATTAGCTGCTAGAAATGCCAACAGCTGAGGCAAACAAGGAGGCCACTCCGATCGGCTACGGGGGCTGTGACAGCTATCCACATGGCAGCAGAGAGCTAACAAAATAAATTTGAGGTAATTATTTCAGGGACTTGTAGCACAACTCGCATATTAACTCTTTTTAAGAATGCTTTGATGAATTCAATTGAAGTCAATTAATTACATTTCCAAGTCAGATGAATACAAAGTCGAGACACCGCAGGTAGTGCATGTTATTCGATCACTGAATATGTAAGAGAGATGATAGGATTTCAGTTTCCAGATTGTTTAGCTGGGTCTTTGAGCAATCAAGTGATGATGTCTGACTGAACACGCTATTGTAGCTGGAACGAATATGAAATCTCTGAAGCAAAATGCAAGTCAATCTAATTTGCTCATGTTTTTTTTCTTTTCTAACTAGCAAGCTTCAAACTGTTCTTTTAAATGGCTTTAAAGCCTTGATATTTAAGTTACGCGGATGTTACTTAGGGACAAGGCAGAAAACTTTATGAGCCAAAACATAGTCTTCAATCAGAGGGAAAACCATTTTGAATTTACTTCTCACAATAGAGAATTTCAGAATAATAGGGAAGCTTTAAACCAGTGATTATGAGTTTCTTGAATCCAGTAAAGAGACAAAACCTCAAAAGTAACCCCCAAGTATTACATATCAGACAGCTGCATTTCTGGGTCATGGCAAAGTGCCATTAGAGGAAATATTAAAATTTAGCTTTGTGTAGCAGTGTTAAACAGCGCTGTAATCAAGATGCAAAAATCGCAATTCAGCTCAAAAATACACATAAAAGAATTGTGGGGGCATCTGAAATTACAAAAGATCGCCCTACAAACACAAAAATTTAAAAGCAAAAGGGAAATGTAGCCAAAAAAGGTAGAACAAACACAATCTTTTAGCAGAAAGAAGTATTGAAGAAAACACTTCCTATTGACAAACCAGTCGCCACCTTTATGACTCATTGATTTCAACATGATTCAAGATCATTTACTATCCTGAAAGGGGAAAATTCACATGGGAAGAGTATTGCTACAAGATAAAACCAAGTAATAATACCCTAGAAAGTATCCCGAGTACAATGACATATTGACAAAAGGTAAACTGGATAATCTAAAAGGCCTTTTTATATTCAGCTGATAAGAGTTAGTTATTCTGCTATCAGGATAAATTTATTATCAACGCTATAAAATATGAGCAGAACACCAAAACGACTGGAAAAGAATTCTCACCTGACCAAAATCTTAGGTAAATATCTCAAATCAAAGAACTACTCAGGCAAAGATGAGGCTGAAATTGTGGTTGCTCATTTATTACAAACTAGAATTTGTCAAGTTTCATAAATCCTCTTTATCTTCAGCAAGCCAAACATGACCAGAGATACAGGAAGATTTCCCAGAATGCTCTTTGGCAGGTGCCTCACAAGAGCGCTACGACTAATAGAGTGCCAACTATTTTGATATGAAATGTAAATGTGCTTGAAAAAGAGCAGCCAGGATGTATGGTTTTGCTTTTTCATTTCAAGATGATGTGATGATTCAAATTTTTCAGATTACTTGGGGAAGAGAAAGGAGCCATACTTAGAAAATGGATTTTCGGTGAATATTCAAAAAGCATTTTATACATCCTCGGAAGACAAGCATTTACTTCCAGTTTGGCATGAATCAGAAACCACATATGAGTATGCCAGCTATTGAGCAAAATTCCCTCAGACACAATTAAACAGACAGTCGTAATGAGCAAGAGGTTCCACGCATGGAAACTTACTGATATGTTTTTTGGGCTCTGTGGGAAGACACTTCAAGCAGGCTACAGGCACAACACATCTGACGAAAAGACTTAAGATATTCAGCTCCAGATGCAGACTCCTATATTTGGGTGTCTATATGGAGGGTCTCCATGCAAGGTCCAGACCTAAGCTCTCATTTGCAAACAGTAGAGCTACTCAACTGACCAGAGGTAGCTCGTCCCTTAAAGACAAAACAGGATCCTCCGTAGGCTCCATTGCCTTTCTAACTCCACTGCCCATGTCCACCAGCTTGTGGCCATTCTCAGTGACCGCCTTTCCTAGTGGCGACTCAGGAGATGGAGGGTTGCACTAATTACCCTGGTGCTGGCAATGCCTCACACCTGGCCACCACGTTTCCCTCAATCCCTGCCCCGGTAACCCCACACATACTGAAGACACACCACCGTTGTGGTACAGCCAGTTTGCACATACAGCACGCACTTGCCTTGGAGATGTCAAGCATATGCAGCCTGGGAGGGGCTGTGTTGTATGGTCCTCTCTCAAAACCAAATACAAACAGCCTGAGTAGCTAATAAAAGGGAGACAGCACTGCTGTAAACTCGTCAAAGGGAGGGTTTTATCTGTCCATAAAACTTCAAGCTGTTTATTGCCTTGTATCTGGACAGAACTATTTAAACACATGCTCCATCCACACACAGTCATCTCAGTTTCACAACAAAGCGTTACAGAACAGCTTGCGAAAACATATTGTTCAGTTAATTGCATTGGCATGCAGATGCCCTCACATTTATGAATTAACGTCTATCGTGGCAAAAGGATGTACAAGGAGACACGGGGACTATGGCACTCGGCCCTGCGACTGCCAAGAGCTATGCTGCCTGATGGAGTGCAGCCCACGAGCTCTGGGCATCCCTTTCCTGCTTCTGTGGGCTACAGACTCTTCGCCATTGCCAAAAGGGAGTCCTCAGGCAAAAAATCAGGGTGCCTTAAGGATACTAGGGTGCTTAAAGCTTCAACCAGTCCTTCACGACGAGCTGACTGCCACCAAGGCACCTGAAAAATAGCCAATGGCCTTGTGAGAATACCTGCATTAGTTTACTGCATGCTAAAATGAAGAAAATCTATCTCTTAAGAAAAAAAAAGCCAACGGCAAAGAAACAGCCCAACCACGGTGGGACTTTGAAAGGTATCCAAGCATCTGTATCGGTTGCAAGACTGTTATACTTCATCAAAGCTATGCTGCTCGGGAGGAGGTGAATGCAGGAAATGAAACACAAGATTTTATTTGACATGTTCTTGCCGAGTATATTGATACGCTACACAAAATATTATGGAAGGAAATTATCTGTGTCAGCAGTAGTATAAATACCTGTCCAATAACCACTCAGACTTTTGATAATGGCCCTGTTAACACAGGGGCAACGAATATATGTTTGTCACTTAAATACATCAAGCAAGTCTATTACAAAACCTCCGAGATTAAACCTGGCACCTATTTGAACACCGATCAGAAAGAAACAATGGGCTGGAAATTACATGCTTTGAGGCCAGAGAGTTTTCACAAGACAGAATTTTCAGCTTCTTTCCATCTTGCACACTGAGGAAAACACAGAGCACTTGGCGGTGGCTTGAACCCCTGCATAATTCGCAAAGTTTTGAGTATTTTGTGACATGACAAATTGTTCAGGCAATCTTACTGCCATGCCCTTCGCTTGCTGTTGCCTCAAATCTTCCCTCAAGGTTTTGCAGAGGAGGAGACGCTGGACAGAAATAGTGTCTGTTGGGAAGGGAGAGCTGTCATTCCCTCAGGCCTAAGACCTGTCCAGAGGAGTGCCACCACCACGGCTAACCAGCAGGTTGTTATGTCAGTGGCAGATCACTCACAGAGCTCTCCCCTGCAAATATTTCCTAACACAGACAGCCCTTACTGCAGCTAGAATGCTGGTCCCTTCATCTGCTGCACCTGTGGGAGTCCTCTCCCGTAGACCAAGCAGAAGGATGAGCGGAATCAACTGTCACAGTAATAACTATGTGTTTTACTACTAAATTTCTAAAGCTCACGCTCCGTAGAAATATAAAAATCTCAAGATTTAACCGTGCTGGCAGGATCCATTAAGCCTGACCTCCCTCAGAAAATAATTTGTTAGACAATAACTATCTCACAAAATCGTTGAAGGACAGCGAAGATGGACGCGTGAGGAACGTTGCCAGACAGACACAAGCAGGAGAGCCTACCTGCGGACACTTGCTCCACTCTCCCCAGTCAGACACTGCACATTCGCTGGGACAGTACAAGCTACACTTCTGCATTGTATCTGGGATTTCAGCCTGGTTACACAGCGCGTTGGGCACTGCCTCTCCTCCGTGGTCCTCAGCAGCTCTCACACACCTACACAGAAAACAGACGTTTTCATTAGAGGATCATCAGTGTGCTACAGAAGTGATGGATATCAACAGGTTTGCTTGACCCCATATAGGACACTGTACATAATACAATAGCTAAATGCAGCACGGCTGGTCAAAATGTAGAATTAATCATGTTAATGCAAATCAGAACCAGCTACATGCACGACATGCTTTTGTTACTCACAGATTTTAATAACCGCCTTAAATAAACATTTCAAGCCTCATACAGAGGGATTTTAACTTTGATCGGCTGACAGACGAGCGAACAGAAAATGACAACCAGCAAGAACAAACCTTTGTGCTCATGCTAGTAACATCCAAACGTTTGGAAATAACTCAGCGTTTCCCCGTGCCTGGGGAATGAATACTCACTAATAATGAACGCCACTCCAGTGCGCGCAGTACCATTACTTGGGGAAAATGTTAACAAATCAGAATATGGAGGCTCTGCACCTCAGGGGGCTTTATGTATATATGGCATTTAGGTTGAAGAATTCTAATTTAGACACCGTGCCTTCTTCCTGAAAGACGTCTTGATCATAACACAAGGCTGCATCTCTGAGATGCTTTTTCTGTAAACCATTGCATGTAAATGCATGTTTCTTTTCATTTGAAATACACTGGCCTCAGCAACGCACCTGCTGTCAGATGGCCGGATATTTCAGCTTTATGCAAGTATGTATCGGCTCTTTTTAATCTGGAGTACCTGTGATTTTGTCTTCACGCACCTGACTTTCCTCGTTTGTATTCCTTCTCCACAGTGGAGGGAATTTTGCTCGCTGTTGATTTTGCACGGAGACCATGGTTCTACTACCCAAGAATACTGATTGCACTCGGTGTAGCATGGGACTGCCTCGTGCACCTGCCAGGAGAAAGAATCAAAACTGTTCATTTGAACCATCCAGGTTAGCATCTCCGCAGAAACGCCTCAGCCAAACCCAGGAAAGAATATGCTGAAAAATATCCCGGCTTACGCTCCTTATGCTAAGGGTGTTGTAATAGCTTTAAGTTCATTTATTCATTATTGACTTGCCAAGGGATTTTTAAGTATACAATAAACAGCAGCATGCATGCAGCATCTTAGGAAACAGGATAAATAACAGCTATTTCCTGCAGCCAGAAGAGGAGCTCCATTACAATTTCATTTGCTCAGACCGCTCTCGCTATAATCTATCACATGTCATTCCCTGGGACCGTATGTACTGCACCTTTTTGTGTTTCAGAAGGTACAAACTTAAAATCAGCACTCATTTACCTTTGCTTCCAACACACCCTTGTAAGTCATTTACCATAAAAGAATGAAATGTCACGCATCCTATAAATTTCACTTTTATACACAAAACCCATAAATGTTTTTTTCCCCTGCAAGTGACTTATCTCTAACAGATCTCCTAATCAAACATAACCATGTATTCACTTGAACTATGCTACCTATGTAGAGAGAAAAATACAACCAAAAGCTTGATAAACATTTTTAAAAGGTGCTGGATGTTAGAAGCAGCACACTGAGATACAGTACTTTAGCAGATTTTTAGGTTTAAACAAATGAATGCATCTACAGTTCTATTAGAGTAATGAATAAAAGTTATTTATTTTGAATCGAGTTTGTCTGCAGCAGCCGATTTGAAGATACAGCGTTCTCTGTGGCTTTGTATAAAGCACAATGTGCTGCCCTGAAAAAATACAGCGCACCTAAAATTTCTTCTCCCACACATCAAAATCTCCTTGGCCTTGCTGCTGTGGAGCCGTTCCGTTCTCACCATTAAAATAATTAAATCAACAGCCTTCCTTCCAACCCCCCCCCGCCCCGGAAATAAAAAAAATCAGCCACAGCTTTAATAATTTATAGCTGCATTTTAAAATAGCAGATTATGACTATGCATGTTGTGGCCTCAACAATAAAGAAATCTTATTTGCAACATTTTGGAGGTGGGAGGCGGGGAGATTGCGATACCAGTCAGAACACAAAACTGGTGCCCCATCAGAAAATTACCTTCACATCCAATGAAAAGAAGGTAACTTCCTAAAGAAAACTGCTTGGGAACAGCAAATGTCAGAAGCTAACTTTACCTGTGGGTCTGTCTATACATTGTGCATAGGTTTAGCAGAGAGGAAGGAGTGAGAGAAGCTGAAAAGTGCAAAATACGTAAAGGAGAAAAGAAAGGAAAGAAGGAAACAGAAGCCGGGACTGGTGTGGCCAAGCACGGCATGAACTAGTACGAGCAACATGTTTCATGCTGGGGTGGGGAAAGGGAGGGGAGCGACGGGGGCAAAGGCAGAAGTACCATTAGCACTGTTTTTCCTACAAAAGTACAAATCCTTTTTCACAGTCTGTGCACAAATAATGTGTGAGAACGCGCAAAATTTATTAGGACTACTATGGCAGGGCTGGAACACACACGGCGGCACAGCAACCTCCTTGCACAAGGGAGGGGGTCACCCCCAGCCGCCAGGAGGTGCGCGGCGCCTCCAGCTTCCACTGGGCCTGCACGAAGGTCTTTGGAGGATCACGGGGCACCTCAATCACTCCATATGGACTAACGATTTCTGCACGCCGAGGCGGTGGTGTTTGGCTTAACTATATGATATATAGGTATCTATGTATTGTATAGAGACTGTTTCCTAGACCGAAAGGGCCAGGCACCGGTGCCAGTTTCCAAGGCACCAGAAATGCCCCTAATTAGCTGTGCGGCCGTGCTCATTAACTGGCGTACACAGAGCAAAGAGAGGAAGAACCTGCTGAGCAGGACCTGTGCTCGGCACCAGCAAGGGGGGAGCTGAGCCCACCACCAAGCCACCGTCCTGCCCCGGCCAGCGAGTTACCCACCCCGGCAGCCATTCCCCTGCCCACGCCCCCTCGTTAGGCACGGCGAAGCCTTCCCGTTCCCCAAAGACGGCCAGGAGATGGATGTAGAGGCAGGGAGTATTTATTAGTTTCCCTGCTCCGCAGAGGGGGAAAGAAAATCTACACTCTGCCTATGTTGTCTGACAAAACAGACTGCGGGAGACGAATTGTTGAAGGGGGAATGCTGTGCTTTAGGCATGATCGGGACTCCTCTCAGCGCTGAGGGCAGGCAAAACCCAGAGCGAGCGAAGCGCAAAACTTGGCAAGAACTGGCTATTCTGTGATTCCATGGCTGCCAGCAGGCAAGGAACCCGCCGGCCGGGGAGAAGATGTCTCACTGGGCAGCGCTAAGGGAGGAAAAAGTTATTTATCAATAAGTTTAATAAGAGCTGGATGTTCCAGCTCTTTAGAGTTTTGGAGAGGTTGGGAGCGGCCAGGAGGTGACCGTACGGGGCAGCACAGGGCCAGCACAGCACAAACTGGGGCTTTAGGGATTTAAAATTCTTTTCCTTCCTCTAATGAATATCCTTTCCTTGACGTTGGAGGATACCGCTGTGAATCCAGCGGGTCACAATGTGAGCGCTGCTTGCCTTCCCACACCCGCCCTGCACGAGCACCCTCTGCTCCTCGCTTGGCCCAGACCCGGAGCTTGGAAATCCCAGCTCCGTGTCTCACTGACTTCTCATCGCCCCGTGTTAAAACCTGTTAAACCTCAGACCCCTCTGAACCGGCAAAGCCCATCCGCAGATAACAGTAGAGGCCTAACGCCAGGAATTTACCACAAAACTGAGTTTTGGTGGTCAAATGGTGGCTCTTGTGGCGTTTACCTGAAGTGATTTCTGTGTGGGCAGGGATGGGACACCACGGGAACTAAAATCTATCCAAGGAAACATATGAGGACAAAACAGAGATCCCACATGCAGCGCCACAAACACACGTGACATGATGTGATACTTCAAGCATGCTCTTTCCAGAGCAGGCAGGATGGCAATAATAAAGCCATTAATAGAGTGTTTGTATTCCGCTGCCAGGTCATGTGGAGCCACTAGGATGACACCATGACACGTGAAGCCCCGCCAGCCCTCCCCCTCCGACAGACACCCCGCTCTGCGGGAGGGCACGCAGCGCCATCCCTGCGGCACCTCAACACCCGGGCGGTCCGCTGCTCACCCCTCCGGGACTTCCAATTCCGTCAGGACTCCCAGGTTACACTCGCCACCAAGAACCCAAAATACAGTTGTTACAAATAACCCATTTTCCTTAGCTATTGTGCCGACAGCACTGCGCGTCCCGTCTGTGAAGGACCTCTCTCCTCTGCCCTGCGTCGGCGCCGAGCAATGCCATCTCCGGTAGCACCTCTGAGACAGCAGGAAGGTGTAAATAACAACCACAGGGCATTGGGAGGGACAGTTTTCTTCAGAGCAAGTTACAACGTGTATCAGTAGGCTCCGTTACACCTTTTAAATGGGAGTCTCAAAGAGAGGCAAGATTTCCACAGGTGAAACTCTGTGAGTATGCATTTTGGAAGCTGTGAATATAATTTGTGACACTATCTTTGCATTTAAAAACCACGGTGATGTGGCGTGTGTTCTTTTCCTCCACAGGACAAAGTTTTTCCTCCCGTTTCTCTCCTCTGGCTTGTCATCATTTGTTTTCAATCCCTTCCAATTCCTCTTTTTTTTTCATTTGAAAAAAAAACCAAAACAATAAACCTTAAAGCCTTTCATTCCTATCTGTTGCTAACAGCTGTTGTACTTATGGAGGTCAAACAGATGTTCTTGATTTTGCATTTTCAAAGGATTTTGGCTAAGCCTTGCTGTTCTTTGAGACCCACCAGCCAGGGGAACCTGGGATCACTTCTCATCTCCTGGCTCCATGGGAGCACCCTGTCCCCACCCTGAACACAGGCTAGGACGGGATGTGGTGTCCTCACTCCTCACCCAGCCCAGGGACCCAAAGCGCCTGAGCCTGGAGGGGGTTGGAATGTGCTCCCACAGATCCCTGCCTGCAACATAGAGTGCATCTAAGCTTCAAATTCAACAAAGTCTCAGTATCCTGGCCCACATCACATTTGCCATCTGCTACATCTGCTGCAGATACAGAAGCCTCTTGTCCAGCTACACCACTTCTCTTCCTAAGCACAAAGACAACAGTTCCTTGAAAATTATCTGCTTAATGCTCACTCTTCCCCAAACTCATGCAAACCCACTATGACAGTGCATTTAGAAAAACCTTCAGATCGAGCCACCCAACACACGTTTGGAGCTGTACTACCACAAGCCATCTCCTGAAGGGCAGAAACTAAATGAAGACCACGCGATGGGCACGGGGGACCATTGTTCTGCCCTGCTCAGGGGGCAGGAAGATGCTGGAAGCTGCAGACATCTGACCTGTGTGGGGCTCAGCACCCAGGGGACCAGCCTGGCTCCATCCCTTAATGCCTTGCCTTTAACCCTTTCAAGAAATAAACACAATCAAAATACCTGTTGCATTTTAGGAAATTGATGGCTTTCCTCAATTTTTATTCGTATTCACATGCTGGGTTTTGGGCTCAATGAACCAAGGGGTGAAATGATGCTGGACTGAAGTCGATGGGAGTTTTGCAGGACTTTATAGGACCACTGTATCACTCTTCGTAGCCACAATTAATCTGGGATACATTAACATCTGAATCCTAAAATCAAGTTGATGGGCACAGTTCTGAATAAATTAAAGGGAAGAAGGACAAAAGCTACTTTTAAAAGACAAACTGCTATAGTTTTGCCTTAATGAAATAAGCCAGCTCCCATTCACTCCAATGCAAACCCCGAGTTCTTGGTAAAGTATCTAGAAGTTGACAGTTACTTCAACAAGATATACAAACGTTAATCTATTTATTTTGTCTTTTAAAAGCTGGTATTTGCACTTTAATGAAAAGTCCAAATATCTAACCACCAGAGAGCTTTGGTGCGATTTATAATGTTCCATAACTTACTTATTTAAATGTAGGTCAGGAATAATACTGACCTTGCAAAGGACATATAGAAACAAGTACGCTTGGTCAACTGATGTGATTCATTAAAAGAAATTCATACCTATATTTCAGGTCACATTTCTGATGAGCACCTACAGAGTAGACTAGAACAGGTTCAACGCTTCTGAAAATCATAGTGACTTCATATTTCAGTGAGCATCAAGATTTATTGTCCCTCAAGGTAAATATTGACTCTGGTTTTCCCTCAGTCGATATTTTAGCTTTCAAGACAGTAAATCTTGGTGTTCACCTCAACTAAAGTCAATATCTGCTTATTATATTAGAACAACCAAACTGATCACTGTAGCAGTTGCCTGAGACCCTGAGGACAACCTCTGCGCTATTCTTTTCTAATAAAAATGGGCTAAATTCATTGCTAACATAAGTTCATTTCACATCACTGCCCTTATACCAAGGTTACATTAGACCTAATACATTGAAACAGCCAGAACCGAAGAAATAACCTACTTTTAAACTACAGAGATCACCAAGAATAAGAGAAAAGATGTCTTACAGGAAAGAGAGCTGATTTGCTCTGGTTTGCAAAGACGCTTGCTGGTAAGGAAATTCAAGCGCAGATATTAAAACGACTCCTACTGAGACTGGCCAGCAATTTGCTCACTTTTAATACTTCTTGCATACCCACTTTTATGTTCCCTGCATATCCAGGCTGCAAGAGGAGGCAGCGGTGGGACATCACCGTGCAAGAATGTCCCCCTCCTCCTCTTACAACTTATGGCCACCGCTTCATCACATCTGGGCCTCAGCCAGGGCTTCTCTCACAGCCAGCCTGACACAAATAGATCCAGAGCACGGTGGGAAATGGAGCTGCAGAGACATCCATCCATCGCAATTACCGGCAAATTCGTCTTCTACACTGACTCCATCTAGTTCATCCAAATCCCTTTTTTGGTTCTAAGGTGCCCATACATCAACTGAGTAATTTTTGTAATGTTCTAATACTGCCTTCGCATTCCATTTAATCCAAATGTAGTAATTTCTACTAATGAGTTTTCTTTTATTTAGTTCTTTAAAACTGAATTCGAACTGGAGTACTTACGTTGTTAATTACTGAAGGGCATGTTTGATTTGGCAGATCTACGCACGCATTTGAAAGCTTTACCGAATTAACTGTATATCTGAAGGACAAGTACTTGCACATTAACAAACACTACATCACAGAAATGACCTCATTAAAATTTCAACATTAAATAGTTCTCTTTAAAATAAAATTGATTTTATTTCATGCTAGTTTATATATTGATCACAATCACCAGAAATATGCTAACCGCTCACCAGTATTAAAAATGATCGAACAATTAATTTTCAAGCAATTTGGATTTTGCAAAGCATCTATTTCACTGAGGAATACTTGTCTTTAGGTATTTGCATGCTGCAAATAGCCAACAAAATAATAATAATAAAAAAATGTTGCTCAAGAATGCCTTACAACACAAAAGTTTGAATAGATCAGCATGCGGTTAAGACTTCTGAAATTATTGGAATTCCTGAATTTTCTATGCCTCTAGCAGATATCTGAAGCAAATGCAGCACTTTCAGTTTTCATTTACGCCCAAATCAAAGGAGTCAGTGTTTTTTACCTCCTTTGTGATATGGAAAAAAGAAAATCAATTAGAGCTTCGCTAAGGTTATGAAAAGCCTTCGCTGGCGTTACCAAGTTCCTAGAAAACCTAGAGCCACCTAAAACTTTGTAGTTGGCAAAAGGATGGGATCAATTTTATTCTAAGTACAAAATATGAATTAAGAGTCAGGGCAATAATTACTATAGCACAGACAGAAAGACGTACCAATTCCCAGCCTCTGCCCTGTGGGCAGCATCATAGAATCATAGGATGAAGAATTAAGTGATCTATTAGAGGCTGGCGAGGGGGCCCCGGGGGAGCAGGGGGCTGAATCTGGAAATGCCCTATTTCTTGCACTAACGGGATGACATCTCAGCTTAAAATCAGATACTGAAAAGTTCAGATAAAGACATTTCAGGATGAAGCCATCAAAAAAAGCAGCACTGTAAAATTCTGGCTGTAAAATGAGAAAAAGGAAAAAAGAAGGAATTAGGAAAGCAGCAGTGTATTCTGCTGTGGAGACATCTGGATGCCTCATACATTCCCTCACCATGGCCTTTAGAGGCTTTTACTGTATCTAGTCTTTTGCTGGACTTTAAAAAATGTTCCTAGTAAATCCCTAATTTTGTTCTAATGGATGATTAAACATGCAAAGACGGGCACCACTGTATTTCAAATTCTTAAGAGCAACAAATGGAAAATGCCCTGTTTAAAAAGTTAATTGAAGCAAACTCTGCTGAAGCCCAGTCATTACAGCTCACACTTACAGAACTAACATGTTGCTCAGGAAGGTTTACTAATTCATTTTTTTTAGTGGTAAGTGGTTTTATTTTCTGTAAGATTGGTGCAGGCATTAAGAACACCAAGCTGTAACACAGTAAAGCGTGAGCACTCCTTCCTGCAGATTAAAATAAGAAGTTGGCATCATCCAACGTGAGAAAATAAGGTAAAACACGCAGCTCCTGACCCCGAACCTGCCTCCCTGTTTTTACTCGAGGCTGTACTGTCACTACAGCCTTTGAGGAGCATAACACAGCACGGAGTATAACCCTGCAGATATCGTGCAGTTGTTGGGTATTTATTTCTACCTGAAGTACTCAGGCAAGACAATTTAGTCTCAGAGTTATGCAAAACAAAAAATGGAGATGTTGGGATATGTGAATACAATCACAAACAGCCAATTCCCGTGGCTCTGCTTTTTATTTTACTTTTTTAATTACTTTTCTTCACTATCAAGAAAATATTAAATCTAGATGAGATATTAACAAATGTCGTTTTACTGTGTTGTGAAATATGGGGGTCTAAAGCGAGGCAGAAACTCGTTAGTGAGAGTTTCGGTGCATTTTTGCTGATTCCAGAAGCTGCAGGTGCTGTAGCTTCTGCTGTCTCCCTGTCACAAAGCTAGGCAAGCATAGCAAATTTAAGTAGATATAAATAAATCAATGTCCTGTGTTTTTTGAAACAGCAGATTTTCCTGCAGCTGAAGGATAGTTTCAGGGGTAAGATACAAATGCGGCACCTCTCTGGATGAATCTGTTAGGCAGTAATGATGTTGGATTCAGTTTTAAAGAGAGGAAGGGGGGAAAAAAAGCTGATTGATGAAGAACAACATCGAAGCCCCTTTTTACTAGACGAGAACAATAAGATAAGATGAAGACAGATTGCAACACCAACCTGAGCCTTTGTAGATGTCCATGTTAGCAGGGCATGACAAGCAGAAAGAAAAGAAAATTATATATTCATTAGTTTAGCTGCTGTATGATAATATTGCAAAGAAAAAAAAAAAGGCAGAAAATCTGCTTAAAATAAAATTACCACAATGTTGCATTCAGTTCTTCGATTTCCCCGTCTTTCAGGAAAAAAATAAAAAAATCCCTCAAGCAGAAATCAGGCATTTATTTGTGAGTGAATAAAAAGTACGACTATGCTGAAGAATAAAGCAGAGTTCATTCAGCTTCATCCAGCAAGCCTCTGGATTTCATCAGTGTGCCTCACGATCAAAGCCTTAGGATAATAAAAAAATAATAATAATAAAAAAAATACCTACGAAGCTTAACCTGAAATCTGGTAAGAAACCCCACAACTACGGAATATCAATCGCAACGGATACGAAAGGCTTTCCGACATTTAAATCTTAATTGGGTGGCACTGTCCTTAGTGCAGCCTGCAGAGGACATGCCCGGCGGCAGGCAGCCAGCTGGCCGTTAGCAGGTGGGACTCCATCTCCGTGAACACCAACAATGACTCAAAAGTAGATTTCACTACGGAAAAAGTAATTAAATGATAAAAATTCAATAAGGTGGGCGTACAGGCATTGCACATCCCACAGAGAAGGAGGGAGGGGGCGGTTGACACCGAGATCTCCAGGGGTCCATCGGCAGGGTGGGAGCTGCACTATTGAAGTCCGCACCAAATCGTCCCGCAGGCAGCCTCATTGAACCAGCACGGACAACACCAACATCAGCACTCGCTAACACAGCCCGGGCAGCCTGGCTGCTCCCCCTCCTTTCCTCTGATTGAAACGCCAAACGAAGCCCATGCCGATCAGGGGGACAGGGGGCTCCGGAGAGAGCCAGCGACCGCCGCGGTCCTCTGCCCAGCCAGCCTGAGCTCCTAAACCAAATCACAGCGCTTCCGCCGGGCAGAAACCTGCCCCAGCGGGATACGAGCGAGCGATTACTAGATCCAGAAGCCAAGTCATCTGTCACATGAAATGAAATAAATGCCGGTACTAAACACAAACAGTCCCAAAGAAGCACTTTTTTTGTAGGCATCTGTACAATAGGCAATTTAAAGAAAAGACCATCAGAGCTTACTGCTAAGTTAAAAATGATGCCTTGGAGACAAAGTTTTAGCCCTAGTCTTTCTTTTAAGAGATTTTGAAATAATTTCAAGGTCTAAAAACTTCAAATTGATATTCTATCCATTTATTTTCATGTCTTACGCAAGAACAAATTAGTGTGGCAGAGCAGTCACACACTTGTCCTTACATGGTATGATCTTGGACTGACAATTTTTCCACACAGGATTTAAAACCGGTTAGCCGACAAGACCAATTTGACTGATAGCACTATAGACAAGAAATAGAAGAGATTGGGCAGTGTCAGGCAGTTGAAAGTTACGTTTTCTGAAACACATTTCCATGAGACTACACCAAAGGCTGGAAGCAGAGAGAACTGCACACTGCTCCTGGGGCTTCCCGCAGTCACAGCAAGAAACAGTCTGGTTTTAGGTCCCTGCAAAAGCAGGAATAGAAACGCAAACCAGCACATCACCCGATTGTTTCGTTAGGATGAGACCGCCACTCTCCCCCCGAGTCCGCTCAGCGGCAGGTCTGATTCCTCCTCAGCAGCATCCGGACAGAAACGGATGCTCGTAGGGAGAGCAGGACAGACGCTGATGGATGAGTGATAGATCCCATTGCTTCGGAGCGTGGAAAGATCACCCACAGCCTGATTAGTAACGGGAGCTGGAAATTTTTTCTTAGAAGAGCAAGTTACGGCAGAAGCCAGAATTTTTGACAGCCTGTTGCATCGTATATTTGTGGTAGCTGTCTTACTGCCAAGACAGGCAGATGTTAGTACTGCGGTTAGACGCGGCATTAACTTGAGCCATTCTCTCTGTATAATTACAGGTAACGCAGACCTCCTAGCAGAGCAGCGGAGAGGCCAGCCTCCTGACAAGGCAGCTGAATTCACAGATTTGAAGGCAGCTACAATCACACCGCCGCACACTTAGAAATCCTGCAATTGTTACCATCTGACAGTTTTTATTGATATTTCTTATAGGCGTATCCAGACAGAAAAGAGTTAGGCACAGAAAAGCCGAGTTTTCTTTCCCAAATGCACACGTTCAAGAAAAGTGATGCGCTGCTGAGAAAAACCGTGCTTCTACCTGCGACCGCTCCCCAGCAAGAACATCCATATTTAATAAACTAAAGGCTCCCTTGAGCCAAAAGTTAAATTCTACCCAACCTATTTCAAACATCAGAGTGCACGTATACTATCCTCCGAGCCAAAAGATAAGAGGGAAGCGCTTGCGAGCCACTACCTTGAGGGGTAGCTGGTGTCTCTGGATTTCTGGGTATCTTTCTTCTTCATTTCCATTCCTTTCTCTCAGAGCAGGGAATATATATTTTCAGATTCCTATCTTTCTATCATTGGCCCATATTTTTGAGGCTAAACACTTTACGTGGACCTGTACAAATCCACATGAATCAATGGAAAGTCTTCTCCTGACTTCCACTGTTTGGGTCATGCTGTAGCAAGCAAGGAAGATCTGAACATTCATAGGTACATCACTAAAATTTTTTTTTGGGGGGGGAAGTATCGACTACGATGAATTTTTGCAGCAGTACCTATTTATTTAAAATGTACATGAGTAGTGCCTGTGTATATTGCTGGTTAATGAGAAGCTATATAATAAACAAATAGATGTTTTTGGAATAATTCTGACCAGGAACGACCGCGTAACTCTATATACACATATGCTCATGTTCCACAAACATCAGCATTTAGCACGCACTTCTGTTTTCTTTGTGCCTTGTTTTTAAGGAGTTTATGAGTGTCTGACTATTGAAAACCTACAAAAAAAAACAGAACTCCTTAGTCGTTCATGTACCGGGGGGTAACGTAATAATAACCACCAGCAGAGCCCCAAGTCCTGCTCTGCACCACTGCAGCATTCAGGAAGGGTATGTCAGGGCACGAGTGATTCAGCAGTTCTCACACCTCTGCCGTTCCCCGAGGCATCACCTTCACGCTTCCATGATTCTGGAAATAATGGACTGAAAAAGGCTGTTTCCCAAAACAGTAAGTAAAAGGAGAAAGTAGAAAGTAAATGCATATGGAGACTAAGCAACACAGCTGTGCTTTGCAGTGTATCCTACACACAAACCACTCTACCTGAAACCTTTTAGAGAATTAAATAATGCAACAGAGCAAATAGCATGTGGTATGAATTAGAGGACTCAGTAATTTAAAGATCCTGTGAACAGTCCAAAAGAAAGTTTTCACTCAGACAGCCCATAGCAGATTAGAAAGAGTGGAAAATTAAAAGGCAGAGGCAAGAAACTGAAGTTGAATGGCAGATCTGAAAGGAACTGAAGAGTCAAAGAAATAAAGAAAAGGGAAACATCGTTACCCAACACAGAAACCACACAGAGAAAGTCCAACACTAAAAATAGACAATTTACAATAGAGGGAACAGTAGGAAATGAAAGATCACCAACGGGGTGAAGGGAAAGAAAGGTGAGACAAACTTTTTATGATGGGCACTGGCTCAGAAAGCTTGGACAACAAGGAGGGCAAATTTGAAGAGACACTTGAAATATCTTCTGGGTCAATGGGGTGGAGACAAGACTGCCCAGCATCCTTCAGGAGATGCAATGCGAGAGAGCTGGAGGAGGAAAGGAGAGAAAAAACAGTGAACTGCATAGCAGTCAGATAAACTTTTATTCTTGGAAAGATATTTTCCTACGGACATCATCTATAAGCAGCAGAAAATAACAAGGAGACGAGTAGCAGGCAGCATGGGTTTGTCAAGAACAAACTGTGTGAAATCATTCTGATGTTCTTCGCTAACAGGATAACAGATGCTGTGGATAGGGATGAAAAGGCAGGTATTATGTTGACTTTAGTAAGCCTTTCACACTGCCTCTCAGGCTAAGGAAGTATGGTCTGAATGAGTATAATACTCGGTGAGTACAAAGTATGTTGGAAAATCATACTCTGAGTAGTTAACAGCATAAAACGGGCAAGAAACCTCACTCGTGGCTCTGCAGAGCTTTAGGTTCTGTACCCAGTCGTATTCCGTGTTTTCATTAATTTGGGGCTGATGGATAGAAAATGATTCTTACCAACTCTGCGGGTGCTGCCAAGGTGAGAGGGACAGCGAGGCAACCGGAGGACAGCAAGAGAATTCAAAATGGGCTTTATGAATTGGAGAAATGGACTGAAAAAATGGGTTGAAAGAGAAGTACAGAATGACAGTGATGGGAGACCGACCAGTCAACAGTGAATGCGGGATGAGAGACAAACGGCCCCTTAGTGGTACCACTGCCCTGGATCCTGATGTTGTAGAGAACTGTAAAGAGAATGTGATTCAGTAACATTGTAAAAAGACAAGACGAATACAGAGTTTGTAAAACACGGAAGTACCACTTAGCTACAGCATGGATTCAGCTCAGGAAGCATGTCCAGATGAACGCACTCAACTTTATGAGAAATTTGAAGGATTTGAACTAACTGAGAGCCAACAGATGACAGTAAGATTAATAAGACCAGGATCAAATTGCCAAGGCGAGTGGTGGCATTACCACCCTTGCTTTACAGGCAAACATTTAAAACACCAGTATAATTAGTGACAACCTATACGATGGCAGGTCTGTCGACGAAGCATGGTATCATTGTCAGATAAAATAGCAATACCGAGTCATAAAAAGAAATAACTCTGCTGTATCATAACAGATGCAGAGCAGCAGAAAGACACCTGAGAGAGCTTTAAAGAGATCCTCCAGCAGCTTGAAACTATCTATCTGTAGCATCACTGAGCTCCATTGCCTTGAATAAATCACAGACTGCCCGACTGTATTTTGGAAACCAGGGACTCTCTTCTCCCTCATACAGAAGTAGGGCAGTGGAATTACCGTTATATTAAATATTAACAGCACTGTTATAACACTGCCTACACTCCTAGTTCCTCATTGTAAAAGTAACATTGATAATGAAGGAGCAGTTAACGAAAACACAGGAAAAAAAAATTTCAGGGTCTGAAAATTTTGCCTTATAGTAACAAAATACAGAAACCTACTTCTTTGGTTCAGGTGAGAGGTAGGGAAGAGGAGACACGATCATTTTTGGGAATATACGGAGAGGTTTTCTCTTAGAAGAGCTCTTTTTAAGTTAGCAGGAAAAGATACACATTCCCAAAACTGAGAGCTGTAGTTAGACACATACATGTTCAAGTTCTGAAAAAAGGGGAACTTTTTAAGCACGAAGGAAATTAATTGCTGGATCAGCTTATCCAGGCTAAATCCTCCTTCAGCTGAAGTATGTGCCACGGTGAGGTCCTGTTCTACAAACCTGCTCCAACGCCACAGGTAGGTAAGGATTTGACTGCAAAATCAAGTAGCTTATGTTATACAAGAGGTCAAAACAGACCATCATCATCATCATGGTCTACCTCTGGCCTTAGGAGCTCTGAAAGAGGAACTCCACAGAAGACTTCTAAATCACATATTAATCATTAAGTGAGCACCACATTTATTAACCCATACTGCATACTTATAATATAAATTGTACGTTAAAGTTGAGGGAAGGTAGTACGCCTGCGTGGATTTTACACGCAATTTGAGAGGTGGTCAAAAAAAAAATAGTTCAGCATTATAGATCAGAAGTGCATTGGACTTCAGCCAGTCCACGTATCATCCCATAAGTACTGATCCTACAAAGATGACAGTATTTTCTTTACTGCATTAGCTCTAGCTAGTAAATTATAACCAAGAGAGGAGCTGGAATTGAGCAAAGAGGATAAACATTTTTAGCTAGGTCATGATGTTGCCAGTGGCATGCCGGACAGGGGAGGAAAACAGAAAAGCAATTACTAAAATAAAGCAAACACTCTCTCGGCTGCCTCTGTTCATCAATGACTTCTGCCATTTCTTCACTGGTGTGGGTAAAATAGATGGCATACTTGGAAATGCAAGTTGGACTTTCCTGCCTCTGGATAGAGGCATCCAGGTCTTTGGTTTGCCTCTCAGCCAGTTGCTCCTGCTGAGTTTCATTGCTAACACCCACTTCTTTCCACATCCCTCCTGCAGGCCAGCGTGTGGTACCTGGCACATGGAGAAGTATATGCATGTATGCGTGGACATCACCAAGAACAAACATAAGTTGATTGGCAGGAAGAAACGAGAGAGAACAACTGTAACTGCGTGTGGGCAAAGAAGGGCAAATATTCACTGGACAGAAATGCATTTCAGTGAAAACAAGAAAAAGAGGAGAAAGGTGGTAACAAGGAATACTGGCAGTGACAGAGAAAGGGGTAAAGGAAAGGAAAAGACAAGGGAAAATACTAGAGGAAGAGGCTGACTGTGTTTTACAAACACTTGAGAAAGTACAACACAAAGCAAATACGGCTGAGGCAGGACAGAGGCGCGCTGAGAGGCAACGCCAAAGTTATTTTGCAATAGGAAATACATGAAGCCCTGCTGGGCTCTACTTCGGTTGTTTCTTTGTGGTTCGGAGAGTCCTGTAACAGCTTCTGATTACACAAGACACATCCAATAGATCAGAATACTTGGAAAATAAGCAATGTTTAAAAGGCTAACACTTTTATACCTATCAACTGACAGTTCAATATTGACATTAGTGCTATCTTTGGCTCTACATATGAACAATAGACAATGCTCCCACGGTTATTTTCAGCGTATTTTACAAAGCCACTTTTGGAAAGCTTTGCTTTCAGCGAGCGATGCAGGCATTAGAGTCAAGCTCCATCCGCTTTGTATCAAAGCCTCCCCCATGGCGCAGCTGCGCTCCCGCGCGTAGGGTCCGGGCACATACGTTTCTACGGTTCCTTTTGGCTTCCTGAGCCAACAGACTGTATGCACACAAATCCACGTATGCTGAACTGGGAAACAATCCACGTTTCATTGCCTTTTCATTTAGACTGATAAATAACTTAGAGATGAACACTAGACTGCAAGGAAAGTAATTGCTCGCTCACAGCTGCATTTAAAAATACTTAAGCATGGCATTAAATTCCTCCCAGTGTTTATTGTATAGACATCAGACAGTTTGCAAATAACATTTTTAATCGCCAAATGTTGACAGGGCTAGACTGTGAAGGACCGACATACAACAAATTGTTTCAGATGGGTATAGAGAAATATACCCTGGGTAGAGATCACTGAAAAATCCACTTTGGATTGGTATAAATAATAGTTCGGTATAAATAATAGTTTGGCCTCGGTTGTGGGTTGTTTTTTTTTTCAGATGGTATAATGCAATAATCCAGCTGCCTTCTGTTACCTTCTATTATATCAACAAAAATTATCAGAGAGGAAAAATGCCAAACAAATTCCCTCTTGTGCACCACGGAGATGAAAAAAAAACCAGTCAACTGAGTAACGCTGGTATTTGTGCTTGTGTATGTTTAGACATGGAAACATTTTTCTTAATAAAACCAAAAGACATTACAATTTTCAGGAAAACATAAGCCTAAGGTAATGTGTTTTCCCTTTTAAATACTGTGAATCACGCTTCTCAAGGACAATGCCTGACTTTCTAATTCAAGCAAATGCCAAACACCAATGAAACCAAACCAGTTTTACCACTGTGACGGTCAGCAAAACTCAGGATATTCAAAACGTGCAACCCAAACTACAAAGTTTGTGCCTCTGTTCCTGCCTGGCCTCCCCATGTGTTGGATGGAGGGCTCTGGAGCAGGACATGCTCTTGGTGAACATGAGGAACGCCAGCGGGCGGCTGTGGCGTGCTGCCAGCCGGCCAGCCCTCCATGAGCATCTCCGAGTTGAGGTTTCCCACACAAAAGGAAAGGGAATTTCTCTTCCTCGTTCATCCAGAGAAAATGAGTACGGCTGCACCTGAGCACCGCAGAGTGAAACCAAGCAACTAAGGAGAAATCCTTATCACACACTGGGCAGGAACTGTTTTACACAACACGCAGAAGACATCAGAGATGTCCCCACTGCTGGCACTTGAGATTTCCATCCAAAATGGGAACAAGTGCTTGGAAACGCTGCCTCTCTGGTGCGGAAAGCCATTGGAGCTGCCCGTTACTGTCATTACAGGTCCTTGAACCAGGTGAAAAAGCAGCAGCAACTCAAAGCTGTTGGCATGTACAAAAAAGCACAAGCAACTATGGCATCCTCATGGTCAACCTGAGAGAAAGGGGCCTCAATGCTCCTACATGCCCACTGGAAAAGATGCTTTGATGCTTTCCCAAAATTACAGTCTTGAAGATTTTTGCACTTCCAGTATCAACAATACACATCACCAGTGGTGAGGACCAGGGCAGAGAAAATGTCGATAACTGACACTGGGGCAGAAAAAACACCAATAACTGACACTATTTTAATGGCTGTGCTTCTAAGACCTCCTGAGGATGAGTTTAGATGCCACAGTGGGTAAAATACCCCTTTTCTTGGGGAAGAATTAAAGGAGGCTTAAAGAGAATTAGGTTAGCTACTGAAGGAAGACCCTGGTGGTGTCCGGCACAGGTGTCTGTAGTAGCAGCTCTAAAATACAGAGAACAAACCAGGATTTGATAAGATAAGCTTATCTTTGCTGGGCACAGTAATACACGCAGTCAGACTTCTTTATAGCATATCTACTTATGACAAATGACATTTTAAACAATTTGAATTATAAGAATGCATGCTTTTGTTAGGAACTAGCCCCCTCGGACTGAATGCTTACAGAAGTCTAACTTCCTTGGTTTTCCCAAAGCAATGTGATACTAAGCATTCAAACCTTTCTCTGCCACGTTGTCTCTTTTGGATTGTTTTCTTTGTGAAATTCCATTTAAATCTGTTCTGGATGCAGCAGGAACAAACGTACGTCGTTCCTTCTCTTGACCAGGGAGGTTGTGGATGCCCCATCCCTAGAGGTGTTCAAGGCCAGGCTGGATGGGGCTTTGAGAAGCCTGGTCTAGTGAAAGATGCCCCTGCCCATGGCAGGGGCATTGGACTATATGATCTTTAAGGCACCCTCCAACCCAAATTGTTCTGTAATAAGTTACAGGCAGCTAACTGGACACAGCACAACCCATCAAGTAAACGCAGCGTGGCTTTACCCACGCGGCATGGTGTGACATCCAACAACCACTGTCGAGAAGCAGAGGACTTCACCGATTCAACCCCGTTTCATCTCTACAGATGGCATCGCACCGCACAACAAACGTGCCAACGCATTCAGGCATCTCTGCAGGATGCCACTCTGCAAAGTGCAGACACAGCAATAGCAGACGGGGGAGGAAGCACGTCTCCAGTGAGGTCACGTTCTCCATCAGGCTGGCACAGCAGTGGAAAGGCGAGCGCTCATCCAACATGGCAGAAATAACGGGGCCATTCCCACACGTGCTTTACAGCGTGCATGCGGTTATTCGTCTTCTCCATAGCTTCACTTCATCAACAGAATTACACGCAGCAGTAATCCACACCCGGGCCTCGGGTAGCACCTAACGAACTTGAGAAACTCTTGAAGGAAGAATTAGTTTGATCCCATTTCAATAGCTCTTTCTGTCTGAAAAGGGCATTGTTGTATGGGTTGATTAGCTAGGAAGATTCTTCCTTGTAGTGAGCCTGTATCTCCACTCTTAATTCCACGCCATTACCCCTAGCTACACCCCTGGGCCACATCCTGTATAACCACCATCTTTCTTCGATATTCACACCCTTCATGTGTTCAGGAACAGTTATGAACCCCCACAGACACCACTCAGCCCCAGACGCCTTTGCACACCAGTACTTGGCTCTTCCCATTCCCCTAGCAGGAGGATAGCAGCCAATGACATGGCTGGCGTTAATTACAGCACAAATTCCCATTTGGAAACAGCCCGGGCGGCACAAGGGGGCTGTATGGCCCCACCCCCCATGCAAGCCCTTGAAATCTTTAACATAAGGACGCACAAGTTTATCCCGACTTTGATGTTCAAATGGTATGTTCCCATTTTCCATCACATTACTTGCTCTCCCCTGCCCTCTTGGCCCATTTACTGCTCTCTTCCCGTGCATTAAAGGGGGAAGCAAGCTCTCTATCCATGTTTATTACACAATTCAGTTTTATATCAGCATATTTAACTTGTTTATGCTAAACTCCGCTGCCTTAGCAAAGAACCATTGAGCTGAGTCTCACAGGATTAAGTTCAGTATTTTCTCTTAATTGGGCCGCACTGGCTCCTAGGATGCTCCACGTTGCTTTTATCTGTGTTCTCCCACAAACTGGAATTGTGTATCTCAACATTGCATAACTGTTTTTACTCTTCACTGAGATAAACCTAAGAAGATTAGACTGGTCGGCTTCTCTCAGGTTCCTGCAGATTATCACCCGCAACGTCACTGCCCCCGTGTACGTGTCCCTTATCTCCCTCCAACACTTCCCAGTTTTGAATGTTTCTGATTATATGATAGAGCCTGAAAAATAGCCAGGGTCTCCCTCTGTGTTTTGCTCTCTCTAAAAACGCATTCATTTTCTCATTCTTTCCTTCACCCGTTCCTTCTTCAATACACTATTTGGGGCAATAATCTGAAAGCATTTATTGCAATCGGTGTTTGATATATATGGGCTCATTTTCCAGAATCACTTGGTCTGCCAACCATCGAGACTCATCACAACATCGGATTTAAGAAACCCGGAGGCAAGGAAACGTCCGAGGTTTCTTGGAAGTCAGAAGAAATCCAAGGACTAGCCTCTACTGCCTGACCTAGCTCTCCTTAGGCTGCAGTACATTTCTCTGTAGAGATTATGATTAATTAATATGTACATTAAGAACAATGTGAGGCTAAAATTCAAGTGCCCCAAGGCACCTCAGAAACTTTAATCATACTTTCAGACATGACCGAGCAGTGGGAATCTAAGTGTTAATGGGACTTCACCCTGCGGACACCTTTGTGCCTGAAACACTGTCACCCTGCCTGGGCTCCCACGTTCCTGTGCATCAGGACAGTCAGCTGGCTGATGGCTATTTTATTCGTGTTAAACCTTTATTCGAAGCATACAGCCTTCTATATGTAGGGCATGGAACCTCCTGCAGGAGAAGTAGGTCAACGAGTTGCCTTCAGTTCAGCAGGAGGTAATGTCTGAGAGCAGACACGTTACTGTGAGGCGGGGAAATTATGGCTGTCTCAGGACAACACGAGCCAATGATGGAGACTGCCAGGATCAGCCTGGGGGGATCCCAGCCTCCGGCACAGCGGCAGCAGAGCTGTCAGGTATCAATTCACATCAGCAGGCAAGGACTGGCTCCGTTGCCAATTCAGCCCAGGATCCCTGGGGACCAAGGGTCTTCCTGAATTATTTACGTGGTTCAACAGGTGATCTTTGGTCCTTTGATTATCTGATTCCACTCAACCACCTCCCATAACATATAATATTTTCTTTTTCATCTTTTCCCCTACTTTCCCAGTGAAACTTAATTTTGTTTCTTCTTTTTTTCATCCATAAGTTGAATGCTGGATGACTGACTTTTCTTACAGGAATATATAGGTGGCCATTTTCCCAATAGCAACATCTAATAAACGCACAGCTTAGAATCACAAATACTAGAGATAAAACATTCTTGAAAAACATCGATGTGACTTTCCAACTAGTTCAATATCGTATTAGTTTGAGTATAATAAAGTCTTATTTTCAAATAGTTATTTATAGGGCTTTCATCAGGTTACCTATTATTTCACTGTCCTTAGCTCTTTTCTCCTTAATATTCAGCCTAAAACACCTCTGAAGTCAGAGCTGAAAAACCTCTTGGTTAATCTGATGTTTTAAGTGCCAGTACAATCTCCAGAAAGTACAAGAATTACAGAGGTTGAAAGAATCACTTCAACTTACACCTTGGTATTCATTAACAATGAGTTCTAAGACACTCTTTGAGGACAACATTTTTTAGCCCCAAGTTTCAAGAAATGCAGCTTTGAATTTGGATGGCCACTCACGATTACTTGAGCCCCTCTTTGAACAGTTTAAGAAGTGACCATCGCCAAGCTAACGGATGCTGCGCTCTCGGTGGCAAGAGTCTTCTCCTAGTCATGGTGCTGCAGGTGCTTTATGAAAACCCTTTCTTATTCTGTGCTGCAACCAGCAATTTGCACACTGTCGGCGATGCATCCCCCAGGAGAACACAGCTAACAGCTGAAGGGTGGTGGGTCCACAAACCCTCTCTAGATAGTCAAGTACAGCACATCATTAATATGCTCTGAGTGCTGTAACTTCAGAGGCAGAAGAAAAGGGAGCCTAAAAAGTACTTTCATCTCAATTTTCACTGTGGGAACACAGAGTTACGGAGGAGCCAGTAACTACCAACTTGCGTGAGACATCATTTGTTTTGTAACTGCTAACTTATCATCTTGAGTGGACTTCAGCCTGTGCAGCCCTCCAAGAGACACATACCGTAAGCTCTGCTAATTGGTCAGGTGCAAGAACTGCTGTCAAAAATGTGCTCGGTAGGCATTTTCTTATAAAATCTATCAGAATGTCAGCTAGAAGTTTAGCCCTCAGAGATAAAAAAAATGGGAAAGGCATTTATGAATTTGACAGGATTTTACTGTAAAAGGGGAGTGATGACGGGGTGGGAGAGACACACAAGAGGACAACCGATTGCTGCAGATCCAGTACAATTATATTGGGGTCAGCCACCAGCCAGGCACCTGTCTGAGGTTTAGTATTGCACTAATGGAAGGCACTGATTTCCCAGACATCACTCTGACATATTTTAACTCAGAAGAAAATGGTCGAACTATATTTGGATGCCTCTGTAGGAATCTCTCTGTTTCCAACAGACTTTCTATGAAAAATGAATTCAGACATAGTCAAGCACTTACTACATTTGCAAAGTTTTGTAAGTTGCCAATAACTGAGAGCTGTGTTTGGGTGTGCAAATTTTTCTGCCATATGTATTTCCCTGTCAAAAACACAAGAGGTTCAATAATACAAGAAAATGCAGCTGCTCTTAAGTTAAGACATTTGGCCAGTATAGACAGCACTGTGCTTGTTCAAAAAAACATAGTTAAACACCTCAAAAAAAAAAATGGTTTTGGCCACAAAAATGGCCAAACCCTTTTAACCACACTCAAGGACACGTCTTTACAGAAGAGCTCACTGCATTGCAAACCAGTAATAAACATACATAAAAAGGTTCATGCATTAATGCAAGAAATTGCATTACAGAGATCAAGCCACCTCTGCAAGAGAAGGAGCATACAGTCAAATTTCTTTCCAAAATCAGTTTAATGCTAAACTGCAATCTCATTTACCTAAAAATAATGAAACAGGAAGGGAAAAAACACCCAAAATTATGATTAAAATGAACAGAAAAGAACATTTACCAGATGTTCAGGCTCTCCACCTACTCTTTATCCTTCTTGATGTCTGACACCTTCTTTCTTTTTAAAAATGCATTAATAAGATCATGGATCATAACAATAAAACAGGTGGTATTAAAACCCTCTAATTTAGCCTTCTAGTTAAGGCGTGCTATAGGCACTCACCTCCTTCCATTGACTATGGAAGGATGTCAGCCGCCCAGTTTTAAAGATTAATAGTAGCATCTGCAGTGTCTTTTCTTTTTTTTTTTTCCTAATTTTCCTTTAACCCCCAACTTATCCTACCCTAGAAGCTAACCCATTCCCATTTCTTCTTCCCTGCGGCTCAGCGCTCTAGTCCTGTACTTTAGCTATTCCTAAACATTGCTGCTGTCAACAATGAGTTCAGTGAGGTTACTTCCATCGACACTGGAAGACGCACATAGAAAATTGCACGGGAAACAAAATACTCAGCTATCTCCCTTTTCTCCACCTCATTCTTACCTGAGCAACACACCAGGGAAAGTCAGGAGTTGCTACACAGCCTCACTACAGCTAATTACCCACTTGTATAAACAATATTGCTGCCTGCCCTTTCTGTCCTCTCCTTGGTGTCTTCCTACAGGAATCAGCAGCCAGTCCTATGCCAGCGGTAAATTAGCTGCTTGGTTTTTGTTTAACTCATGTTTAACTAGATGTGACATCCCTGGGTTCATCCTGAAAAAGTGGGAAATGCCATGCCAGGAAGCTGATGAGGGTCATCAATCATCCGTATTTAGCTTCATGGTAAATGAAGGAGGAAGGGGAGTAGGAAGAGGGGCTGATCGTTGAAGAGGAATGTATATACTGGGGGAAAGAACCCGTGTTACTTGTGGTACATCAACACATGGGCAAGACCAGGTAAACCATCAGTAAAAATGACACTGAAATAAATAATCGGTAACACTTTTGCAGAACTGGAAGATTGGCAAGATCACAACAGCCTTTGCCAAGCAGGACACAGGCAGAGGCACGGACGGAAAACAGAGAAGAGAATGTAAGGAAAAGAGCTTACCAAAACCAGGAGTCTCGTGAATTGTCAGACTAAAGTGAGCAGGGATATCATCTTAAAATGGTATTTGAGAGAAGGTAAGGCAATGCTTTAAGGCACTAGCGTGGGAAGTTTTGTCAATGGATACGGGCAGTGTGGGACACCACCCAAGGTATGCGGGGAAGAGAGGAGCAAGTGGGTGGCTGCGGCTGTCATGGAGGTATCACAACCCCACAGCGCACACAGAGCAACAACAGGGGTTCACGCTGGAAGGAGTCAGAGGCAATCACAGAATGGTTTGAGTTGGAAGGGACCTTGAAGATCATCTAGTTCCGACCCCCCTGCCATGGGCAGAAGGACAAGTTCAATGGGCTGATATAGCCGAGGAGAGGCAGAGCCCGTGGGGCTGCGTGGGAGAGCGGCAATTGTTGCGGGAGGCGATGGTACATAAAAAATTCCCTTAGACAAATTGCCAACCCCCTCGCAGCGCAGCACGTTCTGTGACTGCAAACATAGAGATGCTTTTCCATGCCTTATGGCGGTCCTGCACAGGCACTGGGGGGTTCTTCTTTTCAAGGGAAGGTTTCAGTTCACACTCCTTTGACTCTTAACACAGTTTACAAATCCACAATGGAATATTTTTTTCCCTGATATGGAGAACAGAAAGCAACAGAATTACAAGCTGGGTGAGGTGAAAACTAACTACTGCATGCAAGATACCACCTCCGAGGCAGGAGAGGGGAAATATATGCAAACATTTCTTGCTTCTGCCAAAGATCGGCCAAATTTGCAGAGCTGGAGCCTGCTCTCATTTTTATTGGGTTTTTTTGTAATCCTATTAGAAAATCACTCCTGACTTCCAATAGTGTGAGATACTGCAGAATCAGATCTAAAATATGCTAATGTCACGAGAATAACGATTACAAATCTTGGAGGTACTTTGCATGCTGCACAGGTACATCTTGGATTACAGGCTTCCTGAATCTGAGTTTGTTTTCCGATTTTGGTGCTTTTACTTGTGCTTTCTGGTACATATTCCACTATACTTTTTACTGCAATTATTGCAGTAACTCCTTTAACAATTTTTAGTCTTTCAGCTTTGATTTATTTATGGTAGACTTCTTTTTTAATTAAAGTGGTTAAAACTTGCTGCCAAGGACTTTGAAATTTAAGGATTTGATTTAAGCTAGCAGAAAAAGGCATTCACGATCATGTTGGGATCCCGGTTTCTTCTTTTCAACACCAAAGCACAATTATATCTCTGTAATAGTTATGCTGAATATTAAAGAGAGCGATTATTATGGGGCATTTTAACTATCTGAACATTAAAAACCTAAAAGCACTAATCATAATTCCTTTGCCATATTAAAACATCACATGAGGAGAGCAGGAGCTGCACTAAAGCAATAGTCATTAATCAGTATTTAAAATAAGACTGTTGCCAAATTATCTCTTAGGCTTAATTTCCTTGAGCAGTATCATCCCACAGAGAGAAGCCTGGAGTATAACCTGACATATTACTCTTCTTCAAGAGATTAGTCCACCATTGGCAATTGCTCACCTGCATTAGCTGGCCCCCGCAACACTGCAAGAACCTCTCCTCCAGCTTACAGAGGCACAAATGTCAAATTAAATACCCATCTGCCTCCCGAGCCAGCCCAAGGCTGCTCAGTAATGTAGGCAAAATTGAATGAGTTATTTTGTCCTAACTCTACAGGCTGCAAAATTGAATTTGGCGGCAGCAGCAGAGCTGGATCCAAGAGAGGGCACAGAGGACCGACAGCAGCCAGCCAGAGTTTCGGGAGGCAAGGGTGGAAGAAGGGCAATGACTGTATTTTAGAGGCCACTGATTTGGGGCAGCTGGAAGGAGTACCCATTCCTCCACGCACCTCTTCCAGCCCAGGAAATTCCAATCCTGGCTCCTTGCGGAGCCTCTCCTGCCTGACCCTCATGCAACACCCTCTTGGTGCCCCGTGCCCAAGCGGCTGGTCCCCGCTCCTTCGATCACAGGGGAGCCCCCGGTGGACTGCCACCGTCGGGAGTGGACCCCTCACCTACGTCTGCAGCTTGCCTGTGATTTCGCTTCTCTCCATACTCCATACCAATGAATAACCTGGCAAAAAAACACTTAATAAGAAATTAGCAATCTAACCATTCTAATACGAAAAGCTTCATTGAGAGCATATGGTCGTGACACGGGTTTGTGCCAGGCTGGGTGAAACTTTCTGAAGTTATGAGCTAAGTGCCAGTAGTAAGTTTTCCCACCTGCTGCTGCTGCTGAACTTCTTCCCCCCCGCCTCCTCCTGGAAACGTTCCCTGCAGAGGAACTTCCATCTGCAAAGGCAGAAGCTGTGCATCCCCGCCTGCCGGCGCACATCCCAGCATGGGAACATCGGCTGCAGACACACGCCGCCATCCAAAATTGCTGTCCCAGACTGGCCCAAACAGGCAAGAGCACATGTACTACGCTCCAGCGAGATGTAGTGCTCCTGCCAGAGCGCGTCACTGGTCATTTGTGTTTGTACAGCGCTAAAAGCCTGAGGTTCAAACCAGGAACAAAAAAGCTGGTCTCTAATCCAAAGATGTTACATAATATTTTTTATATATATTGCACGGAGGAATAACTATATAGAGAACAGGAGTTAGCTGTCTCTTTGCTATGCCTTTCGTAACTTTGCTCCCTCCACTTATCCTCCTTTTTATGGGGCACAGGAGAGCTATCCCTCAGCTCGCCTGCTTTTCTTTCTTTCTATCTTGTCTGTGGCTAATTTTATCCCCCCCATGGCTTCAACTTCCACTTTAAAGTAGCACTTACACTGTCATATCTGAAGTGTTCCTCTCCAGCCAACACATTATTTTAGCCCATCTCACTCTCACTTCAGTTGTCCCCATCTCGCTCCGTCAATGACACCAGCGAGGAGGAGCACTCACGTCTGAACTTCTGTTATACCTCTCTTTATGCAGCCCCCCTGGAATATTTAACTGGAATTACTGTGAAATATCATTCCTATTCCCAGCTTTCAGCACTTTCTCAAGATGTGCTCCTGCTGTAAGCCTCACCTCTCCTTCCTAAAATGAGCCAGACATGACATCTAGGTTGCACGGCTCCCAGTAATACTGGTTGCTATTCATTGTACTCGTTCTTTCAAAAAATAACATTGCAAAAATAGCATCACCATCCCATTATGTCTACTGTTAACCTGCATGACCAAACAATCTCAGCACTACCACCCCTTCCATTGCTCTTTGATCCTTTCACATTGTTTCGTGGGTTTGATTTTGTTTTTTTTCACGTTTGGTTCCATACTGATAGCCAACCACTTTTGAAGAAACCTGTCTTATGTGTATATACAGCAACTACATCGGTGAAGGCATTACCATAAAACTGATAAGAAATAATGCTACGAGCTAGTTCCTCTACTTTAATCCATTTATCCTACAGTGCCTTCTAGCAGTCAAAATGAAGATATGTCCATGGGACCCAGCAAAGAATCAAATTTACATACCACAATAAGACATGAAATAGTTACAACTGCAATTGCTTAAGGATAATTTAGCCTATTATCCCCTTCTGTGTTACGTTGATGTGTCTGGGCTATTGGTAAGAGTTGATGCACGGAAAAAAAAGCGTATTTTCTGTGACAAACAGAAGAATGCTTCACTAATTTAGAAGAGTCACGAAGAATAAAAGAAATTGCAAATTAAAAAGAAAAAGAGAATGTAGTTGTCCAGGGGATTTGGATACTTGTGATATTTGTACTGGGACCAAAACAATGCTTCTTTTAATAAAGCTGTCATCATCACATAACATATAAATGGCCACTTTTCAGCCCAAAGCACCATACCAACAATGAACCCAATCTGGCAGCCATTACTTGGTCTTCACGCACATTAGTTTTTTATCTAAACCAGTCTGAGCCGATCAGATTTTCTCATCTGTTGTTTAGGTAAAGATCTGAATGCATTTTATCAGGGTGTATCTGCTAGCTTTTCAAAATTGTTTAATGTCTAATTCTCAGTATAAGCAGCACTACAATACATAGGTTCTCTCTTGCAAAAAATACACATAATCCTCTGAAAGTGGCTTTTAGCTGCTGCTTAAAGGAGAAAAGTCCTATGAAACGCCTTTAAGGTGAGGAATAAAAGAAGCGTAACTCTTAGTTAACACATCTATAGTTTAGAAAGCATCTTCATAACTATGATCTCTCCCATTTCAAACTTGTTATCCAATCTGAAGCACCCTCTTCAGGAATGTCACTGCTATTTAGCAGTGAAGCCCTGTCTGGGTCTAACTAAAATTTAGCATATGAGTGCATATGAGTGTCCTTATTGCAACCCATCACCATACCAAATAACTGGGCTGTCTAACGAGAATCTGAGATAAAAGACCAGAGGGGAGATGAATTTGCAGACAGGACCACCATTCCAGCTGCAGATTAAGTTGCCATTTAAGTGTATTTGAGACAGACAGATAGGTGAGGCAGAACAGAGACACTTCCACTGACGTTGTCCATTTTATACTACTCTGTGGCCACATATTCCCAAAACTAGACTGTCAAGCCTGATCTTTCAACTTTCAGCAGCTTAGGGGCTAAGTGGGAAAAAAATTACAGTAGTATTTTACAACAGGAGAAATGGGGATTTTTTTTCCTAGTTTTGCACAATTTATAAATTAAGACCTTTTTGAAAACTGTCTGTGTGGGTCTTTGTCTTAATTATCTTTGAACTCACAGCTAGCATCCTCACAGGCGAACATTTTCAGAGAACAAACACGACAAACCAATGGGTGAAAGTTCTCAAACTTTTCGATGCTATCTGTTATAAATCTGTATATATCACTGTATTCAGTGATAGCATCCAGGCCATTAACTTGTAAAGTTCATTTTTCCATGGTACCTCTAAGAAAATTTTTCTCTTAATTCATTTTCTCAATGACCTCCTGGCCAGCGTCACGCATTCTTATTTATTTTTCATGCGAACAAACATTCACGGATTTTATTTAATTACAAGGTGAAAAACATCACTCATTAAACACCAATTGCTAACATCTCTGCGTTTCCCACGATGGTACTTGCAGTTGAATTCTTAAATTTATGTTTAATTTAAGGCTAAAGAGTGGCAAGGTTGAACACTGCGTATAAGTGAATGCATGACCAAATCCTTGGCTAAAGGGCAACACCAAACAGCCAGAGGAGGAAGATACCCTCAGCTTCCACAAAGCTGCCCATTCAGTGGAACCAAACTGAACTAACTCCATTGGTTCCTGCACATTTCAACAGGATTTAAGTCATCTCAGTATCTTATATGTGGCTGTCCTTCCAACTGACTACTGGAAATTCTTTCTGATTTTATGATTTTTTTTTTTTAATGAGAACATTTGGGACACTCAAAATAACTAAGTGGACCGTTTACTTTCAACACAGCCCATGCTTTCAGTTTTTCTCTGATATTTTTTCTGTGTATGCCTACGTACATCCCTATACCCACACACATCTTAAGTCAAAATTTGTATTAAAACACTGCTTTAGTTGCATTATTGAAAAGTCTAAACTCTTCCCAGCAAATCACAATTCATGCATCAGGAAATAAATACAAACATTTGCTTTACCTGCTGAAAAGCAGCACAGCAAAGCTCTGCAAGACTTTAAATAAAGATGACACTTAGCTTGCTTAAGTTTCTTCTTACAGACGTATAAATCAGGAGGGACCTACCTCAAGTCATGGAGATTCACCAGTCAGAGGTAAACGAGAACCGGTGAATTAAATTATTGAAGAAGTTTATCAAAACCAGGCTGCAATTATCTGGGGACCAGACTGCAACGGTTCCACTGTGATGATGCTGGAGCGCAGCACGCCACAGCCCTCCAGAGTTGGATTTTAATATAAATGCAGTGTTATTAGAGAACTATTTTTTAACAAGACTTCTTATTTATTAGTGAACAAATGCTGCTAATAATAATATTATAACCAGATAGTCCCAAAAGCAGTCACTGATAGGTTAATTCAGCCATTGAAACAAGAAGGTGATGCTATTCCAGATTTCTTTTTGATACATAAAAGAAATAAAAGAAGTGGTTATAAAAATAAATTTGGAGTATGCAATTACATGCCAGTTCTAAATTAAAGTATTCACCGACGTTCACAGAACCCTTAGAAAAGGCAGGCTGGCATTTTCAGTCACAGCTCTTGGCTTCGAAAGGGCAACTTCTGCACAGCGAGGGAAGCAGCCAGGAAGTCACTAATCACGAGGTTGAACGATCTGCCTGGGGAAGGAGACCTGAGTTTTTCAGTCAGAGATGCCAATACTTACAGGGATCCATATCTCAAGAAGAAAAAAAGGTGAAGGCAGTGTGCCCGGTCCTCGCTTGTCAAGGAGACCAATAGACAGAACAAGTCCTGCGGGGATAACGGAGGTGACAGGGAGCTGAAGAAAGCACCAAAGAGAAGCCCCATCTCAGAGCTCAGGAAGGGGCGAGGAGGAGAGCGGAGGAGGCAACGAGGGGCAGCTCTGAAGCCCGGCCAAGGGAGCTGCTTCAGAAGGTATTAACACAAGTGACGAAAGATTCATTGGCTACATGAAGAGAAACCTGCCAAGAAACAGAGCTACTACACAGTGAGGCTGGAATACAGATTAAAGTATATAACTCCAAATTACATTAATTCATGCTTCAATTATCATTGAAGTCAATGATGATAACCACATAGAAACTATCGTGGTCGGGATGAATGTGTATCTCAAGAAACCAAACGCCCACAAATGAGGAACTAAGTAATTTCCATCCAGAATAGTGAAAGAACTGGCATATGAAATTTAATGTGGGGTAGCAAGTTTAAATAAATCAAGGAAGACACGAACGATATCATGCAATCAGAAATAATAAACGTCATATCTATATTTAAAGAGAAAAAAAAAATCAGAGCAACTAAAAGCCCTTTCTTCTAAGCTCAGCAGCAGCACAGCTTGAGAACAATTTTTAAGGAAAGAATAATCAAAGCCAGCGAAGCCAAGAGAATTTGGGGGGAAATACCACATGGGTTTAATACAGGTAAGGCACACTAACCTGACATCCTTCTTGGAGCAAAAAACTCACTTTCCTGAGAAAGGAAATTAAATCTATCTCAGCTGTCTGATTTTGGTAAAGCTCTAACATTGTATCACCTGGGAAGTTATCAGTTAAATTGAAGAAGATGGGGGATTAGTAAAAAAAATTTTAAATTGGCCTGAAACTGCTAGAGGTAGGACGGTAACAGCAATGTTAAATGGGGAACGTCAGGCTGGAGGGAAGTTATTAGCATCACTGCTGAGGGACTGGCCTTAGAGCCAGTCTTGGTTAATATTTCACCAATTACACTGGAACATAAATAGCTATGGTCCTGTTAAAATTTTACTGAAGACAAGAAGCTAAATGACATCTTTATACAGAAAGAAGTGGGACGGAACTGCATGGCATCCGGACCGGAGCAGCAGGGAGAGGCTGCAGTGTAGTAGTACAGAGCATGGGTCACGTATCTGGACACTGGAAATAAAAATAATCTGCCTCGGGAAACTACACAGGGGCATCACAAGACGAAACACTATGAGATGTGTCAGCAAAATAAAATAGAAGAAAATGCAATCCAGGAAGGTATTATGTTAGAATTTCCCTACAAGATAGGATGCAATTACCAGTGTTTTACAAAGCCCTGCTAAGATCCTCTCTGGTGTAGTGTGTACAAATCTGGGCACTTAGTTTCCCAAATTCAAACAGAAACAAACGCAGGAGAGAAACATCAGGGTGATTGTGAGAATGAAGCTCCCGACTTGGAAGGAGAGGCTAAAAGGGTTTGCTATGTCTGGAAACGGAAAGCTGCGAGGGATGGCTGTCTTATCATTAGAGAATACAGATGTTTTCTCCCTATAAAGTCTGCAGGGCAAGAAAATATCAGAGAGCAGAGCTTTTAGTACTAATGGAAACTTCAGCAAAGACGAGATAGAAAAAAATACCCATCCACTCAGCCTGGGAATGACAAGGCTCTTAAACAGGAGAGGCTAGGCCAGCATTTACACCGGAGTAATGCAGACCATCTGCCTAATGCCAAGGCAGAGTTTAATCATGTTTTCAACTGGCAAATACAGCTGCCTGCAATTTCTGTGTCTATAACAGAGAAATAAGTCCCGTGTCCTGTGAAAATACCATGCGCGTTTCACGTGTGAACCTGAAATAAAGCGGTGCGATACCTGCTGCACCTCCCCTCTCCCACGGGTCATCACGCATTCATTTCCTTGCAAACCTTCAATTAGAGGAGCGAAACAACCAGACAATTATCTTAATGGAACCTCGAATTAAATGCAAATTAAATTCAAGACCACTGAAAAAGTGATCCTTGACTAGAAGTAGGGTAATGAACTGGGTTTTGTCTTTAGCAGTTGTTGTCTGGGTTTTGGTAGTTCTGGGATATCAAAGAAAAGGTAAATTGACTTAAGCAATGACTAATGTAAACCTAGTAAGACAAACTCTTGATTTTTACAGCTTGTTACAAAAAATAATTTAAAAAAAAAAAAAAAAAACAAAACCAAACCAAAACAACAAACTTGTTCTTAGTAACTGCCTCTAGATGAAAAATGCGTCTTTTTTTCCAGTCAGTGCCACCTGTAACACCAAGAGCCGACAGCTTCGGTTTAGGAACCAAGCAAATTTGGCGCAGGAAGCCAGGTGGAAGCACCACAGAAGTGGCCCGTTTTGGTTTCCATATGAGCCATTAGGAGTTTTAATCAATTTAATTTAATGGAAATAGGAAAAAGCCTATTATTGAACAGAATTTACCTCCTACCCAATTAGGAAAGATAGGTTACTTTTCATGATTTAGCTACCCTTAAACGCATCAAGTTTTACATGGTAAAACTGAAAAGTGAAGGTCTTCCCTAAGCGAAGTCTAACTATTTAGACACTACAAGTTATACAATATCATTAAAATGAACTAAAAATAAATTATTTTTTTTCCTCAAAACTTATTGGAGGAACAGTACTGTAACTGAGGCTACAATTTACACTAAGGAAACATAAAGCACAGACCTCTGACAATACTTTTACTTTAAACAGAACTGTGTTATCTCAGGTTATTCTGGCCTCATCTGGTTCTGCTGTAATTCATTCCTGGAAAGCGTACTCCTTTCCCTCAGATGCTTGCAATACAATTCAGAGAGCATTTTACATTCATGGGACTTTTAGACATGCTCCAAACTTTTGTATTTTTCCCATTTGCAACACACAAAACCTTTTTTAAGAAACAAATGTTCCTTATTTGGCCATTTAAAAGATGCTCCAATAGCGTTGCAAATGCTATTGGACATATTTCAGGGAAGCATGTGGAGACTGATTGTTCTTTTCATTATTAACTCCATTGATAAACATTGGTTCAAGCCAAAAAAATTATCTTTTCATTTTTAGAGTCAAACTTCATCTGTTACCCAGTCTGCAAATTAGATCACAATTCAACTAAAATACGCAAACTTCTGGTATATGAAACAACTGAGTATTCTACAGGGAGGCCACTTTGTAGGGTTTCACGCATGACTTGGATCAAAGGTCTCACCTTCACCGAATAGTCAGAAAAAAGGGAAATATTGTGTAAATTAATACTGCTTTCTAAAAAAAACAGAGCCAATTCCGCGTGTCTTAAAAGTTAATTGGAATTTGCCTTTATTTAATTAAATGATGAGAGTTAGGGCAGAGACTATAGGGATAACATTTGGCTAGAATAACACAGTAGTTAGAAAAACACTAGCTGGAAGACAGGCCATAAAACTGGTGTTTGCATCTGCCGTCCCACAATATGCCCGGGATTTATGGGCACGCTCCGGAAGGGAAGAGCTGCCATCAACTCCACCCGGCCGGGCGGCACGGAGCAGCTGGAGCACACCTCCCGGCGCTCACAAAGTACCCACCACCGGCTCGGGCACAGATGATTTACTGTGAATTACGGGGGGGAAAGAAGCCCTGCAGAGTCGGGATCCGTACCCAAACTTCTCACAATTGAGTTTGAAGCGCAGGCGTTTGATAGGGAATGCTGCGAGAAGAATCACTGTCCGATGCTGTTCTGCACAGCCGGACATGAAGATGAAGCCGCTCATGTAATGGCATTAGGAACCGAAAGGAAAGAGTCCCATCCTCGGTTTTAAGCATAGCACCATCACAAAAACCAATACTTGTCAGGCACTGATTGTTCTTTTGATTTGATTACAAACGAATTTTCATTCTGGTGTACTGAAATCAGGTGTATAGAATCAGCGCTGCAAGGATGCTGCACAGTCTAACAGGCAGTGGGACCTGTTAGAAAGGATTGCTAATATTATTTTTTTAAAAAGCTATAGCATACAGACTAAAAGAAACCTGTACAAAATTAACATTTTACTCCAAAACAAGTAAACATTTTAGTGGTACCTGAAGGACTTAAATCCTTCGCGTTGCCTTCCCTTGCCAAGCTCTCAGGTACCGTGGTATACTACATTATTATGTCGGGGTGAAAACAAGGCAATGAAGTTAAAAAATATTTATTCTTCCTCTAGCTGGGATTAATTTTTGCGGTTAGCATGTAGATATGACCCAAATACAACTTGCACTTAGAATTTCCTATGTGATAAGTAACTAGGCTGAAAATGCTGCTGTTTGCATACACCTCCTGAGAGGATACTTATTATGCAAAAATGAAGACATGAGAATGCTGATGAAAATCTGTGAGTCATTTATCAAACACTGACCTGAAATGAATATTAAGAAAAACCTCTTTTATATGCAAATGTTTAATCCGATTGAGTTTAATCATCACTTTTCTTTCTCAGGACTGATGAGTTGCGTAGGTACTGTGCACTGTAAGATACAATCTTCCCTATCTCATTCTCAAAAAAAAACCCAGTTGTTTTGTCAGTGGTTGCTCTGGGAACACGCAGAACAGAAAATTAATCTTTTCTTATTATTTTACTCACCTGTGAGACTATCCACAAAGCCTATTTTGTCTGCCCACATGCTGATCACTCCAGTAATATCTGGTTTACACGGACTGAGTACTTCCATTCTCTCAACAAGACAAACTCAAAGTATAATTGATTTCTCCGATGGATTTTCTAATTAATATCTATTGCTACTCTCATTGCTAAAGTACTCGCTGATGTTTGTGTTCCAACAAATACAAATCTGTTTATTTACTACCCAACTTTACCACCAGCTACTAGCTGGGGAAAGCGACACGAAAGAAAAACATCAATGCCCGTGCACTTAGAAACGCGAGGCTCCGAAGCGGCAGCCCGGTGGGAGCCCCGTCTCTCTGCCACTGCCCAGAGGAGCAAAAGCCCCCATCCCATAGCAAGCATTAACAAGATCTGAGCCTTTTCAAAGAGCAACATCATTATGTTCTGTAAACCAAACTCCAACTGAACCAAAACAGAATTTAAAGCACTGGTTTGCTGTACTGTAGTATTGTCAAAAAATATGCATTACCTTAACAATAAGTAATTGTTGTTATCTATACCTGACAGGGTATAGATTTACATCAAAATTTGGATTTTAAATTTACATTTAAAGCTAGGATTTAATTTCTCAAAGAGGAGAACATGTAGAAGATGGATACAAATTTGGCATGCACCGTTTTGATCCAGGTCCAGATCCCTCGTTACAAAGGAGTAATACCTTACTAACTGGATTAATAGCGTCAAAAATCGTACCACTTAGCTGTCCGAAGAACGATTTACATATACAATTCTATGTTCCAGATGGCCACTTGAGATCACACTGAATTTAAATTAAAGCAACAGATTGGATTTCTTTTAAGAAATTTTGAAAATTTGCACACTTATAAAGGGCCACATGTCGGACTTGGTGACCATCAACCATTCCTACCAAAACCAAAACCAGGTGTGGTGCTTCAGGAAAGCCTGGCCACCACAGCTGCATCACCCGAAAGCATGGACCAAGGAGAACACGTCGTCTTACACGCTGAGGACTGAATGGAAAAACCTAAGCTCCACGTACTAAATAGAACACCGTATAACAGCATTAAAAAAATTGTATTATTTTCACCAGTTAAATACATACATAATAAGACATTATAAATGTAGCATATGGCTAGGTCTTCGCTACTTTCCAAAGTCTTGCTTAGAATAGACTGCTAAACTTTACTGTTTTGCACCACTACTCTTTTTACTCAGACTCTTCAGAACAAGCTTGAAAACATCTTCATGTCCGGTAGTTAATTAGAAAGTTCATGAACCACATAACGCGTCATTTACTCAAAAAAAAAAAGGAAAAAAATCTCATATTTATTTAGTAAAGTCATCATTTAAAACAGAAAGTAGTAAATTAAAACTAACTTGTAAGAGCATAAAGGACACCTAAACTTAACAGATGTTAGAATAAATTGTTGAATGTAGACCGACCAGCAAAGCTGACAGATAGTCTTTGGATTAGCATTTCTAATTGCCAAAGTTCATACTAACCAATAATGATTATCCAATTCTCAAACTCCTGCAGAACAGCCTGGATAAAATCTTTCTGACTATTCAAAAGACATCTGCAGTTTTTATCCAAAAGAAGGCATGGGGCATTTTTATGCATGATTTTATAGAAAAACATTACCACTTTCACCAATTAAAAAGGAATTTTATTTTTCTTCTATTAATGATTCTAAAATCTAATTTTAAAAAACAGTTTTTAAACTCCAGGAACAAATTTTTGTTTCAGAAACAATTAAGACTGTTGACTGACAGCACTGCAATTACATATGAAGTTATTTAGGAAATCCAGAACTTAAAAGTAAGGTTAAGAGAAGGAGAGCGTTTCGCTGAAGTGACACCACACGTGGAGCAGAGGGGAATTAGTGGAAGGACCCCACTGATTTCAAACACACGACCGGCAGGTGGGACTCAGGGAAGGCTCTTCCCATCCATCCCACCAGAAGTCACAAAAGACACAAATGAAATCACAGCAAAGCTGAACTAACCAACAGAGGGCAGCTGACTCTCGGCTATGTGGAATTCTTATTCCTGCTGAAACCCATGGCAAAAACCCCCTTGCCATCAATGAAATCCAACCTCACATCAAATCTTTTTTACCTGAAATCTATAATGTCAGGATCGGACACGGAAACCTCCTCAGAAATTTCAGCGCTTTGCTAGTAGAACTAGCACATGTTTTCACATAATAAAGACAATATTTGAGAAAGGAGGAGATAAACCTATAGAAGTTCAAATCAGACGAGTGCTCTGAACCATGCAACTCAAAACTGTTCAGTTAAAATTTTTCAAATTTTGCAGAAATTCTCAAGCTAGCCATCTCAGTCATCACTACAAAAATTGAAATTTGCATACTGTATTTATTCTTCAATAGTAACTCATACAGAGAAAAATCTGTTGGGTTTTTTTTTTATAATGCATGCTGGTTATAAACCTCAATTAAGGAAAAAACACAGCAGTAACCTACCAACTAAAAAAAATAATCACCCAATGACCAAACTGAAAGAAAACAAACTGATTGTTGTACTGTTTTGACAACAGCATGTGGTTCAAAACTAGAACTAAACTGATTCTCCATTAAAATGTAAATAACCATTTTAAGACACCTTTTTAAATTACTAAAGTTTAGCTAACACATGTTTACTGTGAAACCACAAATGAGTCTCACCCCTTTGAAAATCAATCTTACAAACACATAGACTATATTTGCCATCAAACTATAATCGATGCTGGGTAAATTTTATTAAGTGCACTAATATTTAATTATCTTTGGTTCTAAGTTTGAACTCCGAAGTCGATCTGGAACACCTGAGACACCGTTGTGTGCCACATCTGTCAGTGAATACGAGGGCTCACAAAATGCTCCCTTCATAGAATGATGCAAGTTTCCTGGTTAAGTTACAATATGGGAAACGCTGACTCAAAAATAATATAAATTATAGACGGATTAAAAGCCCTCATAACTTTTAATTAAGCAATAAATCACAACAGGCTACACAGGACTGCTGATTTATGCACCCCTCAAGTGAGAAGCAGTAAATAAAATCAGACAGAACAGAATATACATCTTATTGGAGAAGAAGAATCTACCCTTTGGTGTTTCATTCATACTTAAAAATCCACTCATCTTTAGTTTTTCTACTGGTGGCTATAGCCTGCAACACACTTATTTATAACACAAAGACGTGTCATGATCTATTAGTAATGAGGAAGGATTAGCTGAATGTGTGGAAACTCATGTTTGCAATTCTTTTCTTAATGTCCCTGCTAAAACAGGGATTTCAGGAGGAAGGGAGAGCCTCGGACAGCTGTAAAGTGGAGAGAGCTTTAATTTCTCCTTTCTTTCCCCTGCACGTGACTAGAATGAATTTCAACTTTTGGAAAACAGCCCTTGCGAACAACAGACTTCCCTGACATGGGGGGTTGGATTTGACAACTGCTCAGAAAGCTGTAATTGGGCCTTGAAATCCAAAATCTCAAAGTGGTTTATATTCCAGCTAGCAATCTGGTAATGCTGATGATCCTGATGCTGTCACCTAAGAACGATGCAAAATTCATGTATTCAACTGGCAGTTCAAATGCACACATTTAGCTGATGGCAAGTCCAGCACAATCCTTCCAGTCACGTGAGGAGAGATCAAGAGGAATGCAGAAGGTCATTTGCACTTTTATTCTGCTGTCTTGGAGGAGGAAACCAATTAAACATACATAAAATAACACAAAAATAAAATAAAATCCATTCCTGAACCTATCAATCAGCTACAGGGCATAAAACAAAGCAAACCGAACAATTGAGATGGGTATAATTTCTGCAAAAAGACCACAAGAAACATCTGCACCGGAAAAAATATTAACACTTGTTAAGTATTAATCAATGATAACTGCTGTAGATGGAACAACACAGCAATATTAAATACTTAAAAAAGGCAAGACGATGATCATTTTAAGGACCATAATGCAAGAGGTGCCTGAGCGTTCCCGGGCTTCCTGGTAGCTCTGACAGATGAAGTAACAAAGCACACATCTTCATGCCCATTCTCTCCGATTGAACAGCAGCTTCATGTCCAATTATTCTCTCTCATTCATAAAGGAAAGTCAGAAAGTAGGAATTTTCTGCTCTGAACGCTCAGGATATGTTCCCAGCATGCAGGTGAGTCAGACCATCTTTAAGTTCTATTCCTCTTAAAATAAAGCCAACCACCTGAATGAGGTCAACTTTAAACTGAGGACACACAGAATCTGCTATATATTTATGAGAAAATTCAGTCCTTCTAAAAGACACTGCTGTCCACTGGAAAAATTTTAAAAGTGACCAAAATCTTAATTTTAATCTCAGTCTTAATTAATCTTAATGCAGCTAGAGCTGCATACCTAGCAGAGCCAACACTGAAGACCTCAGTATAGAGGTCTGGATGAGAAACCCAGATATCTGGTTGATCAAAGGATACATGAGATACTCTGCCCCATAGAGAAAACTAATTTCTTTACTGCAATTTTCCCAACATCAGAGCTAGGGGCAAACTGCTGTGACATCCTTTCTCAAAGGTGCTTCCTAGAATAGCCTCACATGGGTTTCTGATGGTAGTAGATGCTAAATCGGGCCAATGCCAGTACCTAATTTACCAACTCAACCCAACCCAACCTTTGTTCAGGTTGGATGCTCTGCACCGTGATTCAGGTTGCACACAACGAGCTCCCTAGACTGGACAGAGCCAGGTCGCCTGCTGCTTAATGCATTCCCATCCAAGAGCTTGCAGTATCTTGTTGCGTTTACATTTCAAAAGGTTTTGAAGTCATTATGTGGCAGGTTCTATAAACTATTGTAATTAATTTCATTACTTAGAATTTATTTCAAAAGAAATTTCCACATTCATGTCTTCTATTATAGCAAGTATTGTTTTGTAATCAACAAGGTAGTATTTTGGAAAATAATTTTGTACAGAAAATACAAAAGACAGTAAAGAGAAGGAAAATGTGTCAAAACCTTCATTTAAATTCCAAAAGCAAGAGAAGAGATACTCCTCCGTAATTCACTGTTTCTGAAGACATATGTGCTAAAACGCACGATGCCGAATAGCTGTTTTTCACATCTTCTACCATATGAAAAGGTGACGACATACCAATATTTTTAATTCTGAATAATCTTGGGTTTGTTCCAATTGGAACAGAAGCTCGGTTCTTCTTTTAACTGTTATGCAGTATTTCCCCTTTCTTAACGATTGTGAGCCTAAAACCAAGAACAAATTACACCGCAAAATTTTGCAGAAAATAAATAGAAAAATTTCTAAAAGGAGGAAGGAGGGGAAAAAACCCCCCAAGATTAAATCTGCTGCCAAGGAATAACCAAGGCATCAATCCTTTGTGTTCTCCTGCTCCTAAGACAAAGTCAAGCAAGAGTAAGTTCAGTCTCAGTGTTAGACGCTGTCACGCTGATTTATGACACACAGTGTATGCTGGTCCTCCAACATGACATATCGTCCATGAGAGATTCAGCACAAACCAAACTTCTTTCCTTAAAAAATATTGCCCAAACCAATTTAACTTCAGTTCCTTAGGTGAAATGCTAACACTTTCTCCACTGGGCTACCCAGCTGTCTACAGCTGATTTTCCATTTAATGCCATTTCCTCTGCAGAGAAATAAACAGGACAAAGCACTTTTGGTATAACTCCCGTCTTTCGCTGTCTTTTGCATTATGCTATCCCATTAAACAATAAATGTTTTCTTCAACAACAAACATAGGAACTCTGTATTTGAATCAGAAATTATTATGGGTAAATTTTCAGTTCCAGAGATGCAAGCATATCACTCTCTTTTACAGCAAAAAGCCCTGCTTTGATACATATTTCAGGAAAAACTTGGGGCTGTAGTAAGCAGAAAAATGTAGTTTAATCAATTAGAAGGCGGCTGCCAACTTTTGTGGATCCAGAATAATTCTAGGAAGTAGACTGGCATTGTATGAGATTTAATTTCACAAAGTGCAAATGTATTTTCACAAATACAGAAAACACCATATATTAATAAGCATTATTATTACAGAGAAGTTTAAAGGAGTTATACAGAAAAAAAAGTAAAGTAAAATATACTTTCTAGGAAGTTGTTAAACTGCTCAATTTTTGCTAGGCTAGAGCTTTTCATGAGTGCCAATTGTGAAAATAAGTTTATGTGACTCTTTATTCAACAGAGACCCTGCAGAAGAAATGAAAATCAAGTGTGGATATCTATTGAGGCTGAACAGAAAATTACTATATGCTGGGAATTACGGTACACGCTACAGGGTTGTGATCCTGAAGGACAACATGGGAATCGGCTGTATTCTCCTTCGGAAGCGAAGCAGTTCCTGCTTGGACGGTTGACTCTCCAGACAGTCGCTTCGGGAAGAGGAGCTCTCAGGCTACACAGATTTGGCTCGCTACTTTTGCTTATTTAATGAACTAAATTACTGTTTAGTACCAAAACTTCCAATCACAGCAAGAAAAGTGTTCGGAAACCAGGAGGTTCTCGCTATTCTTTGACACTGAAAATTCTCCCACAGTAGTGTAGCAGGCAAAGAAACTTGTCATTTCTACGTTACTCTAAAAACTCACTTGAATCAGAGGACAAATGTTTTCTATGCTGTAATTCCTTCCTTTAAGGCTGAGTGGGAGGAAACCAGAACTTCTGAAGGTAAAACCGAGATTAAGGGTAGGATTTTTGTTTGCAGAAGTTAAGTTGCACACAAAGCAAATGAGCGTTGACAGACAGAGCCAGAGGAAAATATAGGTGAGCCGTGTCCCTGCGTGCCACAGAAAGGGATCTCACAGAGCCGCCGATGCTACTGGTACAGCAGCACAGGACTGGGCTCAGAAATAAACTCCTGGCAGCTGAAATCCACCAGAGGAAGAGATTTTATGAGTGCCTCGAAAAAGTTCAGCGGCTTTTCTGACAATTAGAAATCTCTATTATAAAAGAAGTGATTTAAGCAGGAGCTATTTATAGCTTATACATTATTAATGAATTCTTGAAGACTAATTTCTGATACTGAAAGGTAAGGGTTATACATGCAACTCACCGTCCAGGGATCAGACGTGAGCTAATTCAGTGATAGCAATGAAAGACGCTGAGTACAAACCTGTTTCTAACACAGGAACCTAACGGTTTTGGAAACACTTCATACAACGCACACATCCATATCTACATATGCATAAAAGATAGGTTTATGCAAAGGAAGAGTTCGACCAAGTATTGGACCAAAACAAAGCATGAAAATAAACTCTTATAGTCAGACACACTCAAGATTAAGAGAATAAATACTATTTTTATAATTCACAGTCAGGTAGGGGGCAAAGATAAATGAAAGAGGTGGTAAATATTTTGTGTCAGCAAGTAAGAACAAGAACATAACCTGAAGGAAGGAAAACAGGAGAAATACAGTGGTGTTATACATTCCTTAGTCAAAAACTTTATTGTATACAAAATTATTGCCTGGAGAGCAGTTACCTGCCTAAATAAAAATGGACTTTGTTTCATCACAGTGTCCTGCTACATTACTCTTCCTTAGGCAGAGTTCCTCTGACACAGTCTAAAGGCATTTTTGGATCACGGAAACTTAGCTTGCCAAACACGAGCCAAAAATTGCCTAGAGAAATGGCTACTGGATGTGAGCAAGTGAAACTTTAGTCTGCCTACTACTGTATTGGTTTTCTTTGTGGGTTTTTTGAGGAATTAAAGTGTGAAAAGCCCTGGAAACATCTTAACAAAAGGCCTTTCCTAATATTACAGATTAGAAAAGGGGGAAGGATCACACACACACATCCCCCTTCCCCACCTCCAGCCCCAGCCCAGCTTTGCCTCACAAGAGACAGTGGCTTCTACAATTAACAGCAGTCTCTGAGCCCATCCACTCTTGTACATTCTAATGGTGAGCTTTCAAAGCCTGTGATTTTGTAGGATTTTTCACTTACGAAAAGAAATTTAAGACATTTTTTGCTGATCAAAAAAGTTTGTTTTCTCTGAAGCACAAGTAGGACCAAGTCAGTCATTTTCTATGAAAAGGTTACCAGAAATTCATACGTCTTCACACCTGCTTCTGAGAAATCTGGTCTGTAAATGTACCACTGTCCTCCTCTTCCATTTCTTTAAACTTCTGTATGCAATTTCAGGAAAAGTACTTGCAATTGTAATGTGCAGGGTGTCTGCGTTTCTCATATTCTAGAGTGAACACCAGAAAATGTCCTTAAGAATAAAATACTCATTTTAAAGAAAGCAGTAATTTTAATTTTCAAAAACATTACATTTTTTCCTGCTATGCCTGCCTTTACAAATGCTCTCAATCCTTTAAAAATGTTTACTTAAATATATACAGTATATATAAAGGGAATAAACTACTTGCTATGACATTTGTCCTTTAGCAGGACCGAGTAAGAGGGAGAGGGGGAGGAAGGGGAAGGAGGGAAAATCTTGACAAGAATATATATTAGAGCAATCAATAAAAAGATAATCCTTCGAATTCATGAGCCTTTAAAATAAGATGCATTTTCTTGTAGTAATCCTAAAAACCTATAAAAGAATATTCAAGCAATAGACCCCCCATAACTCATATTTAACCTTTCATCATGTAGAACTACATATTAAATAGCTTAGCAACTGCATGCTGCGTAAGCGCATTCAAATAAGAGCAGGAAATAGAAAAATGTAAATGCTACACCTCTTTAAACATGCATTGCACAGCCAAGAACATCTGCCAGCTGACCCCATAATCCAATCGGCTGTTCAGAAGCAATCATATCCTTAGGTAAGAGCTGCACAGCTTCTACACGCAATGCCCATTTTCTTTAAAAGATGGAGCAAAATGTAGCTAGCCAACTCTTCAACAATTTTCAAACACTTAGAGGTACAAGACGGAAGTAATTCAACATATTACATGGATCTGCATTAAAATACTGTCATCTTTTCCCCCAAATATGGTAATTCATCTTTTAATTTCGCAGGGCAACACAGAGAGGAAGCTTAAGGCTGAAGCGACTATGTCAACAAGCTGTTTGTCACTTCTGTTAGAAAATAACAAAACCTGGAATGGAAATTTGGAAGGGCTCAACCTAGTCCATCAACTATAATGAGAAGAAGAAATATATAAAAGCTGAATTAATTCTCCTAACTCTCAGTTCACTTTTAGCATCTGCCGCAAAAGGAGTGGGCTGCCTGAGAGGCTCTACGGGCTGAGGGGAGGAAGACATCCGAAACAGTGGCTTCAAGATACTCCAGAAGAGCCAAACCTCTCTGGAATTAAGCGCATAAAAACCAAGGAACATCATGCAGTAACAGGATGTGCCATTACCACTGTAAAAAATCAAACTTCTGCTAAAAAGTTTTGTTCTAAAAACACAAGCAAGATGCTGATCTAACCGATTCTAGGAGGACATACCTTTAGGAAACAACTTAAGTGACTCAAATAATTACTTATATTCATCAAATTGTTTTGAACACACAAATTGCCCCTCTCTCCACAGCAATAGCTTTGCTGAAGTATCTGTATTGGCAGGGCCCTTGACATGGTGGGAAGCGGTAAAATAGAATTGCTGGAATAGTATTACACGTAACACTCTTTGTAGTTAAATTTATGTCAAATATCTGAAAGGCATTGAAAAAAAAAGACATACAGAGGTCTGCCAAGAAGCCTAGAAGACACCCTTCACAAGAAGAGGGTGAAAAGATTATTTGGCTTAATGAGAAAAGGACACAAACTGACTGAGGGCTTTAATTATAAGAACTGGAAAATGGAAGGTTCTCCAAAGTTATTGGTTAAGCAATAACAAGACCCAAGCTCAGAAGCCATAATTAAAAAA
>VYZM01013582.1:388564-438141 GCA_013398915.1 Dromas ardeola
AAAAAAAAAAAAAGTAAAAATACTGGAGAAAATAATAAGGAAATAATAAGGGAAATCTACTGGCACCTGGAGGAGTTTATTATTGGTTCTAAGTTATCTCATGTCTTTATCAACTGCCTAAACCACAATATAACACAGTAGCCAGTGAAAGATAGAGCAAATCTCATCACCAAGGTGATTTCACTTTCTCATGGCTGATATCAAACAGAAGCAAGTATTTTACTGCAGGTATTTAACCCAGATTACATAAAAATAATTAGGATATCACATATTTATATATAAAGAATCTATAGAGCTTTGCTCTAGGATTTAAACACCGCCCAGACAAGAGGAAAGAGAAGATAATCTGCCTTGCAGGGCATTAATGATATCCGTCCAGTTTAGCTAAACAGCAGCGCGATCAGCTAATTTAGTTTACCATCTGTGTAGGCAACTTGTGCATGCAGCAATGTGCCTAAGGAGCTCCGTGTGTCTACATCTGTGCTGGAAGTCAAAGTCCAGTGGGTGCAGAGCAAAACTTCCGAACGGCGCAAAGGATTGACAAGCGTTTGGGGAGACAAGGAATAGAATCGTGCACCCAATATGCGTGTATGTGTGCATATCATAGAATCATAGAATAGTTTAGGTTGGAAGGTACCTTTAAAGGTCATCTAGTCCAACCCCCCTGTAATGAGCAGGGACATCTTCAACGACATCAGGTTGCTCAGAGCCCCATCCAACCTGACCTTGAATGCTTCCAGGGATGGGGCATCTACCACCTCTCTGGGCAACCTGGGCCAGTGTTTCACCACCCTCATTGTAAAAAAATTTCTTCCTTTATATCAAGTCTAAATCTTCCCTCTTTCAGTTAAAAACCATTACCCCTTGTCCTATTGCAACAGGCCCTGCTAAAACGTCTGTCCCCATCTTTCCTGTAGGCTGCCTTTAAGTGCTGAAAGGACACTACATGGTCTGCCCGGAGCCTTCTCTTCTCCAGGCTGAACCCCAACTCTCTCAGCCTGTCCTCATCGGAGAGGTGCCGGTGATCTCCGTGGCCCTCCTCTGGATTCCCTCCAATAGGTCCATGTCCTTCTCATGGTGGGGGGTCCCCCGAGCTGGACACAGTAGTCCATGTGAGGTCTCACGAGAGGGGAGTAGCGGGGCAGAATCACCTCCCTCAACCTGCTGGCCACGCTTCTTTGGATGCAGCCCAGGATACGGTTGGCTTTCCGAGCTGCAAGTGCATATCGTCAGCTCACCTCCAGCTTTTCATCCACCGGTACCCCCAAGTCCTCCTTGGTAGGGCTGCTCTCAATCCCTTCGTCCCTCAGCCTGTATTGATACTGCGGGTTGCCTCAACCCAGGTGCAGGACCCTGCACTTGACCTTGTTGAACCTCATAAGGCTTGCATGGGCCCACTTCTGCGGCTTGTCCAGGTCCCTCTGGATGGCATCCCATCCCTCATGCGTGTCAAGCGCACCACTCAGCTGGCTGTCATCCACAAACTTGCTGAGGGTGCACTTGATCTCACTATGTCATTGATGAAGATATTGAACAGTACTGGTCCCAATACGGAGCTCTGACAGACACCACTTGTCACCGATCTCCATCTGGACATTGACCACTACTCTATGGTTGTGACCATCCAACCAATTCCTCACCCACCGAATAGTCCACCCATATCTAAGTGTACATATATATATATACATACATCCATACCCACACACACACATCTTCCTTATTAGCACAACAACTTCTTCGTACCCTAAAAGCCCTGAAATACATAGGAACTGATCCAATCCTATAAATCTAAATTGGGAAAAGGTAATCCATTTGTGCGCTAAAACAGCTACGGATAGCTTCTGTTTCTATCCTAAAAAAACCCAAAACAAACCTACAAGGAAAGAAACAAAACCACCCAAAACCCCAACCAAACAAAAAAAAAATCCTAAAAAAACCCCAAAAACTCACAAACCTAAAGAAACAGACCTTAATGCAATTCCAAGGTGTCACTACTGAGCCCACAATAGGAAGCCCTCTAACGAATTCAACGAGTTTTAGATCAAGACAGGTATTCCTGGTTAAGAGGCAAAAAGCACCGACCACATTTATATTATTATCAGCCGTGGCACTTTGCAAGCATCATGCACCGATAAACCTTACAAAGACATAATTTCCAAGTTGAAACAATTTCTTTCCTTCAATATCTTCTGAAAGGCTTTTGAAATTAGCAAATCTAATGTGTGTGGGAATAGGCAACACTTTATAGCAATAAGTTTACTTTTAATGGAAGTAGTCTGCTGTGTCTATGGGTAACAAACCCCAGTATCCTTTCATTACAAAGGAGCTTATTGTTACCATACGACTTACTGTGGGATTTCATTTTGCCTCTTTGGTGATCTGTCTGATCTATTAAGAAAAGCACTGAGGTATGGACAACATACACTTTATTGCAGTTTTACATTTTCATAGTCCCTGCTGCTTCTGTTAGGCTACCGCCTATGAATTTCAAATAGTAATAAGGAAAAAGGAAAAAAAAAAAAGTGTTTACCAAGTTTCTTACAGAAAAAAAAAAAACAAACTGTGAAGAAAATGAGGCAAGGTCAGAATCAGGTGTTAGAAGTGATGCTGCATCCTGGGACACGACTGCTGCAGCAACGGCTGCGCAGAAAAACAACTGGATCCCCCCAGCTCTAGCACCCACAAGCCACTACACAAATAAATCTTTGCATGAATACTATTAAAGACCTCTACACATACTATGCAACATATTTTTTAATATATATATATATATATTCATAACCTATCTATGAAGCCCTTCAGCATGACTGTTTCTGTCCTATTAATTTTCATAGTTGAATCTGATATAAAGGACAGGCAAACCTTAATAGTACTTCATCAGTGTTAATTAGTGTTGAGAATTAATCAGCAAATGTAGGGAATCACTATTAGTCTTGCAGAAATGCATACAGCATTAAATAGCATTTAAACAGATGCTGATATTTTTTGAAGAGTAGCAATTTAGAGATTACTTTCCTCTGATGGGATACTTCAATATTGAATATACAGAGATTAATGTTCAAGGGAACTTGTGTTGAGGGGAAATGTTGCTAAAAATAGCAATATATATTTAACAAATGTTTTTGCAGCAACCATAGTCTCAGAGAGAATTAAAAACTTTCAAAATATCCATGACGTCTGAGCTCTCTGATGCTTATACACTATCCAGGTGGGATTATTTGTCCAGGGCTTCCTGTGCTCTGGGAGATAAAAATTTCTTTAGAGAAGAAATACAGCGTTTCAGGTCGAATTCTACTGTTACATGAGCATCTCCCACTCAATCCTCAAGAAGTTCGAAGATTGTCTACAAAATCTGACACAAGGTGTGGTCCCAGAGATAACTCCTATTTTTAACAACTTCACCAGCACAGTACCTTTTGATGACCATTAAAAACACCGTAAGCACAAAGAGATTTCTGTTGGCTACATAACACCGCTCACCTGATTCTTGAGATCCAGCTTTGGGCAGGGACGACCTCCATTGTACGGCTTCTCCTTAAGCCACTTGGATCGGACTTTCACCCCCGGTCCACAAGAAGAGCTGCAAGGGGACCAACTGGACCAATCGCTTAATTTGCAATCAAACGGGCAAGGGACCGTGCAAGATTCTTCAACGTAACCTAAACCAAAAATTTAAGAAAGGTTTTAATCACCGCAACTAATGAACTCTGATCCTCCAATGTCTCACTACAATCTGTGTAATCAACACAAAATGAGAACTTCTTAAAGAGAAGACATTTGGCAGACTGACAACGCTCTCCCAACATGAGATTATGATATTATTTGTAAAGAACAGCAGTGACTAAAACTAATTTCTACTTGGTTTAGTCCAGTGATCATGAGGAAGGCTAAACTAACTGATGTAAAGGACACACACTGGCAAACTGTTGTGAAGCTGGTGGTTCACCAGCAAGTGGTGATTATCTTCCCTACGAGACTGTGGCCATAATAAATTCTGGAGAACTAAGCGTACACCCCAATTTTGTACTTCTTTATTATTATGCTAGCCTCCTCCAGAGCTGGCACAGGCAGGGAGTCAGAGGCTCTCTTCCCAGCAGACAGGACCAGAGGATGGTGAAGGCACCAGCGCTTGCTCCTGGCAGCTCCCACAAGATGCGCGAGGGACCTGCCTGCAGCTGGCCAGCTGGAATGGTGTGGGATTTGTTCTTGGGAGGAGCAGATGAAACCTGCTTCCCACACCTTTCTGGTAATTCTCTCTATACATCTTTCCAGCTGTTTTGCCAATTTTGAGTTTCATAAATGGCATTTTAAAGCTTTGCTTTCACCTTAACCTGGCTTGGCATGAAGGTCCTCCCAATTTCATCACCTCTTAAAATCAGAATACCAGACATCTGCAGGACCAATGCCTGAATTAAAACCCGACAGGGCTTCCAAGGGAAAAAACAAGGTTCCTCCATACAGGCACAACCCCACAGCTGGTTTAGGAGCTGGCACGTGGGAAGAGAGATTTTGCAGAGCCCAGCGCTGGCCGTGGAGCTCCTGGTGTGCAGAAAGGCAGCGGAGGGCGGCCGAACCCTCGGGCTGTCCGGGGAATTACTGGCACCAGTCTCGGGTTGGCAGTGTGGAATAGCTCCTGCGCCTTCCTGCTTACCATGCTGCATTCATTCTCCTCGAGTTTCTATTATCTCCTTGTCATGTCTGTATGCACTATTTTAATTTAAGCAAAAAAGAGATTTCACGTTAGACCATGAAAGTCAGTGGCTGCTGAGATCGGCCTTTATTACAGGAGGCGTTGACCCTCTGACAGCTCTGGCAATGACGGTCATGGAAATAACTGAATTTCATCCCTACTGTATTTCTGATGTTCCTAATTTTTATGCCTTTTCTTTCTGTTTTTCATTGCACTAACTCCCTCTATATTCCTTACCCGCAGAATACCAAATTATCTCATTCAATTACTCTTTTATGAAGGGTTTCCCCACTCTATCAAGGTGACAGTCACTGCAGCAGGGAGTTAAAAAAACCAAACAACAAAACCCAGAAAAACCCAACCCAGAAACAGCTGCCCTCCAAAAGCCCCAAACAGCCCCAGACAATGGGGAAACACCAAGGCTGAGGCACAGAGATTATTCTGTCCCGGAGCTGGATTTACTGGCTCTGTGACTGACTCCAAACCAGGACTGTGTTACATCCTGAGCATCGACCCACAGCAGCAATACGCTGCCTCCCCCCTGGTCTTCACGTGAAGTCAATATCAAGAAAGGTTTCGGACTTATTTAGGCATCCACCACCGGAAAATATCTTCCTTCTAAAAGTACAAGAAATACTGATGTTGGTTTTGTAAACAGTGCCTTAAAAAATACTAGAAACAGCAGTAGTTCCCTCCTTCAGTTCAATGATGCTCTATTTCTTCTCTCTTTTTCCTTCATGATGGTCCTTTCCCTCTTCCTTTACGGCGGCCACCCCGCAGCCTGACAGCCGCAATCATTTCCCCAGTAACTCACACTGTAACTCTTCCCTAACGCTGCGGACCTGTCCCCGTACGCTGTGCTCTGGGTTTTTTTGCTACCTCTTATCTCCATGTCTTGCGTTGCCTTTTCACTTGCAGCTCCAAAGCCCCGGGAACTGGGTATCTTAATTATTTCTGACCCAATCCACTACAGTGGTGTTTGCGTGTTTGAGATATTTCAACTTTGCATGCTTTGTATTCTCATCTAGGTGAGATTACACCCATGCACACACATATACAAGTATTTTCAAACTAGATTTGCTTTTTTCCCCCAAATGAGACTCCCAGATATCCCACTAATATTCTATTCCACCTGCTTAGGTTGCCACTCAAAGCAATTCATAATACATTATGATAAGTAAAAGAAATTTTCTCATGATAGATTTATGAGAAGCATTTCTTAGGCAGTTCTCCAAAGAGTTCTGTTCCACCATCGTATGAAAGATCGTTTTTCCTTGGGCTGTGTGACAGCCTAGGTAATTAACTCTCAACAGAAACAAAGAAAGTGCCTTGTTTCAAAGTAGGATTAGACAGAGGGGTTATCAACTTATCAGTGAAGGCAAAATGGGCTAAGCCTTTTGGCAGTTCGAGACCTACCTCCATAGTAAAAAGAAATATAAGACAAAAAGAAAAAGAGAATTATGATACAAAAAAGAAATATAAGGAAGAAGAAGGAAAAGTTATAATCAACAAAATTGAAGAAACTTATTGTGTTCCATCCCCGGGAAGTGGTGTGGGGATCCCCCAGCGAACCACAGATTTTCTAAAGACGTCCTGTTGCTAAGACGTAAAAGCAATGCTAAGCTCATTACTTTTTGAGTTTCCTCACCCATATTTTTAAATCACATTAAGTATAAACAAATAATGGCCAGCTAATAGAGCATTAAATTAGCATACTGCCCAGAGGAACCCAATTCTCCACATTGAACAATGCTACAGAATCAAAAGGGGAACATAACTTTCTTTCAAGCCCTTCTTAAAGGCTGCCATTACTTCTTCTATCAGTCACTTGAGCTTATACCTATGCTGAGATACCCATGGATCAAAGATTTCATTCAACAAAAATTTTCCTCCAAAAATCTCTATGCGATGTACCCTCTCTGCTCATATAGAGAATGCCTTTATGGCTATCTTTTTATGTGAAACTAGTAAATAATGTTGTACTCAGCTCATCCATTGCCTGTGAGAACGGAATTGTTTTTCTCTGTAGGAGCCAAGCAACGGCTTGTCATTGTCAGGGGGCTGAAAAGACTTCAGTTTGGATACCCACAGTAATCCCAGCATTTGTAGCACTGGCATGGTGCATAATACAAAACAACAACAAAAAATAACAAGGGAGGTATGCTATTAAAGCGACCCATTAATAAAGAATTCTGCATTCAGGCTACTATCCAGAGAAATACTTCTTAGCATAGCAGAATATGAATAAAGAAAACAGCATTAACACATTTCTGAGTTACCGTCGCTCAGCCCGGGGAGACTAACTCGAGGTTGAGTTTACACAGCTGGCTTTGTCAGTGTCATCCTTAAACATCTCAGTCATCCATCACATTCCCCCATTTTTCTCTCCTCTGCAGAACCTGGTACCAAAAATTCCAAGTAGAGTTTCCAAGACCTTCTATGGAAAATGATGTCCTCTTCTCCCCAGCCCTGCTCAGCCTGCTTTCCATGTGTTCTTATACTATTTCTTGAAGCTTCTTTTAACCTCTTTCTTATTTTTTATTCCTTAAAATCTCCAATATCATTAAAATAAAGCTCATTTAATTTAGAAACAACAGATTAGAGCTTCTGTCCTAGCTGAGCCAACTCTGTCCTAGCTGGCCCCTGAAGGCCACAGAGCTGGAGCTTGAAACACAGATGTCGCAGGAGGCAGCGTCAGAAACACCAGTGCATGGGATATTTAAGTAGGCACTTTGCAGCGTACTACTGGGAATAGTCCTGAATTGGCAGCAAAAATTGAGCTGGATGATCAAATAAGCCTTTTCTATGTTTAAGTGCTATTGTTTTACTACTGAGACACTGCCAACCTAATGGGATGAACAAATGCATTTACCTGGGCTGCAGAGCTCATTTTACTATTATTTATTCATTAAGAACAATGTGCTTGCTGCTCTACAAGCCACAAATGGAGTCTCTTCCCTAAAGTGTCTATAATAAACAAAGCACCCACAGATTACATGGGAGGTACTGGGAAGGCTCAAACACACGATGTAGTAACCATTGCCCGTCTCATTTCTTCTGTGCAGCCCAAGAGACGAAGCAATAGCAGGTAATATTAATAAAGTGAGGATGATGGCCTGGTGGATGTCGAAGGTTCAGGCTCAAATACATGGCGTAAAAACTGTTATTGTCTCATTTTTGCTGTGCAACCCAAAAGAGCCGGGGCAGCAGGAGGCAGCTGGATGATGGGCTGGTGGGTGTCAGTGGCACAGAAGCAGGGAGAGGCTGTGGATTGCACGCTGCAGCGCCAGGGGGGTTGTTCTGCAGTAGCACAATTTCTTTCCCACCTACCCAAGACGCCGTATATATCACCCCAGGCATAGCCAGAGAGGGCCGCAGTGTCCTTCCGTGTCCCCCTCTATATTCGCAAACGGACCGTGGTGCGAGAAGCAGGCGATTAGTAGGTTGGCAGGCTCACGTAAGACACTGGCATCCACCCGATTGTTGCACTTCCAAATGACAAATCTGCTGCGGGTGTAAGGTCTGCGCACAGCGTTAAACAACAGTGCCAACAGGAGTCCAAGAGGCTGACTTGAAAGTGATTCGAAAATAAACATTTCTCCGGCAGCTTTGGAAACAGATGCACTTCTAATTGAATTGGCTTTGAACTCATTTGTATCCTCTCTAACATATTTCATCATTTCAATTAACAAACTTCTAGCAGTTCTACCCTTGTTAGTAAACCTTGAGGTGCTTCATAAAACTCAAGGTCATTACTACGAGAGGGACAATTCTGTGCATCACCGCAACTGCCACTGGTAATAGCACCAGTAATTTCCCTTGGAGTCTACAGGATAAAAGAGATCACCCTTTAACAAACAAGGCAGCAGCAGAGTGGACAGTGACACAGAAGAAGTGTTTCTAATTACACAGACTAAAGGTAGATTAAAAAAATTGATTCATTTTGCAATTAATATTTACATTCGTTTGGTTACTGACTGTGAAATATGTAGAATAACACCAGTAAATCCATGCGGTGCTAAAACGCTAATAGCTAAAGACTTCATAAGGGAGACCTGGTGGACCATGGCACTCGGTGGGCCGGATTCTGCCCAGCTGAAGCTTTGGGATCTCCTGCAAAGCAAAACTCAGGTTTTAACTCAGGTTAAAACTTAGCATCGAGCACAGATTGCAGTTAAGAGTCTAACTCCAGCAGCTGATCATCGGTCTATGGCTGGGGCTTTCCCAATGTGCCGCAGATGAAGGCAGCCACCAGCCATGGGCCACACGGCGTGACGGAAGGTTCCAGAAGCTTGTGAGATACAAGGGGAACATCTCGTCTCAAGCAATCCAGGTCCAAACATTTAAATCCTGCTTCAAGGGAGATTATTATTAACTGAAGGAAACTAAGCAGAATAAGCCTGGGAGTCTTAAAGTTGCTAACAACTTCAGTTGCATCTGAAAAGGATGTAATATTGCCATGGAACAAATGTTTAACCTTTTTTTTTTTTATATACACAAGGATTTGAGAGATTTTATGCATTATTAGTTTGCTAGCTGGGAAATTTAAGAGATAATCTAATGAATACATTCAGTAAATGCACAACTGAAAAACCCAGCAAAAATAACTTTTACATTTTTGCAAAGCTCAAATAATGTACCCTTAGCTAATCTATTCCCACTTGCTCTTCTCAACAAAGAGGCACATGCTCTCGTTATCTCGTAGCAGACTGATTATAGATTCTAAATAGACCAGAGAGGACTTGTAAAAAACGTTGCTAAGTTTGACTCAACATTATTGTTATTGAAATTCATCCAAAGGTTGGGTTTATTGCTCAATTTCACAGTCTCTATAAATTCTGACGAGGCAGTTGGGTTGATGCTGATGTTGCATTATGATTCCTAATTTCTTTTGATTTTGCATTACAGTTTTCTTCCTTAAAGAACTTGCGAGCTTACAACTTTGAGTTGCATACAAACCATAGTAGTTGATATATTTAATCTTTTCACTAAATAAGAAAATCTCCATTAATTAGCACATTCCTTGTAACAGATTGCAGAACAAGTCGAGAACCCTTCCGGAGAAGAGAGACTCGTCTGCTGCCTTCTGAGTACAAATAAATAGTGAAAATAAATAGGACTTCACAGCGTACATTCATCTCGCAGGGAACTTTCAATGCAGAAATCCACTGCACAAATCTGTCTGGGCACCAAAACCAGCTGCGGAAATGATTCCCTCTCCTCCTGGGGCTGCTCCCCCACCGTGAAGTGCCGGGCCGGCTGCTTGGGAGCCCTGACATCTTAAGAAAGACCTTGCTCAAATAAAAAAAATCATCCACTGGGATCAATAGCAGCTAGGGGAGTAGCTCAGCAGTGTTTTTCTATATACTTTGCTCATCACCCTGCCACTGGGAAATTCATCTGCTTTGTCCAAACAAAACTGAGTAGCTTTTTTTTTTTTTTCTTTATCCTCATCCTCTGTATATCAGGAAAGAAACTCATCCCACTGTACTTTATTATGAATTGTTTAGCATATACGTTCTTCAGGCTACTCAATTCACAGTAAAAGCAGATTTTTAAAACAAACCTGAGATTGTGTTTATTTTTTATTATTATGATGAGATTTATATAATAAAACAAGTTTCTTTTTTGAAGGCTGAACACACTTCCACAGTACATCACAAAGACAAAATTAAATTGTCCACAGACCGTCAAATTCCCCTCTTTCTCCTACATCTGACTTCTCTCAGAGGCCCAATCGCACAGTAGCTCCAAAAACAGATGTGCATTGCAAAGCGCTCTGAAGATCAGCATAGACTTGGGCAATTTGGACCAGGCAGGCAACATCTTCCAGAGCCAAGGGTCCATCACTGGGAGAAAGCTGCCGCCAAATGTCACCAAAAATATCTGCCCCCATCAGTAAATCATACATGGCCTGAAGGTCAATGGTTTCAGGCTCTGCTGGAGCACACTAAGAAACCCAATTTCGGAGTTTGGGGCCCTCTGCGGAGAGCATCTTTCTGCCAGTTTCCAAAGATACGACGTTAGACACTGTCAACACAATATGCCACCTCATTTCAGCTGCCAAGCGGCGACCCCAAGACGCAGACAAGCCTCATTTAGACAACTTCCCTCGGACAGCAACGTGACGGCGTCCATTTTACAGGATGGGAAACACTAAAGCCTTTCCTTGTATCCTGATAATCAGCACGCATTGCGCATTATAATACTCCTCTTATTTCAGACAAAATAAACCACCAGATGACTCTGCAGAAGAATGGGACACAAAGCAATTAGATCCATGAGAAATTAATATTACCAGGAAGGCTCATAAAAACATGAAAGAAATATTTTTTCTCTCTTTTTTTTTTTTTCTTTAAATGTGCATTCCTAGTACTTCAATTTCCAAACTCGAGAGGTATTACCAAGTGTAAGGGCCAGGTCACACAGGCACTGAAAAGGCAGGGAGAAGCATCTGAGCCCACCGTGACCTCCGCAGCCTCCCTCCCCGCCGCCACGGGAGGCGAGTGACACAGTCACCCCTCCGATCGATACATTTAAATCAATATACCGCCTCAACTCCTTCTCGTCTCATCGACACTAAATGAGAAACCTAACTACATGCTTTAATTATACTGGCGCTGTTTTAAAGCTGCCACTAACCATTTACCAACGTCCGGAAGATCCAGGTAGCTGCCACGAGGTCCAGCCTGCTCAGACGAGGAGTTTCACTCCTGCTATCAGAGGTCACCTTGCTACAGAGGCAAGGATACAAGGGCATCTGACCTTCTTAAATAATGCTGCACCAGAAAAAACATCCGATGGAAACAGGGCTTTAAGAAAGGGAACAGTCCTGGTTTTCCACAGCTTAGTCACGGGGAGAGCAGCACGACTCATTTAGATGATGGAAAACCTTGAGATGGAAATAGGACATTTTTGTGATGTTAGCAGGCCCCAGCACAGAGTACTGATGTACTGAATTCCTGATAGACTTTTGTTTCAATTTTGCGGCGTGACTTTGAGCACTCTGGTTGTGTAGTTCAATCTCCTCTGCTGGGGGACTTCAATGAATTCTGACAGAAGCAGAAAGCGATGCAATCTTGTTGAATAATACGATTTTTAATGGTCATTCCTCCATGTTACCAAATACAAATGAGATCCAAGATTTCACAGAGGGAACCTCTGTCTGTAGTGAGGGATATTAGAAGTTTTGCAAACCAGGCTCTGTGATTTGATTTACACCATCCTCATTTGCACACCTTGGAGAACATAGAGAGATTTCAAAGTATATCTCAGACCCAGGAACAGACTAAGGTAGGACAAATTCTCAGTTACTCATCAATATTGTTATGATAACCCTTAGTGCAGACTGAGCTGAAGTTTAATTTTATCCACATTTCCTAATTCGGGCTCTTTTCCTCAAATCCTCTAAATTCAGCTGTTGCTATGTTTCCGAGTTGGTCTCCCAAACTCTTTGATCAAGCAGACTACATCAGGCACCTTAAAAGAAATCCACTATGTGCCCATCTCCCCCTTTCATGCTAACTTTGTCGCTGTATGCAGTGCTCCAGCAAACTCATTTCTGCTCTGGCAGTCAGCTCATTTTATTCAGACACTGGCCGACGTGCAAAAAGTGGAATTCTTATTTTTGTTGGACTCTTCTTCCATACAAGCAGACTCACGTGATGTTGGTTCTGAAGATCTTCAGAATATGTCAGATATGAAACCCTTTAACTCTCACTGGAACTCACTAAAACACCTAGTATGTCCAGCTGGCACAGGGCTCTCCACCAGTGGTAAAGATATGAAATCATGACTTCCCACTTAAAAATAATTTGTCATCCATTTATTTGCCTGAAAGTCCTGCTCATCAGAGCTGTATAAAAGGCAATCAGGTTAAAAAACATTGAAAGAAACCCATGTAAGACACGAGAGGAATCCTGTGAACTACCACCAGCACATGTCACTTCCCAGTACAGCTACACACGTCTCAAAGGGATCACGAAGTTCTCCATGAGTAGGAAAAGTGCAGAGGTCTTAACACTAGCGTACATAATTTATGAAAAGGCTTAGGTTAAAACAGTATTTCTTCATACTTCCTATGTAACATATTAAATGGAATGGCACACAGGGAGAGAAAAATGTTAATTCTAAATCTATCTTTGTATGGTAACATTTTATTAGAGCCTTGCTTCATAACGGGCTGTATTTGTGACAAATGCGTCATTAAAACCAAAGAGAGGGGCTATATTTCAAAGAGATGCTCTTACTGCAGCCCACTGCAGAAAGCAGGGCAGCAGATCGCCCAGTGCATTAACTTGCTGTCAAAGCTCTCCTAAACCTCCGATAGACTATTTCTACACCGAGTTACTATATCTACACTAAAAACGTTCCCAACTCACATGGAAGAGCTTTAATCAACCTGTCAAAACCAGAGAAAAAACGACTGAGCCTAATAATAGAAACAAAAGGCACGGACATGAGCAAGGGTGGGCAGAGGTGGGCCGGCAAGTGGACGCTGATGGTGATCGTCAAACACAAGGGAGCATGCTTGAGGTTAGTAAAAAAAAAATCATTCCTTATTGTCTGGTATTGCCACCTCTTCAAAAGGGTCATTAAATGGATTGCAGCAAAAAGCATAAAAGAAATTTGGGCAAAAAGACAGGCTATAAAGATTTATATTTAGAGGCAAGAGTAACAGACATCACTATGACTAAATGCAGCACCTACAGAGGATGTTGCTCAAATAGCTAAACCTCTAAATATTTCCTCATAAGATGCACGCTTGCTTTCTGTAAGAAGATAAAGATCTAGAAGAATGTGCATTTCTATGTACTAATGCCTCAGGGGAAGTCTTGCCTCGCTGTAAATAAGCTTCTGTGATAGCCAGTTTGACCCCTTCGGAAATAAGGTTTTTGATGGCTGTTTACCTTTGATTCTGTTGCCAGAAAAACACAGACAACAGCAATGTCTGAACAGTTGCCTTGTGATCCCATTTCATTTGATAAGTCTTTTAACATCCAGGAAGGAAGAACTGTGGCCAAATTTTCTTATGGCGATTAAATTTTGGAAAAAAAGGAAGGGAAAAGATAGGGTATAAATCGATGTTCTTTGAGCACTGTTATGAGAGCAATATGTAAAAAACCCTATAGTCAAGCAAGAAATGGAGGGCAGGTCCTTTACGGGCTCTGTTTCTGTGCTTACGGCTCCCCTGGCAGCCACAGCTGTAATTAAGGCTGTCACTGCACACCCAAGGAGATGTGTAGAAATGTCGGAGAGAGGTCCAGAGGAGAACCCAGCCGGGATTTCGGGGCTAAATTTAGAAGCTACTTAGCTTTGAGATATCGGAAAACCAGTCAGAGGTAACAGTGGCTTTGTCCTGAAGTGGGAATGCGAGGGTAGGACAGCCCCGTCTGCAGCTGGCAACGCTTTTCGGCCACCTGTGATCCAAACTCAGCCTTAATTCCTGTACCAGGGGATCAGATGGGCAGAAAACAAGGTGAGTTTTTAGCTGAAACTTTTTTCCTCAAGAAGTCTTTGAAAAGCTTTGTCTTTGGTAAGTAGTACAGTCATTTTTCTGTAATAAAAAGGCCACCGAGAGCTATACCGCAGAGACACATGGGGAAACCACAGAGAGAAACAGGAGTATTATAATATTTAATTAAACCCAAATGCCAAAAAGAAGGGTAGGCTAGTCCGAACATGGGCTCTACATGTTATCATTAACCAACGGTGCCAAGATTACTTCCACGCTTTTGGGGAGGAGGAGGCATCCTGAGGGCTGTCAGTGTGAGGTCTGGAGCTGGGAAGAGGACAGCCTCGGCAGGGTTGCCCATTTTCCTTGGAAAAGAAATGAGGCTGTCAAGAACGAGGCCTCATCCATAAGATGTTTGTAGGATGCTGTTTATGGAAGGACAGAAACCACTTAAAACTAAAACGCGTTGGATTCTGGAATTAATGGTTTGTGCTAAAAAAATGAATTTCAATATGAAATTTCATTTAGACTAAGAATTAAATTAAATACTTAGGAATGTTTTCAAAAACACAGGTGAAACTTCTGTTCAGAAAAGTTTCCATTTCTGAAGATTTAAAAAAAAAAAAAACAAACAGGGATTTCTGCAACAACTTCATTCTTCAAAATAAAATCTACCAGATATGGAAAATGTATACCACAGTAATTGCCAGAATAGATACACTTTCAAAAATAAACAGGCATATATTCAATATAGCTTTTCCACTTTTTTTTTTTCCCCTCATATTGTTCCCTTGTAGGAAAAGTAAGCTTGCTATCAATCCAGGACAGACTTAGCCGTCACATTCCTTTAACCTATTAAGTTCTGGTTAGTTTTTTGAGCTACACAAATATCATTTCGCGGTACGATTATTAGCTTCTAGTGATTAAACGCTACCTGAAAATAGCTTATTTTCTCCTAAAATGACAGTGCGGGGATTCACACCCCGCAGGGTTTCAGAGCAGGTCCTTGTGTTAACTCAGAGGTAGGTCACGCGATGTCTGTCAAGCTGGTGGCCAGGGTTTCCACGTAAGGGAGCGTAAACGCCAGAGGAATGTCCCAGGTAGAAATACAGCACAACTCTGGGCTGACCTTTCAGAAAATCCCATTTCATGAGACTTGATACTACCTGGTTTTGAACAGGAGGAGTTGAAATTCCTGATCCATGACCTTTGCGTACTGTCCTAAATCTCTCAACGCTGGGGACACGGCTGACCAGGACAGAAGCAGCACTGTCACCACTGGCAGATGCTGCCCTGATGTGCCTTGGAGCAGGGAACATCCATCCATCCAACAACCACAAAAACTATGAGTTTACACATCACCAGAAGTTTTAACTGCTCCTGGTGCATCTGTTTGCTGAACGTCCTCTGTTTGGGCTTAAAGGTGACATTTTCAAGGAGTGATCTTGCCAGCAGCATTCCCAGTAGCGGCATTACATTGGCCTGACTGGGAGGAACCGAGTGACACCCCTGCATCAGGAGGTGCTGGGGGACCCTCTGAGTAACCCCAGCCCTCTTTGATTTGGCCATCCGCAACTAAACCGCATACAACAAAACACTGCACTGTTGAGAATAAGGAGGTATATGAGCATCCCTGCCGTGCCCTTCATAAATTTAGAGATAATTAAAGCTTTTTAAGGGGACTGTAGGTTGAAGCTAAGCACTCTGTGATTTAAAGCCAGGATCTATTTGTCTGTTGTGTCTTTCTTCCAGGTTCCTGTTGTTGCGAGCACAGCAGAATTTGAATAGTATAAGCGCTCTTCACAAATTCCTGCTTTCCATAAATTGCCCGTCGGATCAAAAGCAGAACCTCTGTGCAAGAGCACAGAAATCTCCAGCCTTTGATTTGGAACAGATGAGGCACCCTATGTTCCTCTAAGATTAAAAAAAAAAAACCCTGTTGGCACAGCACACAAAAAGAGAGGCAAAGGAACTACATGAAATAATTCAAAACAAAGGAGGTGGAAATTCAGAAATAGTACAAGGAACTCAGATGACAGACTGAGAAGCCAATGAACAGCAAATGAACAATTTAATGTCCAAAGAGGATACTCCAAACACCAGCCAGAGAACAGAGACGCTCTGGACTAGCAGTGAGCTGAACACAATACGAGCCAGTCTTCTGATGGGAAGACAAATTGAGGGAAATTATCAATCACATTTTTGTAATACAGTTAGAGCTAGTCACCTTTATCTATAATTTCATAATTGCATTTCCAAATTAAAGGGAGGAAAAGAAGAGTGAACCGACTCCAGGAAAAAAGAACTAGCTCAATCTGGAAACTGCAGGTCGCTCATTTCTTGAGCTTATTTGGATAGGCCATCAAGGAAAATGACGACATCACTAAAATAAAGCAGTACAATAATCACAAAAGCCAGTCATGAAAAAAAAAGCTTCCATGTGTTTTTTCTGAACATCAAAGAAAAGGTTTGGTGTAGAAAGGAATAAAATTCAGAAAAGTCTGGGATATGTATTTCTAAGCTTGTTACATCTAGTGATCATGAGCTAGCCCAAGACTAAATCGCAGTGAGGACAGGTAAACTAGTCAAGGTGTGACCTCTGTAGCCACTACAGTTGACTCAGTGTCCACACAAGCTGTGCTGGGTCAGGACAGAAGTCCCTCCAGCCCAGGACTCAGGTCCTGACAGAAGAAACCGTAGACCACCAGGCAAGCTAGTAGCGCATTTCCATTAAGGCACAGCTGGAATGCTTTTGTCCTCACTGGTTTTGGACCTTGGGATACTCTGTATGCAGTAACTACACCAATGGGGAGAAAATCCATTACCTGTTGAGAAGGTATGCTTAAAGCGTTAATATATTTGCAGATAATAGGCTTAGGAGAGTTGGAGTCCGGACTGATGAAAAATACAGATGAATAGACTTTAATTTTTTTTGGTTTGGTTGGGTTTTTTTCCCCAAGTGGCAAATGCAGAATTGCTCACAAAACTCAGTGTAAGATCAGGGCCTCAGCCCCTGAACCTCTCTGAGCAGTGATTAATTTCTACATTAGACTGAAACTCACAGTATGTTCACTTGATAACTATGATACATTCACATAATAAGTCACATTGACACGAGCGAACTAAACCCTACTGAAGTGGTAAGTGCAACAGCCAGGTTTCAGTCAGGGAAAGTGAAAATCATTGCTGCAAGAAGGCAAAAGCCCAGAGCTTGCTGTCGTGAAAAGCTACAGACAGACCTATTCTATTCTATGCCATTTTTATTGCCCCGTACCTTGCACTCATGGCATTATCAAGTCTGGGACAAACTTAAAATCTACTTCTAAGGCAAAGTTTGCAGCCTTACATCTGTCTTTCTACACTTCGTAAAAGTTCTTCAAAAGGACCTAGCAAAGAACTGAGGTCTAAGTCTTTCAATTTCTCGCTTCTGTCCTGGTTCAAGGGAAAGGAACATTTCCTTTTGCACTGTCCTGCAAAAGGAAAAGAGCAGGAAACAAAGAGAAGTCAGAAGACCTGAAATAAAGAAAAGAGGAACGCGCTTACCCCTACAGCTCATAAAGCAAGAACAATGCCTAGATATCACAGTGATTGGCATTTGATATATAAGGCAATGGCTTAATTAGCCATAAATATAGTCAGCTAGCAAGTGTCAAAAGGTCACCTCATATTAATTGTGAACAAGACAAACTGAGCTGCTTAAAAAAAAAAGAACTGTCATGAATAATTTCTCAGGACTTAGCAATTCCGCATGCTTCTGCAATTTGCTCTTCTCTATTATGGTTGAGTAACATTCTGCTAATTATTAATTGGATAATGATTTGTTTCTATCACTAATTCAATATTGTGTTCAGAAGTGCATTTTGAAAGCTCCCAGCTGTAGAGACCATAAATATCGGGCTTATCTTTGTTTAACTGCTCTGGTTGGAAGGCAGGTCCCAAGTGAGGGAAGCCTGTGGAGCTTTCTGCCCACTTTTGGACACTCTACACCCAAAGTCACCAAAATATCCATGTCCTCTGGAGAGTGAGGCAATGCTGCTTTCCCGCCCACCTTGCAGGGAACAGAAGGTGTTCAACACTGGGTAGCAATCAGGAGTTTACACATCCTGAATGTTAAACAGGGGTCTGGCCAGAGATACCCAGTTCACCCTTAGGGGCACTCTTAGGGTGCACTCAGAAGGTGGAAACATCTCACCCCTCCTTTACATCCCACTTCCGAACCAAAATACCTTCAGAGCACTCTGTAAATAGAGCGCAGGAGGAAGGGCAAACGCTAGGGCTCTGCTGTACAGTACTGGCCATCCCTCTGGCCTCCTACACGGGTCCTGAGCCAGGGTCCTGTTGTAATCATTTCTGCTCGGATAAAAAGCTGAAGCCAAGAAAGCCAACAATAATCCCCTTGAGCTACAACTCCCTACTACCTCCCTAAGAGAAGCTGGACCATTAAAAATGCCACATAAATATCACTGACAGAAAACACGCTTCAAGGTTATTCAGAAAAGCCCCACGCGTAGACAACCTCCTCTTTTTAATAGTGATAAAAACCCTGAGTTTTTCAAAAGAGCAAGTCACAGCACAGGCAAACCCACCTTTCAAAACCCAACAGCTCCCTTTTTGCAGAAGAAAAGGTAATGTTGTGGGGGAAAGGTATAGCATTCCTCCTTCATGGGCCACAGAGGCATAATCAATTGGTACAACCGCACATTGTCGAAACACAAACCACGGAAAGCTGCTTTATGAATCCGTGCAGCCAGCTGGAACAGGCATCAACAGCTGCGAGAGGAATTCACTCCAGGACTGAATCACTTCGTTAGGGTGGGGTTTTTCCTCCTTTTATTACATGCAGCTCAGGCTGCTGATCCTCATCCTGAAGACCCTCCACAGAGCAGCCCCACTCCTTTCTCTGCTCCCTTTTATACTCGGGAACATTAATGGTTCCTGTTGTATTACTTAATCTCCTCCTGAGACATCATTTCTCCCTCTCCCATCGCATAGCTCACCAGCAGTCTTCCAACCTACTACACCACATTGTGTGGTGTCCTAAGGTTTTTGACTGGAAGTCAGAGAGCATTCGTGGTTTGGGGGCAGCATGAGTATAGAATTTGCTCCTAAGACAAGGGCTTTTGTCTGTAAATTGATTTAGCGTAATGATTGCAATGAACTGCAAATCATGGAAACTGAGAGAAAATCTCCACAGAAAAAACCACAGCCCAGAGCCCCAGCAAGCAGTGACACTGGAATATATGCTGGGAATCAATTTGAGCTTGAGACTGGGACAAAACTGCAAGGATGAGACCACTGGCTGTAGAAGTCATGTGTACTGGGCATGAGTGACAGCAGGTGACATCGCAGGGTTTTTGTAATTAAATATGATCGTCTCAAGAAAATGCCTGATTCTTTAATTGAAAAAAAAAAATGGTACAAACACCTCCAACTTGAGTGAACAGGAATAAAAATTTATAAACAAGTAAAAGCTGAAATAGGAAACATCTTCAAAAAAAACGCTATTTGAAATATAGCTTCTCCTTCTCCTAAGCTTATACTTTTAGGGGATTTTAAGATGAATAAAAGAAGTGCATCTGGTATTCTGACAGCAAAGCCAACTTTGGCCCTCTTCTATTTCATTTCCATTGTAGAAATGCCAGCAGACCCTCATATTGAGGAAAATCTTAGTAATAAGAGCGATAAGAAGATACTAGAAGAACGGTGTTCAACACTCATGGCAACCTTGTGAAAGCTGTTGCAGCAGGTAAACAGGTACACACCTATGATAGGCTCCAAAAGGAACCATTGAGCGGATAACCGTGCTCGGCATCAGGGCTATTTACGTGTCTTTTGCGCTTTTTTAAATCTCCTTACCCGAACTGCTACAGCGAGATGGTTCCACGAGTCTGCCGGTCTTGTCGTAACAAGCAATCGCTCGCAGTCGTACACCCTCGCCGCATTCCTTGGCACCTCCGTGGGATCGCGTTCCCAACTGCGGCTCGGATGTACCTCCTCCGATAATGCAGTCGGACCAGTTTCCGTGGGGCTGGGAGGTAAACACCTCGCAGGGGCACGGCTCGGTTTCAACTTGAGGATAAACGTCTGTATTCTGGCATTTGTCTCGCTTTCTGCTTCGCCCTGTTCCAACAGCAGAAATCTGTTCGTTAGCTTAACATCTGCTACTTTTGATAACAACACGTCATATTATTTATACTTGCATGAATTCAACACATTAGAACCGAGACAATCTGAATGTTAATATCCAGGAATGTTTCCGAAGCATCTATTAGCTGCTGCCAGTGCTCTGGAGTGCAAGGACAAGGTATTTATCTCCAGGGGCAACCAGAGAAGTTGGAAATACTGTTTTGATGGGTAGGGCAAGGAGCAAAATGCAAAGTCTTACTCTAGTAATGGTCTGCCCAGAAAATGCTTTGTAATTTCATATAATATCATCTTTCTCTAATTATCTGATGAAAATAAATTGATTGTTTTGCCTCTACTTGCCCGCAATCAATGGTTGCCAGGACAACTTCCAGAGGACTCTACATCAGCCACAACTTCTTCTTTGAGGCTACTTTACAAATTAGTTAAAGATGCACTCTGCACACAAGCTGTGCTTTGAAGAAAACAGAAAAGATAATCCTCAGTAAATTATTAGGGCTGGAAAGCATTTCAATGGTTGCGTTTGGTTTAATGTTTTTTTTTTGCTCTATTCCTTCAACAGGTTTTAAAAAAGGCTCTTTACAGATCTTTCAGTAGCTTTGGGAAGCAGGAGCATTCAAATAAACCTGTGGTAGGGCTCTCTGCAACCGCACTCTCCAGGCCCTGCTCCTGGAGGACTTCTAGGCATGAGAAGAGGTCCCTGCTACAAGGAGAGATAATGTAAAGAAGAGAATTCACGCTCCCTGCATCCCTACAGATGCTCCAGGGAACAAAGGTCTGTATACAGCCTCTAAAGATAAAATCAATGCTTTTCTTGGCATGGGTTAGCCAACGTGACGTGGAGCAATCTTTATGCTGACTGAGCTCAGGAACGTCTTTGCATTTGGCATCTGCACAGAAGGGGAGAATTCATCTTCCCTAACAAACCGCATCTGTGTCTCAGCCTCAAAATGTTCCTTGGGGAACTTGGACACGCTAAAAATACTTTTGCAAAAAGTTTTTAAGCTTTGATCACCAAAGAAAAAATGTTTTCTCTTTGGTATTGAACACAAATAAGATACTAAAAAAAAATATAAGTTTTATGACCCAACAACCCTCTTTCTAGTCTGGAACCAAGAGTCATTTCACCACATGCCTGCAGGAGCACAAGCCGGTGTCGTCAATACCCGTTTGCATACAAACATGTACCTCCAAAGAGAAGAGCACCGATCGCAGACCCTTAATATCACTGTCCTTCAAGCCCCAGCTCCTTTGAAATTGCATTTCCAGAGTTCTGGGGAATGTAAAGTTTGCCAGTACAAAGGAACAATAAACACAAAGAAATCAAATAGTGCCGGCATCTTCATATTTTTATACATACATACATATTTGTGAGAAAATTCAGGTAAGGTATAAGAGGTACAATTCCACATACTTAAAAGAAAGTCTTTTAAAAGGCTTTGAATAGATTGGGAGCTCTCTAGTGGCATTTCCAACATTTTATGTTTGACGAGCTGACAGCAGCCACAAACTCAGCGTATAGGTACAGCTGTACGTTCTGCATTGCATTAGTAAACATGGGAATTTGGGACTTGCCCATGTTTTGCCATTATTACATGAAGCACATCAGACACAGGTAAGGATGCTAATAATCTCACACTTATACAACACTTTTTTTCCAACTTGCCCTGGCATCTGTTTTGTAGGAATCTTCCCTCTAATGAAGTTGCAGCGAAAGCCTTATTTTGAGGGCAAAAGTGACATTCATCCCATACTCTTCACAAAGAGCTAGTTTTAGAATTAGCGATGCTGATATTTTTATCATCTTCACAGACTGCTTTAGAAATTACTATTAAAAATACCACTGCCACAATTTTCAAGGACATAAATGCTTCAATTAAATAGTATTTTCTTTTTAAAATTAAATTTCTGAACACTAACAAATATTATATACATTAAATATTACCAGGTAGTACATACTGTACATAAAAATTATATGAAAAATTAAAGACCTTCCTACAGAAAATTCATTGCATCCAGAGTAATGTGAATTAACTGACTGTATTAATTAACTGAAGACTTACCTAAAAACTGTGTTTTCATTATAATGACTTTGAATTTTGATATGTTCTGTAATAAGTCTTTTGCTTCTTAAGTAATTACTAGTTTTACGTGTCGAGTCTATGATTACTTACAAAGTGAAATGAATAATACTATTAAAAACTGAGTGGGAGGCAAGCAAATACTTAGCAAACAATTAGCAGATTCCCACTAAATGACATTGTTAATGAACTCTTATAATGAAGGCGAAGCATTCACTTGAGCATAGACACACAGAGCGATGAACAAGAAGGGACAATTCATGCACGCTTACAGAAAGGTGAAACACTAATGGATAAAGGAGTCTTAACAGCATGAAGGACTTCCCAAACAGCACCTTCCTTAAATTTCTGCACAGAGTTCATTTCACATGGATGAGATTTTTTCAAGAATTTTGGCCAGGTCCAATTTTCATGAAGTTTTACACAATGACAGGTTAAATGCTGATCTCACCCACTTCTCCTTCTGAATTGTGGCCAAACCAAAACTGATGTCTGATTTGGTCCTCCCTCGCTGGTCTCCTGGTGTCCCCACCCCAGCATCAGCTGGGACACCCCCTGCATGTTCACCACTTGCTTTTCAGGACATCTTTGCTGGGAGCAGGCTGAGACCATGAGCTCCTTCCCGGTGGGAGAAAGGAAACCCAGCGAGGTCGTATGGAAGAGACTGGTGGTGTTTGGTCACAAGTGCAGTGTGGGCGAGGAGACAAGACATCAAAACCTGAATATCAGACACTGGTTTTGGTCCTCTTACTTGAATGGATCGATGTCTGATGCAGAACGGAGTAAGAAAGGGGATAGCTAGGACCATACTGGTTTGTAACTATCACAGATGCTCATAAAAAAAATTCAGATTTAAAACTACCTGAAGTAAGTAGTCACTTAATTCTTACATATGTTATATACAAACAGGCACCTGTTACTCTGATAGTCATGGAGGACTTCTACTGCTAAAAACACACAGGCATTGATATAGAGAACATTTTAGATTTCACTCTTTGGCAGAAACAATAGAGCATTGTATAATAATGATTTTTATGTAAAAGAGAAATCTTTATCCTTTAATGAGCCATACTGACGAATGGCAGCTTGAAGCCATTATGTCTGTATAGTGTAATTGTTAGTTACTAAAAACTTGGATCGTTCCAACGGTAACAAACTGAATAACAAGACAGCCGTGCAGCCAGGTACAAGTGAGTCTAGAAGAAAGGAGCAGTGGTAGCCACCATACTTTGCTGCCATTCAGCTCCCAGGCATTATCGCAGCAGATATTTTTACAGAAATGTTAGTATTTTACTCCATAGTAGAAGTCTTTTGAAGTTTCACCCCTATTAACGGAGCAAACTCAAGCCAGCTACAGCATAGCTCTCAAACACAACACGGAAATATGAAAAGATGTGAGTGTTCAGGATAACAATAACAGTAAATTTCTTGTAAACCTTCTGAAAACAGTATAATTCATTTTGATTTGATTTAGCTATGTGCGTGGGAGGAGACAACTCCTAACAAAACAAGCAGTTCCAAACTGTTAATGTCAGAGAGTTTTAAAGCTTTTCAGTTTGGTCAGCATTGAAATAACATAATAACAAACTATGACAACAAGTATGGGAGACTGCTCTATGAAATGGTTTGAACTAGAGTGTTTAACGAATGCATATAAAAGACCAAACAAAAGTGTTTTAACGATACTGTTTTTTCTTTATTCATGGTATTAATTTGCCCTGTTGAACTACTGGAGACTGCTGAGCACAAAACTCCCAGTTTTTAACTTCATCCAGATTTCAACAGTCTTAAACAGAAAATCACACCGATTTTTATTCTTGTATACATACTTGCTGCATGCTTCCCAGAGTTATAGGTCAGATAAAATTGCACAATGCATAGCATAGAGAGGGTGGAAGCAAGGACAGGTAACCTGGGAGGAATACAGAGAAATTGCCCAAGCAGTTAGGGATCAGGTTAGGAAAGCTAAAACTCTGATAGAATTATAAATGGCCAGGGACGTAAGGGCAACAAGAAAAGCTTCTATAGGTATGACGGTGATAAAAGGAAGACTAGGGAAAATGTGGGCCCTCTCCAGAAGAAAATGGCAGACCTGGTCACCCGGGATATGGAGAAGGCCGAGGTACTCAAAGACTTTTTTGCCGCGGTCTTCACCAGCAAGTGCTCTAGCCACACTGCCCAAGTCACAGAAGGCAAAGGCAGGGACTGGGAGAATGAGGTACCGCTCACTGCAGGAGAAGACCAGGTTCAAGCAATCCCAAGCACAGATACAGGCTAGGCAGAGAATGGCTTGAGAGCAATCCTGAGGAGAAAGACTTGGGCGTGTTGGTTGATAAGCTCAACATGACCTGGCAATATGTGCTTGTAGCCTAGAAAGCCAACCGTATCCTGGCCTGCATCAAAACAAGCATGGCCAGCAGGTCGAGGGAGGTGATTGCCCTCCTCTACTACTGTGTCCAGCCCTGGGACTGCCAACATAAGAAGGAAATGGACCTGTTGGAGCAAGTCCAGAGGAGGCCACGAAGATGATCAGAGGGCTGGAGCACCTCTGCTATAAGGACAGGCTGAGACAGTTGGGGTTGTNCTGAGACAGTTGTGGTTGTTCAGCCTGGAGAAGAGAAGGCTCCAGGGAGACCTTAGAGCAGCCTTCCCCTCCCCCTTTCAGAGGCCCTACAGGAAAGATGGGGAGGGACTATTTATCAGGGAGTGGAGTGATAGGACAAGGGGTAATGGTTTTAAACTGAAACAGGGGAGATTTAGATTAGATATTAGGAAGAAATTCTTTACTCAGAGTGGTGAGACACTGGCCCAGCTTGCCCAGAGAAGCTGTGGCTGCCCCATCCCTGGAGGTGTTCAAGGCCAGGCTGGATGGGGCTTGGAGCAACCTGGTCTAGTGGGGGGGGTCCCTGCTCCGGGCAGGGGGGTTGGACCTAGATGTTCTTTAAGGTCCCTTCCAGCTCTAACCATTCTATGATTCTATGGTAGTTACTGTTTTATTTGGTTTATGTCTAAAAACGGCTTTCCAGCACTGAGTTTTCTTGTATTATTCTCATACCAGAATGCGTGCGCATAAAGCAGGCAATGATCAGTATCAGATCAAAACTCAATTAAGGACGATCCCTATTCCATCTAGATTTTCCCAAAACCCCGTCAGTCCACCAATATCTGAGAGGCACCATTCATGAGTATCACCATCAGATAAATACTATAAAAGATTATACCTGTGAGTGACCGTCTCCTAATTCTAGTTGATTCACAGTCAAAGGGGCATGCCGTAAATTTAGACCAGGGGGTAAATGTGCAGTCATCTTTGCAGGGAACGTGACACTCCTGTACAAGAGATGGCATAGCTCCTGCCCACCGCATGCAGTCACTGACATCGGCAGAGTCGTCGTACTCCGACAAGCACGTAACAGCTGGAAAAGAAAGGTGCAGAAATCTTTATATTGTTATATATACTGTATTATACTCTATGCAGTCAGTACCTGTGTTCTATGAGAGATTCACTCTCCTGGGTTAGCAGGATAAAGTTTTAGGTCATTATTCGTGAGTCACTCAAAGATGTGCTAGAAGCTTCACAAAACCATAAAGAGACATTCTTATTTGAGCAATGTGTTATCTAAACAATGATACAAATGCAATAGTCTCATGGAGGCTGTCATTTTAAGGGTTGGGGCAAGAGTTTAACCAATGATACACTGTATGACGAAACAAGAAAATATATAACAGTACAGCTATGTGCCATAAAGTGTATTTGTTCGAGGCCAGGATTCCCAAGCTGTGATGCGCACACTACCCACAGAACTGAAACTGCTTCAAAGTGGGAAAAAAACCCTAAAAAAATACATTAAAAAGCTTCCTTCTCCAAAACTGCCATTCTTTTCCATCTTTCAGATGAAGGGAACAACAATCGGAGCAGCTTTCCCATAGAGTGGTGACCCCTGCTCTGCCTGAGCCGCAGATGCTACAGCTAAATACAGCAAGGTGTAAACGCCAGGTCCGCCCCCTCCAAACTGAGTTCCCTAAACATTGTGCTACCTCTCATGCTCTCCCTCTCTCTGGCCACACGAACTTTTGAGTCTCTTGCATAAATGGAGATGTTTAGAAGGAAAGGCATGTGCGTCCAGCCTATAGCCATGATAGAAAGGGGCTGCAGCTGCTGCACTTTACAACAAGCCTGCTTTTACAGTGCGCTACTGAACAGATCCATTAACAGAAAAACACCAAAAAAACAACTGCTCTGTGGGTCTTAGCTGAGGACAGTGTCACTCTGCCCAGCTCCATCTGACCCAAAGTGCCTTCACACACGGGCAGAGGCAGAGCCCCATGCACGTGCCGAGCGTGACCATCACACGCAGCTCGAGCAAGGCTGCAGCCCACCTTCAAATGCCATGCCCTCCTCTGGTCCCCTGCCCAAAGCTTTCTCTAAGACTTGGCCATGGCAACAGGAAACAGCAGGCACAGGGCCGGGCTGGGGTCTCTGAATTTGGACATAGATGCCTTTGGGCCCAGGCAAGAGTCAAACGGGGTTCGCAAGAGCACAGCCAAGGACTTAGATGCGCTGATTTCCCACCAGTTTTATTTTAGGTCAATGCCCTTTTCCTTCAACAACCCTTTTTTGGGCTGTGATAATTAATTTTTCAAGGTGGATAATGGCACTGTGTAGCCATGATGGAGGACGAAAATATTAATGTATAAATCTGAGTCACAGGAAGCCTATAATAAAACTTGCTAAAGTTTCAGTGAATTAATAATAAGTAATTATAATAAATAAAAATAACCGGCACACCACGGAGTCTTTCGTTTCATTAATAGTAATTAATTATCACAAAATCTCCAGGTTTATAGGTTATTTATACCCTACATTGTAGGTTAACCAAAGCAAAGGTCATGACTTGATTAAAGTAACAAAGTCAGGGACACAGTTAGGAATTGAATTTGGCCCCAAGAGTTTAGTTGTGTCAGGCTCTCTGATTCAGGCAAGTGCATGCATTGTATCACAAAGCTACAGAAGATGAAATTATTTAATCCAGATTTTATTATTTAACTTTAACAACCTGTGATATTATTTTACGGAGATTCCTAAATAATTCAGGTTTTTGAAGCTGCATATATTTTTCCTTGCTGCCAGCACTTAATGTAACTAGGAGTGCGTGAAGAAAAAGGAAAAAATAACTCTCTGTTTTCTTACAGTTAAAGGATTTACTGGGGTGTAACTCTGCAATGAATACACATGATTTTTGGTTTTTACCTACAGTACTGTATGGGAGCAAGGGATGGGTTGACAACCACCTGGAAATAAAAAAAAAATCTTATTAAAATGTAATTAGATTTCTAAGGAAAAAATCAGCATTTTGAAGAGCGTGCAAAAGGCAAGCAATTGTTAAAAGTCTCTTTAGGCTCAAGTGACAGTAAATCAGCATATTAATAACTACCTCTAAATTGCTGATCCTTGCCTTTCACTTTCAATCCTTGTGACCCTTCCTATCTCTCAACTCTGGCAGCCAGAAACTCAGAGACGTTCCCCTTCTCAATTACAAGTGCGTGAGGACAGAGGTCACCACTCTGTACGGGAAAGTGGGGTAATTGCCCTCTCCAGGAAGGTTAAACAAGTAATAGGCTCTGATGCCCAAGGTCTGTGTAGCCTCATTACCTTCAGCAAGGACACTAAAGATTCGGCAACACAAACGTGGCCACATGAAGTACGGCCAAGTGTATGCAAACCGTCTTCTTAGCATCGCTACACCCGCTAGCGTCTACAGGGACGTGAACAATATCCCGCGCTGCCAGCCCCATGAAGCAATATTTGCAATTGCATAATAAACCATCATGTTGCAATGTTTACTACGATCTGACAGAAGATCACAATTCATTCCTGACATTTACTAATGGCAACACAAGTGATGGAACTTCTAAATATCGATGTTAAACCAGACGGTCCACGCTGCAATGAGTTATTGTCTGATGGCCCAATCTTCTGCACAAATGTCCTTAATTTTAAGCATACAAATAGTTCACTGAGTTTGCTGAGGCTATTTAGATGCTAAAAGTGATGGATAAGGCTTTGAGCAGCCTGGTCTAGTGGGAGGTGTCCCTGCCCATCGCAGGGGGTTGGGAACTAGATGATATTCAAGGTCCCTTCCAACCCGAACCATTCTATGTTTCTATGACACATGAGACCAGGGCAAATATCAGACAGAGATCATGGAGCTTAGAAATTAGTGTCAAAAATAAACATGGGTAGAGGAAAGTTAAATTAAAACAACAAATAATATAGTGGATTATACCTGTATAAGCATAGAGTCAAGAGGAAGTTGAAGAGAAGAAAATATAACGGATAGTCTAGTAAGAGACATAAGAGCTAAAGGAGGAAAAGAGGTGGATCTCCTGTGAGGTGATCAGCAACAGGCCGGTAGTTGAAAATCCAGAATTGCTTCTCCTCTCTACTTTAGGAATTTTTATAAGTGCAGATCCCGGTAACTCAGTCAGGTCATTCCTGACAGACCAACAAAGCCTCGGTGTCAGCAAGGAGAGCAGGCAGCAGCCAAAGACCAAGGCATCCAAAAAGCTTTTTTTGATGCCTAAAATACTACCTAACGAGCAAACATTCCTCTTGCTTCCCACTCTCCTGGACTTTCATGCTTATCAATGCCAACCGTGCTATTACAAAGCTTGTGGGCCCAGAGGAGCACCTCTTTGGTGACCCAAGTGGCAGCTGCATCACTTTGCTGGGAGAACAGGCACTTCTTGTTTCACATGCACAAAATAAAATGCCATCCATGAACATCTGGTAGCCTTCCACAGCAAAACCCCACACCTCCTCAGGTTGGCCTAAGCAATACAACGCATTTCAGCCAGGTTAGGAGACAATTCATGCCCACTCAAGAGTCTGCAAGCATCTTCCAAGACAATGTCAAGGCATGACTTTTTCAGTTTGAGCTGAATTATCTTCAAAAGCCTGAGCTTCATGGGCCTGATCTTTACAGCATGTCACTCAAGACATGACAATGACTTTACAGCATGTCACACAAGAAATGGCAGATTTCTGCTACATGCTTACACTATGTTTGTTATAGTGAACTGCTAAAGTAAATGAAATAATAAACCAAATGTCCATTAGGGCGTTTTAATGGATGGAGAAGGACCAGGCAGGAAGCAGGAGAGGTGCCAGATGCACTCCCGTGGTTTGGTCAAGAACTAGTCACGTCATTTCTACCTGCTATGAACTTATTTCCCAGTTAAATTAGCTTTGACTTATAAGAGAAAAATATTTTCAAATATAGGCACTTCTGGAAACAGAATGAGACAAATTTGTTTTCAGCGGAGCTTCAGGAAAGTTAGTAAAATTATTTATCCTTGGTGGTTTCAAACTACTGATTGGTTTGGCTCATGTGTGGTTTAGGTTGCATAAAAAAATATTTCCCTGTAATCCTCAGTTCTGTCACAATGATTTTAAATAAACTCATACCACAAAGCCATTTCTACTGTGTCAACATCTCTTTTTTTTTTTTTTTAAGTAGGATACTACCAGAGGGCAAATGCAGTCCATTTGCAGCCCTATGCACTGAGAAGAAGAAAAATAAATAAATAAATAAAAACCACATTGTAACGATAAATCCCTCCTAGACATAACGTGTGATTTCTACCGTCTCTGCAGCATTTAATATGGACACAAACATATGAATACAAACAGCTAATAACAGGACACTGCCAGATAAAGGGTTCTGAATTATAATATTGATTCCCACTAAGAGGGGAAATGCAGGATTTCCTTTGAACTCCCGCTATTCTTTCGTATTACTACCAGTCAACACCACCAAATTGGAATTAAACACTTGGGGCCAAGCTCCGGGGTGACAATTTAATGCAGTTCTGTTGATATAAAACAATGGCTGGCACCCAAAAAAAAAAAAAAAAAGTATATCTTTTAAAAAGAGTGTATCTTCTCTCGTAATGATAAAAACAAGATCATGAATTAAAGCGAAAGGTAACCAGGTTTAAAATGCCAAAAGAAAATATGTTTTTTTCAGGGCAGGGCTGGAGCTGTTTAACAGCCAGTGTGGATACACCCAGTAAGGTGCCATCAAAAGCTAGCGATTAATATGAGCAATGAAATAGCCGCAGATGCAACCGCTTTGCTACAAGGCGTAAGTCAAGTGTTAAATGTATGGTTTGGGGAGGAAATTTTCCCTTTTTGCCAGTACTGGGTCCTGTTGGGATACTGAACAAGGACTGCTGGCGGGACATTCAGTTCGACTGTCTCTGCCTCCTTGTTTTATATTTACATTCACAAGAGTATATTTGTATGCCATCATCTTGGCATATGGCACGCAGAAACATATGGAAGCTATATTCTTTAACTACATTTATCTTAAATTAAGAGTAAATGGCAGACACTCCTATAAACTTTTACATGGTGAAATCAAGTGTTTGTACGCTGCCAAATTGCAGACGCGCTGAATGCATCCTGAGATGACATTACATCCCCACCAAAGAAGCGTGTCAGCATCACACTGGGGAACTCAAGTGCTCTCCGGAGGCACGTGCCTGACTTAAGAGCACTACAGACAGTCCTAACAGAAGGAGTGTGTATTGAGAAAGAAATATTATAGGTATAGCATTGCATCCAGTAAGGAAAGATAACATAAATATAGTTCCTCTTAAGTAAAAATCCAATTACAGACAGTCTTGGTAATCATATTCATTTACCAAAGTTATAATCAATTCTCCTTTAAAAATGCATCTCAACAGTTTCCACAGGGTAAAAAGCTGAGGAGTGAGAATATCAACTACCAACCAGAAAAATTATATTGTATTATGGCACTTCAATTTGGGAAACCTAAATTAGTGGTTTCAAAACTCTGGAATTAGATGTCATTAGAACATCTGAAAACAATGACTGATAATTCCGGGAAAGTACACTCAGGCCAAACACTAAAACTAAAGCTATGCGGTAGTGTAAATTAAATGACTGCACTTCGTACAGGAACAACAGGATGACCGATGAGGCTAGACAAGAAGTCCACATCCAAGAGGTGCAGACACAACGATGTAATAATCGTCTCTGGCTTCAAATTCTAAGAATGTGTGAAACATCAATGCCAGCATGTAAAATCAAGAGAATTATTTTAATGCACCTCTTTACCTTCTCATTGTTCAGAAAAATTCTCATGTTGTACTGCATAATTATTCTCATTACCCTCCAGTGTAACGCAATAATGTATCATTTCTTACACGTATCACTATTGATAAGTGAAAAGGGAGTTTAGGGATAATACGTTAGAAAAAAAAGAAGAAAATAACTTTAAGGATCCAGACTTGCTGGCTACAAGCACAGTCTCATAACTCATGATGACCTCATCTATTTTCTATATTGATGCTCCTTTATACTTACAATGAGTTTCTCCAAAATCCCAGGTGGAATATTTATGTTATTCTTGGTATGCTAATGCAACCCCTAATTATAGAAGGAGAGCAGAAGCAGACATAAGAGAAGATGTAAGATAAGACTCTGCTGAAACTCAGGTGTAAGTCTAAGGTCCTGATTCTGTAATGACACAAATATCCACGTCATCACTGTCACAGCCCCCTTGGATGCAGCAGCACTCCCTGCAGCGAAGTGTGTCCAAAGTCCGGACTTACAGAAGCAAACCATAAGATAACCATTAAAAATAAGTCTGAGGAAAAGAACAAATGATGCCAAGAAGGACATCACAGACACAAATCTAGCAAAAGTAACTGAGGAAGAGCTGGAACAACTAGTTATGCAGGAGGGAAACTGGCTGACATCACCGGTATCCCATTTTGTAATTATTAATGATATTGACAGTAGTGCTAAAGGGCTCACAAATGCCACGGAGCAAACAGAGCGCTGAATAAACACAGCTCCCAACCAACCTGCACCATAAACAAAACACAGGAGCCCGAGATGAGGTTGGGAAGCAATAAAGATGGTAAATATCAACTGAAAAGATAAAGGAAAGCAACTGAAATGATTTGCATGAAAAGGGGCCAGGGAAGAATTAGGCAGAAAAGCTGGGTACAGAGCATTAGCACGGGAAAGAGACTGTAACAGGGGAAAGAGACAGAGTTAAAAGGGAAGAAAAAAAAACACGCAAAACTGTGAAGATCCTCCTCAAGGTAAAGGTGCATGTTTTAGCTGCTCTTTGGGTTGGTTTCTCTCTGCAGCCTTCCCACAATAAGACGTGTACGTGGGGAAAAAGACAGGTTAATCTAGGTACAGGAGCCTCAGAAGAAGAGGAGTGCCAGCTGCAGCTTTCTGGGGGGGTGGAAGGTCACCTCCAGCGCAGCCCCAGCCGGGGCAGCCATGCCCATGTGCGTGTGTCTGACCCAACCGTAGAGCTCCTCTGTGGCTACATCTCATTGGCATTCACCAGACGGAAAGGGATGAAGAGGTCTGTACACAAGGTCTGCGTACCAGAGGCGCACGTCCCTCCCACACCGTTCACTCTTCATGGCCCAGAGCCTCTCAGCCAACACCACAGCGCGAGCACGAGAACGGAGCAATCTGTCTGAAAGGATTAAATGTGTCCAGGGCTGCATATTAAAACCAGTAAAATCAGTGCAGGCTGATGTCGGTCATTTAATGCCTTGAACTGGACTCACCTCTGTTCTATTTTACTTCTTAGAGTACAATTTTTCTTTGATACTTATGGATGAGGTTATCGATTATTTGGTTGGGAATATATGATTTGAATCACTGAAAGAACTGAGTCGTACATGTCAATTTTGCCAAGCTCTGTGACTTGATGTTTTAATTCTTCCTCAGCTGTGAGCCAAGACTGCCCACTGTTTAAGGAGAAGTAGGAGAGAAATACATTGCTAGAAAGCCCATTCCTCCTCCCACCCACACACTGAATGCAGAACACGGGATTGATACATTAATGTCTAGCACCATTTTCATTTTAATACAAGTGTTTTCTTATTGCAAGTGGTTCACACTCTGCCTGGCTAGAAAGACAAAATAATATGATTTTTTAATGTTTCAAATTTACTTTGGCCAGAGAGTAACTGCAATCTGAGTGCTTCCACATTATGCAATCAGTCTAAGGAATCTTTCATAATTTTCCCCTTTTTTTCTAACATTATTATAGGTTTTGAATTGCTTTTACTTTCATTTTCTATTAAAAAGAAAATCAATGGAAGTGCATTAGATGATTAATGATAGAAATTATGCTGCTTCTCCTTTCAGAGAGCATAACAAAATACAAAAATATGCTTCCTTTTTTGCCTCTTTCTGTGGCCCACAATTACTAAAATTACTCGAGTTCAATTTATTTGTAGCACCAATCATCAAGTTATATTTAAGATGAATTATTTATTGCACAACTTGAAAATAAAACTAAGACATCCTGTTATATATACACACATTGAGAGCACAGTAAATAAAGAGAATCAAACGTGCCAAGTAACACAAGAGAGAGAAAATGGAAAATAAACACGTTTACAGTATTTCCAATAACTCAAGTTGGAAAACCGCTTAGCTGACTAAGCAAGCACTGACTTTCTTTTGAAAGCTTTACCTCAGTTATACAGTCACTGACCAGTGTTTTTAGTGATAACTGGATGAACTTAAAATCTCATGCAGCCTGTTTTATTCCAGCCAGGTCCAGTTTTTGGTAGCACCCCATGGTCACCTTTCATGACAGCAGTAGAGAGCTCCACACCACAGCCAACTCACGTGGCAAACCCAACCTTCGGAAGGTCTCAGAAGACAAGCCCTGTAAACCCATCCAGCCAAACGTCCCTTTCAGTCTGAATTTTTTTTCATATTGGGTTTGATAAAATTATCCACTCGTATCATCTTTCAGATAACTGGGCACTCGAAAACATTGCGTTATGTTGGTTTAGAAAAATACATTTGAAAATCTTGCTCTGGAAGGCAGGCACTCTGCCATTCACTCCATCTCTCTCTTTACAGTGAAGCACAGATACTCAATCCAGAACATAACACTAACACACTGACATATTTACAACTCGCCCAACATTACATTTAAAACATTATGGTCCAAGGTAACACCTAAGGATTTCAGTTTACCCTTCCTCCTCAGCTCCTCAACTCCCCACCTCTGGCTCTTCTCATTTTGGTGTTCAAAACCCCTCGTTGCTCTTGGCCGGTCAGGGACCAGCAACGAAGCCACTGTGGACATACATGGGCCCGTCAACAACTTTTCAACTCATCCTGATGCCTCTTGCTCTAACCTGCCCCTTCTCCTCCTCTCCCAGTTAATTCTGTTGTTACTGCCCAAATCCTGCCCAACCAGGCCTGCTCCAAGCCCTAAGCAAGGCAGCGCAAATTAACCTGCTGTTGCATAGATCTCCTCATTACAAAAAGGGGTTGTGTGGCAGCCTGTTCTCCATCGCGGTGGATTCATCACATTTTCTCCAAAATTCATATTTCTTCACTGCCTGGCCACACAGTTAACATTTAAGGGAAAATAAACAAGTTTGTCTAAAATTATCAGTTCCTCCCTGACAGTACTGCCTGTGCAATGCTGTTTATACCATTGCACCACAGTCAAGATATGCAGATTTGGACTGGTGTAAAGTAAGACCAGAATCTGGTCTTTTCTATTTATTTGTATTTTTAATTAACCATGCTTCTCCAGAACTCAGACCGCTATGGCATTTTACAGCATACAGACTGGTCATCTTTATCAAAGTCCAAACCTGCAGTTCAGAAAGTAGTAACGTGGAAATTTGGAAACCCCCTCATCACTTTCTTTATTCCACTCTCAGAAACTGCTGTTAAATTTTTCTATAGTACCAATGGATTTTGCAAAATTTGGATCCTGCAAAAAACTTTCCACTTCAACTATCACTTTTCTACAGTAAAGAACAGAGAAGAATACTAAATGCTTTAAGGTCTGAAGTCTGGCTGCTCATCTCCAGCCTAAAATTGATAAGACAACTAAATCTACTTTGACCGAAGCTAATAAAAATGCATACTCAAATAATTCATCTTATCTAAATTAAGTATCTTGCAGCCATCAAACAACATTGTCTACCTCATGAGACAAAATAAAAAGAGATTGAGATTGAAGGGTCAGCACAGTCTAAGTACAGTAAAGGCACTGTACTTAGATTACAGCTGAGAGTGGGAGAAAGAGATTGTGAAAAATTTCCCACAGACAACCTTGAGAAATCAAATGTTTGGAGCCTTTCAGGAGATTTGCCCAGTGGGAAACCTAAGTACACAGACTTGAATCCCAATAAGAGCAAAGTCATACTCTGATGTGTGGGAGTTTCATACATGTATACATAATGTATAAATTATACATAAAGAAAGGCTTTTTATACTTCCTCCTAAACATTCCTAGTGTGCGGGGAAAAAGCGTTTTACAGAAACCCTACCTCAGGGCACCCTTTCTTTTGCAGAAAAAAAAAAAAGGACAAACAAAACCAAAAAAAAACAAATTCCACAGATGATACTAACAGTCCAAGATACATTTCTACATAGAGTGTATAAAAGACCCTGATTCCCATAAGTATAAGAATTGGTATTTCCCCTGGGTCATGTTAAATGAACTTTTTTGTGTAAGCAAAGGAGTTCCAATAGGTTTGCCTCTTAAGAATAATAAAAATAGTTACACTCGTCTTTCCTTATGTTTGTTGTTCAGACCATTCTCACTGCGAGTACATTCCTTTTTATTCTTCTTTTGAAGATAACAGATCTAAAGGGACCGTTTGTTTTTCCCTTCTGTTCTCTTAAAAAACAAGGTAGAAGATCAGAGAAGATGCAAAGGGAGATAACTTACAGTATGTTATGTTTTTCTTATGATGATCTCCTCTTCCTTTCTTATAGGCAGAAAAAAAAGAAATATTTCATATTCGGCTGCTGCTACTACTCTTCTTAAATTTAGACTAAATTGTTATAATTGAGTGGGGATTATAAAGCAGATTGTATTCCTGATGAAACAACATGAAAACTCACATTTATTTCAATAGGAAAAGAACAGATCCTATTACACTTTATTTTTAATACCTATGATTTGTTTGCAAGCATTTGTTTCTAAAGCAATTACACAATCCAAACACTGATTGATTACTATAGGATTGTTCATGTATAACAGATACAATATTTGGACACAAAAACTTCTCTATTGTGATTTCTTTACCATTGGTTCAGACCACATAATTTATGCTTTGTTTAACAAAAAAAAACAATCAAATGCAATAAAAGACTAATACAACAGAAAATAAATTGCATTAGAACTAGCAATACTTTCCACCCTGCTGGAAGATTATTAGTATTTTTAGCTATTCTTCATGTGCTTCATTCTAGCTGACCCTGGGGTAGAGCTGACTGGGACACTATGCAACATTTTCTTATATTACAGTCTTCCCAGTACAAACCATTGTAATCTTGGCTATAATAAACGACCGGTTTGATCCTCATTCCCTCTTTTCACCTGCGAAGTTTTGTTTATCTTTGTTGGAGCTCAGAGCAGTTGCTCTGTGTGTGAATCTTTCCTAACACAGAAGGCTTCTGACAAACGTCCTTACAAAATCAGACAACATCACGCTGAAAGTGAAGAGCACTTAAAGCAGGAGAAGGTCATCTTTGGAACGCAACTTGGAGTAAAATTTTACCTAAGTGTTTACATTTCTTTTTTCTGACTTCTTAAAAAATATTATTTAGCCAAAAAATAGATCCTTAGCATGCCTCTCCTGGCTCGTTTGAAAGTGGTTTAGTAACAAGCAGGTATCTTCAGCTTCTTCATCCTGTAAGAGCAGAAACATCCTCCGCACCTCTGAAGTCCTTGGTGTCCATGCACAGCATCAGGACCTACGCTCAGGACCTGGAGAGGCAGGTCCATGCCAGCCATGGAGGGCATCAGTAAGGAGCACATCAGTGACTCGGACCTGAGGCTGCTTCAGTGACACCAAGCCCAGAGGAACATCTAACCCTTTCTTCCCTGGAGAGGGAACAAAGACTATGGCAAATACACCCAGCACTACCATTTCCCTTAAAACCAAGGAAACGTAATCAGAGGGACTTCCAAAATTTCCCAAAGTGGTAATTAATTCTTCCATTTTAGAATGTTATTTAGGAAATAAAATTCAATGCAAAACCAACTCAGTACTTTGAAAATCCATCAAGATTCACATCACATTTCCTTTTCAGAAGAGCGAACCGATATTCGGAATTTTAAGCGTGTATTTCAAAGAAACAGTAAATAGCAGCTTTTTAATTCATCAGAAGCCCAAAGGAAAGGGAACTTTCCATACAAACGTGCTGTATTTGGGAAACTAACTCTTACTGTTGCTATAATGAAAGTATAAATACAGAATACTACAAATTCATAGTAATTTGTTTCTACGAGCAAGTTCGACACGGCATGGCCAAATAAATTAAGATTGTATAGCACTACAGATCGGAGAGAGTCTCTAAAATATTGCATTGCTGGTTTGCCTTTTCTAGATCATTCATTGCATCAGACCTTTGTCTCAATTTCTCTTTAAACCTTTGTCTTGTCCTATTTGAAGACCCACACGCTCCAGGGTTATATCTTATCAGTTAATTAACTTTTAGAATGGAAACATAGCAAAAATGACTATATAAACTTTTGCTCACATATTTCAAAGCCAATGTCAACCATTGTGGTTCCTGTGTACCTAATCCAGGAGACTTATAATAAAAACTCATCTTCCATTTACAGCCTGAGGCAAAAATAGGTCTGGCAGAGAGATGTGTGAAGTGATGAGGTTTAGTAGAGCAATAACATTGCTCAACAGTTTAAATATTGGTCTAGCTACTAAACTTTATGGCATGAGGCTCTGTCATTACATTATTAAATACCAAGATTTCATCCACTGTTTTCACTACTTCAGAATAACGCAAAATTCATTTCAGAAAAAAAAAATATGCAATTTAAGGAGGTTTCCCCCCCAAAAAAAAAACCCTCGAAGGTAACGCTACTCTTCAGTAGATCAAGGCAACACTAACAGGGAAGTATGGAGTGGATGTGCAATAGATCAGTCCTTCACTGTAAATTAATGAACAATTTAGCAACAAAACACCAGAAGGAATGAAAACTATCACTTTCATTCAGGGTCTATAAGGTCAGTGCCAACGAGGAATAAAGGCGAAACCAATTAAGTTGGAAAATTTGAATCAACAAATGAGGAAGAGGAGGACCCTCAGAAGCAACTTTGATTTTTATTTTACTGGTTCTTCACCCAATAGCGGCAGATCTCATTGATGTGGACTGAAGAAAAAAATCAGGTAAAAGAGAACTGAACAAGAGCCAGTGTTTGAAATCATTTTGCCCATGGTTCAAAATGACAATGAAAGACCCAGCAGTGAAAAGCATGAAACGTAGAAAAAAATAAAGAATTTGAATGGGAATCGGAGCCTGAGAGGATGCTGCGAGGGCTGGGAGAGCCTGGTAGCCCCTCATCCAACTCCAAGCATGCCTCTTCCCCCTGGTGAGGATCAGGCCCCTGGGCTCCCAACTCCTCTCATTTTGGAAAAGCTGTGTAATCTGGCGTCGCGATCAGTACAGCCAAACTGAGAGGAAGCCGTGACTGGACCCAAAGCACAGGCTATATCCCAGGGATGCATCACCAGGCAGGGGCAGAAATGGGAAAGAAGCCGGGAAGTTCATGCTGGGACAGCTCGGAGAGCTCAGCTCCACACAACGGACTGGGAAAACTCCTTGGGAAAAGCAGTCCCTGGAAGGAATCTCACTAAAGGAATGAAGGTCAAGTATGAATTTTATTTTGTATTTTATCTTTGAAAAATAGCAGTGGTTTTCAGTAATAGAGGGAGAAAAATCTATACATAGCAGCCAAGTGCAACACCAGTCATCCCTATTACTGAGTTCAATAAAAAGTAATGTGTCCTGTAGTTGAAATACTCCACAAAGGACTTCAGTTGCTGAATGTACCAATCTGATCAGATAACAAGTGAGCAGAAGTTTAAGCCATGTCAGGAATTAAGGCAGAAAACTTGGACCCTGACCACAATCCTGCAGACCACGTGGAGAGCAGCTCACCGTTCCCACATCCCCGTGAAGGCAGCCAGAGGTCCCTCCGGCAGCGGCAGGCCAACAGCCTGCTCCCACCCCTCTCACCCCAAGATCTGTGCACAATGCCAAAGGATGTAATGAAGGATATAAACTTAAGAAAATTCCCCTGAAGCTAATGCCAGCCCCATATGGGACTTTTCCTCCAGCTTTACTACACAGCCCATAGCCTTACGTACTTCTGCTGAAGCCAGGTTACACACAGCTCATGGAAAAGGGCTTCTCCAGTGCTGGCTCTTCGTCAAACGATGGTCCAAATACCGTGATAATCCTGCTACTCACCTTTTTTATACCTACTAAGGAATAGGATGGAATGTATATTTATTGCTAGGCATGAGAAACGTGTTTGTTTGGGTTTGGGTTTTTTGGGGGAGGCGGTTGAGGGTTGAAGTTCAATTGGTTTGAGTTGACAAGGCGCATCACCACGCCAGTTATTCCCTGCACACTCTGCATGTCACACAACTGTTCATCAAAATGTTAAAAAGCAATGCTCATTTTCACAGGTACATTTCCTATTAAAAAAACAAAACACATACACAAAACCACACTTTTAACATCCATAAACAATTTTCCTTAAAAACTAATCTCCTCCAGGAGCAAACGGTCTGTGATTCCCTTGGCAACACAGAAGTACTAAGAAAGCCTTAATAATCTGCATTAGAAATAACCTTCAAAGTTTGGAATAGAAACTTTAGGAAGCACTGAATGATTTCTTGCAGCGGGTCAAAAGTCAAATTAAGACTTTTGTTCAAAAGTATGAAAAAATTAACTATATTCTTCAACTGCATAATGTCAAATTAGAAGCAGAACCTGAAGTTACCGGAAAACATTAAGAGGTTACAAAGACTGTAACTTTTGGCAACACTTAATAAAACAACTAAAAATTCAGATAGTCTAAAGATTTTTTTTCACATATTAGTAATACGACATACAAGAATATCAAACCAAAATTAGTTCACAAATTGAAGTGGATTTCTGGAAAATTTCTCTCATTACATTGTACATTAGATCCAGTTTGTATAATCAAAAGCAAAGATGTTTTCCAGCCTCCTTTAATCGAATGAAACCAAATGGCATCTGTCTTCCACATGAAGATAGTCCCTCTCCTGACATTTGATCTATGAGAAAAATATAAAACTGGGAGGGGGAAAAAAGGTGGATTTGTGATTAAAATACTCCCTTCTTCGCAGCTCTCTCTAAGGAACGGACCCCACAGAAAACACAAGGTAATTGTGCTGTCTTTCAGAAAACTTGAAGATCATTTACTGGGTTAGTTTACGTAGACATCACACTTCTACCTAAATACATACATAAAATCCATTCCCCATACATTTATGTACTTATATTTTTATATACATGTTACAGTTAGCTGCCATTCCTAATTTATTCTTTGAAGTGCAGGGTTAAATCTATATGGATTTATTAAGAAACTTTCTCAAGGAAGTTTCACTAAGAACAGTTTTAAAAAGTCAATGAAACTTCTTATCCTTTAGTTTCAATAAAATGCGAGAGAACATACTGCAGATTTAGATTACCATATCAGTACTTTTGATTTACTCACATTTTCAACGAGAAGACAGGCAATTCCCATATATAACTTTATTCCAAAGCGGTGACCTTGACTTTTAGCAAAAGTTCAATTGCAGGGATATTGTTTTTGAGGCAAGATGAAGGAAGAAAGGAGTTCTCATAGATAAGATAATGAACTGTCAAATGCAGCTTATGAAATACTACTGTTTCAAACAGATGCGCTGATTTAATATGTGTTGACAGTCGATTCAAAAATTATGACTAGGTCATTATGTAGCACACCGACTACAAAGCTTGAATTATTTATTTGTTTACCTCGTAAAGTATTAGGCATGTGAACCAAAGACATCCCCACAGCCTTCCATGTAGGGATCAAAAGTGACAGAATAATACTAAATTAAATACCACATATTGAATGTGTATGATTAACAATATACACAAAATTTGAATTTTTCCAAAGGTAAAGAAAAAAGTATTGAAAAGTACTTTTGGTAAAGTTAATGATTGCACCAAGATAAAAAAAATACCTTCTCTAGTTGTTGAAAATAATAAAGGAATGCACAAAATGGCTATTTTAACTATTAACCCACCATCCTAAGCACTCATACAACTGTAAAAATACAGTGAAGCTTAAAAAAACCACTCCAAACCAGAAGATTATCTCCAGGATGTGATGAGAATTGTGTACCCATATAAACTAAAAACACAGAAAATAATCTTTGGGTTTTTTCTCTATTCAACTTAATAAATGCATCGAGTTTTTTCTAATAAAAAAGAAAAATAAAGATGAGCTGCCAATACTATGTGTCTGCTATCAATAAATGAGAAGTCATGATGAGACTACAAGGTTTTCCAGTACAGTAAACAAGCAAAAAAAGCTGAGATTCACATGATGCTTTGCGCAGATTCTTGTATTCTATGTTGTTCAATATAACAAAAGTCCATTTCACGCTGCTATATAAAATTATTGTAGAAAAAAAATAAGTGCACGCTGGAGGTAGGAACACAGGTTACAGTTAAGTTAAAAGACACAAGATTGACAGTCCTCTCCCAGAGAAAGAACGAGCACAGATTGTGAAGAAGTGAGGAAATGTTAAACTCTTTAATGTTTCAAATGCTTATCTACCTTTCTATCGTACAAGTTTAAAATGAAGCTTAATATACCTTCCATTACAATAATGGTGGGACTCTTCGGTAACAACCCCAAACAAACATGTTATACGTAATCACCTTCCAAAATCGAATTATCCTTTTTAAAAAAAAAAAAACATTGAATAAATAGCAAACAAGAGGCACCTGCTTCCAGTATTAAACTATTCTTTTCAGAGTAACTTACGTAAGGAAATAAAGAAATGAGACCTGATGTTTCTCCTCCACAAGAAGGCTGCCTAATGGACCTTGTCCCAGCACTGCCGGAGGCGGTGCCCAATGATGCACCCACATCCCTCTCCCGAGCCGTGACGGCTGCTCCATCATCTTCACATTATAATTCAGCTAAGATAACTGAGGTTTCACAATAAAGCTATATTTACTCAACAGAGTCTTAAAAAACAAACTGAAAGTGTTTACAGTTATCACATTAACATATATTTTTGAGTAAAACCCTGTTGTAGCCAATATTTAATAAGTGAATTCACGTGACTGGAATAGTAACATAAATGGGTACAGCTCTTCTGGAAGGACACGCAAATGATGGTGACGTGTTTTATTTTATCTACAAATTATACACCTTCTCAGTCTCTGGGCTAGTCTATGGCAAACAACTGACCTACTGAATGCCTGGCTGATAATTAAAAGGAAAGGAACATGTGTGCTATGCTGGGAAAAGGACCCCAAACGAGGTGAGCTCATGAGCAAGTAGGAGGACAGCATCCACACCGCTCCATCTGGTGCTACAGGAACAGAGAAGGGCTCAGTTCTTCAGCCAATTCATAGGCTGGTTTGGTGAATTTGGTAAAATTTGGTCTGTTGGGGTGGGGACAGAGTAAAATCTACTCAGCTAGACCGTTAGCCATAGGAGGAACCAATGGAGAACATCAGGGTGGAGGGCAGGCTGAAAGAGAATGACCATTAAATTACACAGCTGGGATGGGCAGGTGGACTCATACATTCACATAAGTGCATTTGCATTAAAGCTAAGCAGGGTGTCCTGAAAGGCTGGGCTGGTAGGGAAAAGAAAACTGAAGAAAGCTGTCGTTCAGAAAAAAAACAAAAGCCAAAGCGAAAGCTCTCCTATTAGGGAACAGGCACAGTCATGGTAGGGATAAACCAGAGTATGAGAGATCAGCTAAGCTCAGTCAAAAGCTATTCACTGCCCTCAAACAAAAACAAAACAAAAAAAAAAGTGGAAACTAGGTCAAGTTCCTGAGGATTAGCAGAGGATAGCAGCACAAGTGTGCAAAAATCAGAATTAGCAACGCGCATTAAAAGTAACAAAGGATCCTTCTGCAAATGTGGTAAAAACCAGACACTCTCCACTCTCCCACCCCCACATCCCCAGAAACTGGCCCAAGTTTGCACCACCCGGTCAGTGAGCGGATCAGCTGCAACCCTGGGAGTGTTACAAGTAGCAGTCAAAACAAGGAAGGTCTCAGGCCTCAGGGTGCTCTTTCAGGGAAAGGGCTGTCAAGGATAAACCGGCTATTTTGAAATTGTCTGTCCCAATGAGTCCTGGCTCTCGCAAACTGATAGAAACCAATCTTGATGTGTCAGGAATGAGCATCTTTGAGATCTCACAGAAGATGTGCAGCTTATCAGCAAACACTCTGGCTATCCTTGCAACAGCTCTACTGATTTTTTCATTTTATTTAAGAGGAGGGTTATGGAAATACAGGCCCATAAGCTTATTTTTGATTCGCAGAAAAATATTGTAACAAATAATTATCCAGCAGATAACAACTACCACCACAGATAACAAAACAACAAAAAAAGAAAAAAGTTAAATGCATCAGCTTTCTTTCTGTAATAGATTGATGGACTCTGGGAAAGAAAATGAAGAATGGTAGCCTTATTTTAGAATAGCTCATTTCCTTGAGGACAAAAAATCCTAAAAATGCTCAGCTCTGTGAATCCCAAATGACATCCAAATGACTTTCTTAATAATTAAATTATATTGCATCAAAAAGCACATGCCTTTAGCAGTTTAATCCGTATGCGCACACCCTAACCATGAGTAACTGGGTAAGCAAAGTTGGTGGAGTTGCCATAAAAACATATAGTATACTTAGCACTAAAGAAAACCTCTGAAACAGAATAGAGCCTTTTGCTTTATGATTCTCTCTGGACCCGATTCAACACTGTTTTATTACTGACTTTTGTTATTGTATCTGAATACAATTTGATTTTATGAGATCTTAAATATTACCTTTATAAACATTTCATGGGATGTTGACTCTCTATCTGCAAATTGCTTATTTGCTTATTGTATCTGTTCATTGATGTCATTGCAATGGCTTATTTTTGCATTAACTTCTTTGTTGAGTCTAGTTTATCTTCTGAGAAAATCCTGGTATGGAATTTTTAATAAGAAACCTTTAAAAAAAGAAAGATATAACTGTAACTGGTAAAGACATTTTCCCTTACAGCGTTCTGTTTGCAGTATAATTCAGTCAGGGAGTTTATGCCAGTCACCATAAGATTTCAAGAAAGTACTTTGTACATCATTTAATCAATATGATTTGAGCAAGCCAGAAAGATTTTTTAAATAGTAGGCTAAATTCTGCACACACCTGCTGCAACTTTACCCGAGTTTCAGACTTCTGCTCCGTCAACACTCTCCACACATCATTTCTTTCGCTTCCGCCATTCTCACTGTGCAAACTCAACACCAATAAAAACCTGTGGCTGACCTCCGTCTATACAATACGTATCAACTTGTTTTCAAGTAATGGAAGAAGATGACTGCACTGGGAGAAAATACAACCGGATCGTTGGGCTCTCCTGATCAACCTACTTGACAGGTTAGCGCTAATTGATAGCTGTACTCGTCTGTCCATCACTTCTACTGCAAGTCTACTGCTACATCCCACAAAGCACATACTCAAATTTTACTGAACTAAAGCCCAACAATTAAGTATATTTAACTTCTGGAAACGCATCAGATGATTATTTCACTCATAGTAAACATTTAATACTTGCAAAACCACAGGACCAGCTGCAAATTGCTAATATGTTTCATTATTATTAAGCTTGCCCCCTGGAAACACCAGCTCTCAGGGTCAAATGAAATTCCATAATCCCTCTAAATTTCTCTCATGGTCACTTTCAGTATTTACACTTACCTGTGAAATTCATCTCCCTAGGAAAGACGGGCATCTTTCAAAGTCTTCAGATAAGACAATTTAAGCAGAGACATATTTTGCCCTGTTTCTCATCAAAGCACGTAGAATTGGGAAGTTTATGCTTTCATACCGGATTTGCAGAGTATTTACATTTAAATAAGCTTTAAAAAAGGCAAGATACATGATCTAAAAACAAAAATGAATAAAAAGCAGCCATTTTCCTATAAATGCTACAATTAATCACTATGATGAACAGATAGCAAGCAATCCATCTTATCATACCATAGAGCTGATGTAGCTTTTCCTTTCATACACCACAGAAGTTAATTATTATGAGCAGATGTGCTTAGATTACATGAAAATTTATACTCCATGAAACTAGGCGCTGAAGATATCTGTTTATTTTAAAGCACAAATGTATTCCCTGTTTGTTTGGAGGTTTGCGCACATGCAACTCTACCAGCAATGTAGCCTGCACAAAACCCATCCATCTTGCAGGCAGTGATTTTTATGTGCTCCACTAACTGAGCCTTCCAAAGCATCCCTGAAAAAGCACCTGCTGCTCCAAGCAACTTCTCACAAACATGGTGCGTCTGATTTGCCCCACAAATTCCGCCATGTGCCCCAAACGACGCCTGCCACGACCACATCCCATGCTCCAGGGGGTTAAAATGCAACAGAAGAGCTAAATCCCTCCAACTCTCTCAAGAGCTCATGTCTGCACGTAGCTGCTCCGTTCTGCAGACCAATTTCCTCTTGATTTTCTCAAACATCATTATAAGTACCTATTACTAAAATGCCCTCCCAGGGCATAAGGAATAAAATAATCCAGCAGTGAAGGCTCAAGGTCAGCAAGGGCAGAGGCTGTGGAAGCCCATATATTCCCCTCACACAGCGACGGTTGGGAGTGTTGTCCTCTCACGTCATACATCCCTCGAGGAAGTCCTGATCTACTTCACCCTGAATTAAACAAATGCTGAAGTAGATGGCCTGCGACAAGCCTATTACATTTTAATAGGCCCGTTAGATTCCCTTGTACTGCGTCCCCCTAGTTCAGGTGTTTCCCTTGCCAACACAAAGACCAGGATAAAAATATAGATACAGAAATTTAATATCCAAAAGCCAGTAGAAAAGAGATAACTTGAAGAAATTTCAATCACATTGGGGCACGTATCAAAGAAAACAAATACATATAACAGCAGGACTGAAACTTCAGTGAACTGTCAGGAAGGAATAGTACCGACACTAGAATTGACCAAAAAGTGGTAAAGAGTCACATTTGCTACAAGGCTTCACATGCAAGATCCAGATTTGACTTTACAAAATACTCTGCCTTGGGAAAACTCTGTCAAATATCACAATGTATTATTCCAAACTTTCCTTATTTCACAAAGCCAATATCAGCAATCCTTTAATAAATGATGCACGCACCAGGCAAAACCAGCGGCTGCCAGGAAAAAAATTGACTTTAGAAAAATCTTTGTTAGAAAGTGACAGTTTTTTCATTACTATCTATTGCCATCAAAGTATAGAGATGGCTTTTTCTTGTGCAGTAATTTTATTCCAGTGGAATTCCAATTTTTTGGATGAAGCTTCTCTTGATTTATCATAATATAAATAAGATGGAATCTTCTCCTGAGTCTTTTGAGAAGCAAATCAATGACAATACCGTTAATGAAAGGGGAGATGGGGTGTTTCCAACAGGGAAAACGCTTGGAAGTATTAATGCTGCGATCAAGCTGGTTTCGAAAGCACTAAACACAGTGCTCAGTATTTTTAATACTTCTGAACATATTTAGAACGGGTGCCAACAGAAAAGAGCACCACTGGCTGCGCAAAGCAAATGTAATATCGGCCATTTCACAGTTACCTGACGAACTCTCGCAAGGGCAAGCACTTCATAAGTATCCCCGTCACTTCCAGTTACTCTACTGTCACTGCAGTGCACCCGTTTGAAAGTAAGATGCTGGGAATTTTGAAAGATAGTTTGAGCCAAGGTTATTCATTTATTCCGAAATTGAAAACTCATGTCTAAAACCTCTGCCGCAGACATAAAGCTATTGGAGTGACATAAATATACAAATTCAGATTCAACGAACATGACATCAGGATTCCTTCTGCACCTTTGTGGCATGTCACGTTTAACAGATCTTGTGCCTGAAGATTTATAGTAAGCCACACTGATGAGTTCTGCCACTTAGGATGCTAATATTCATGTTGAGTATTAGTGATTAATTATTCAAAGAAACTTCACTCAATAATTTCCAATAAGAGCGCTTTGGAACTAATGCAGAACAAGGGAAAATCCAAACTGCAACTCCTCTGAAGGAAATTCCCCAGGCAGTGCAAACGTTAGCTGTCTGACAATGAACAATGTCTGCTATAAATCAAATTCTGCATTCCTTTCAACATCTCCCTTTTTCCTTTCACCAACAGTTGGTTTTGTCTGTCTGTTGTTTTTTGAGTGTTTGGGTTTTTTTCCCGTGGCGGGGGCTGGGGGATGTCCAAACAACTGACGAAGTCCGTTACTATTTCGTTGATTTAGGCAAGATCAGCATTTCAACCCAGAACTGTCCATTTCTTCAGCTAGGTAAAATAAATATCAAACTAAGCCCCTTTGGTACCATCGTACTGTAATAATAAACGACCAGTCTTTATCCTTCCAGTTAACGTCTTTGGAATTTCTCACAATGTGGTATTGCACTTGACTGAGACCGTTATGGACAAGGAAGAGGTTACTCTGGTAAAGACTGGGAGAACAACATGTCTAGTGTTTTCCTGACAACTAATAGTATAAAAGCTTTTTAATAAACTTGCTTATTTTCGGTCATGCTTCAAGGTTTCCCATTTAAAGTGTCTATTTGAAGAAAAGTTCTCCTTAAGGCCATTTTCCAGAGAACCTGGATCTTACCCTGCTCAGCTTGGATGAATTTTTAACAATTTCCCTATGAACCACAGCAGCTTTGGCATGAATTATCTTTGGATTTGTAAACAGCACAACCGTGACAAGGAGGAAATTAAAATTTTATAAAAGCAAAAGTAGATCTAAATCAGTACTGAATGAACAGCCTGCAACATGGAGAGGTGAACAAGAGGGACGTGAAAGTGTTATATAAAATAGGAAACAAAAAGGAGACCAAACGGGACTCAAATGTCTCAAGAAGAAAGGATGATTCAATTAAAATGAAAATCACCAAGAAGCTAAAGGACATTACTCACTGCAGGGCTGAGCCATGGAACTGAGGTATGACAGACAGGCAGAGGCCCAGAGATTAGGAAGAACATGAAAAAACCCAGGTATTTTCATAGCTAGTTACAGTGACAGTTACGTGAGCTCATATAAAATATTAAGGATTATAAACCCTCATGTTTCAGGTTCTAAGTCAATGAAACACAGTCTTAGGATGACATGGCTCCTGTATGTCTTATCAGGAGCACACAAGGCTGCGTGATCAGGTCTACTTACAACCCACCCACGGACACAGAAAAGATTTCTGTTGTAGTTTATAACATCCTCCCTAGAAACCATGAACCATGACCACCCAGGCCTACTGTTCATATAATAAATTTCCTCAGATTTCTATGAAAAGTCTGAATCAACTGTTCATAACTAGGATTTTAAATCACTGGAAGCTGGTGCTAAAAACAAGTCATAATTGGAAGGGCCTGTCTCCAGTCTGAGGGAGAGATTGCTCTTCATTATGTCTCTCATTACATCTTTCATCCTCCTGAGTAAGTCTCAGCACAGTTTGGTTCTCCTTGGACCTCTTTCATCTACTATACTCTGTTTAATGACAATCCATCATTTAAAAAAGGACCCCAAAAACGACTTTCACCGATAGTTGCTTAGATCACACAGACTACACACTAGATGAAAGAAATCTTAGGAGGACCAAAGAGAGCTGAACTTAATCAGAGGGATGAAAGACAAAATGAAAATCTATCTACCCTTACATTTAAAAAGGAGTTTCCTTCAGATAATGTGATCTCGACTCCCTCTCTGTACCTGTTAAATACGGTGTGAGTACTGTCAGATCATTTGGGACTTTTATGATTGAGATGCTCTAGTGATTCCTGTAAATTGTACACATTTGGATGGTGCTGCCTTTGACTTTGAGGTGATTGGGCCACTTCCTATTGATCTAAAACCTTCTTTCCCCCCTTCTTCCTGCCTTCCTCCTAATCAAGGCAGAAATACATAGCCTGGAAAGCTTTGATGTTCCTCTGCTTTACTTCTCATTATTTTGATCTTTTAACAATCCCTCTATTGGTACATGCTTGTAGTATACATTTTCAGTGTTTATGCCTTCTGGCTTCAAAAGGCTTTTCTACTTGATCAAGACTTTC
>VYZM01013582.1:438173-463857 GCA_013398915.1 Dromas ardeola
GAAACAAATGCTGCGTGTAGTACTAAGATGCTGATATTTGTTTTGTTTATCAGATAGGAACAGTATATGGTTAAGCTAGAAAACCTGCCTATTTCCTTGTACAGATTGGAATATACTGTCCTGTTTTTGAAGGAAATCAAATATAGGTAATTTATCTGACACAGTTTTCATCTTTATTTTACGGAGAGTGTACAGATTACTGAGTTGACTTTGGATAAAATGTTGCACTGTAGATTGATGTCAGGACAAATTCTCTAAGAGTCTCCTCAATTTTTATATTTCTGGCATAAGGCTACAGTGACAGGAATGAGTTGGAGTCTTTCTTGCTATTAGTTAGCATCTAGAAACTAATGTCATGACAATTCTCCTACGGCCTGTGAAATACTCTTATAGCAGCTATACCTGAGGTGGAAGTCGGGCCAGACCCAGACTGAAATATAGTAGCACTGTTTTAAGCGCCTTGTGACGCCTGCTGACATCTCCCATGAAAAAAGGAGGGCAGTCCACCATCAGTCTTTTGTGAACCACCTGTCACCAGAAAATCAGTATCAATCTTTCTTCCCCTTGCCCTATCAACTAAGACCCAAGGAAAGAAAAATTGGTCTACAGGAACACATTACCTGGAGATCAGTGGGATGCAATACGATACGAGGACGAATTTCCATTCCCCAAACCAGCAGCCAGCTGCAGACTCCACTGCAGCCATGCACAAATTTACATGGACGAATCTGCTAAGCAGCCAGGTTTTAAGAAATTGGCCCAGGATGATTTCTGTATAAGCAGGTGATTTTACTTCTCATAAATTAAACTGCAGGAACCTCAAAGGCAGCCATGAAATGACCAGAGAGATTGATCCATCACATCTCATATAGCCTCATCTGTCCCGTCCCTTCCCCTCTCCTCCTGCTCACAGTCAATTCTAATGTTCCAAAACTGAAATAAATCCCATGGAAAATCTGTCTGGGAGAGGACACCTTCCTCATTCCACTGGTGTAGGAAAGGCTAAGAATGCATACATGACATTAGTATTGTTTTGGTTTTTCTCCTCCTTAGTTTTTCCTTGTTTTCCCCTTTGTGAAACGTTGTCACATTTTTGCATGAACCTAAGCCACAATTAAACCCAGGCTTTGGGGAATAATTTAAAGATCAAAGCCAATAGGCAAATTGATAGAAATTAGATACAAACAATCCAGATTCATGTAAAAAGACATCCATACTGCAGTGATAAATCTCTAAAATTACAAAATCCTGTGCACAGATATACACAGTTCACCAAGACTAGTTTTAAATGTAAAATGAAGGGTAAACTGTCATTAAGTTCAAGAGATTTTAATTCGTTCACTGATATTCACCAGAGCTTAGACTCCTAAATGCCTAATGTCTTTCTGTTAATGAAGTTTGGGTATTTTGCAAAAAGAATCCTAATCTATTGGAACTACTCAGGAAAAAGTTGCGAAGTTTTTATTTGACCTTAATTGTTTGTCATTCTTTACAGTGGCAGAAAGTATTATGGAACAAAAGTAAAAGGGAGGATTACCTCTTAAAAATATTCTGTTTTAGGAATCAGAAGAATAGATGTCAAGACCTTGGAGATCAGAAGGAAAATGTAAGAAATACATGATTTTATGACATAGATTTTTTTAGAACAGTATAGTGCTACTCACGCATAGTCCATAACTTTTGATACCAGACTTAACCTCTGCAGGACCGCTGCCCATCTTTCTACATACTGCAAGTGCTGCACATTTTTTTCTGTAATGAAAATTTCACTTTTCTGATTTCAGACCATGCTCAGATCTATCCAACTTGTATTTTTGGCCCACCCTTCGAAGTACTCACAATTTGCAAATATCTAGGTATGTTACAGATGTACTCTATATTTCATTATACACACTGTCAGTGAAAATCCTGAAGACAGCCAAGAGTATGTGCGCCCCATGAGAAGCCATCTGAAATGGCCTTCCTGGTTGACAACTAACCACTGATAACAAAGCTCTGACTGCAGTTTTTCAACAAGTTGCACAACCACCTCATCCTGCATTTGTCTAGGTCATACTTTCTTATTGCCCATGGGAGACTGTCACATTGGACCAGACTCAATGTCTTCCTAAAGTCAAGAGGATACTATCTGTCCTGCTTTCCACTTACCTTACTGCCTAACCTCCAGCCCACTGCCTTGTCAAGGAAAGAAATCAGATTATCAAACACAATAATAGTAAATCAGTTCTGGCTTGGTTCTTTCTTATCACCTTATTACTCTCCATGTGTTTGTAAGCTAAAAATTGCATTACCAGTGACAAGAAAATAACAATAAAGACAACAGGTACTTTATGAATTTGCGATATCACGTAGAGCGGCTGCGTTGGTAAAGTGTCGGCGAAGCCCCAGGTGGACATGACCGATAAAGAGGCTGAGGCTCTCCATCCTGAGAATGCCACCCCCTGTACCTCAGTCCCCATCCCAGATAGACTTCACTTCACAAACTTGCCTTTCAAAGGAATCACAAACGAGACTCAGCTCCTGTCCTTACCCTGGTAATTATTTTTCCCTCAACTCTTTGCTACCAATGCCACCAGCTTCCGGGCAGGTGTCTTCCAGACAGTGACGCTGGTTGGGACCATTCAAGTTCAGGCTCCCTGTGCTCCCAAATCCATACTCCCACTTGTACCCCCGCAACCACCCATCAGCAGTGGCTCCCTAGCCCGCTATCATCTGAAAAAAACACTGACAAACCTAATGAGACTTCAGCATCGCTCAGAATAAGGCTCAAGGTGCCAGTGTCCTACCAGGAGAAGTTAATATTGGAGGGAGCTCCTTATGACAGGTAAGCCGCTATCGGCGGGACAGATTTATACACAGGACTGCACCGCAAAGCACTGCTCATAAATATCACCATCTCACTGCAGCAGTCCCTGTCTTCACCGCATTTACTATCATAAACGTATTCATTGTAAACTTTAGGCTATCACATTGCCTCTAGCCTGTAAATTATAACAGGATTCTTACGTGTATCTCCTGAAATTGGTAATTCTGTGCAAAAGCATTCTGCAACTTAAACTACTGTGAATGCATCTGTTAATTTAGCTAATCAGCAGTTATATTAACTACCTACAAAACAGGGAATAAGAACCGTTGGGTGACTATCTTATCAGCAAAAGAAATGGTAATGCTGATGCTTTTTTGATGGCACGTCTCATTATAAATAGGTTACCATAATATAATTTCAGCAGAAACAACAGTAATGTATTATCAATCTGTAACACAGTAATGGCCATATACACTAGATAATACAGCTAAAGGATGCCTGTTTGAAACATTTTTGTAGATGCAATGTAAACAGGCAATACCAAAAATTCATCCTTTTGTCTTACTTTGTATATAACACGTTAACTTAGTCATTAATTTATTGCAAATTGTTTGTAATCACAGTTCTGCCTGTATTTTAGATGAGATTTTACTGGAACTATCACTGCGTTTAGACACACTAAGAAAACTTAGATAGTAGATTGTTACAATTTTTGTTCTCGTAACGACAAGTTTTTGATCTGCATCTCAGTCTCCACCGGGTCTTGTCTGCAATACTCCTATAGCTATCACAGAAGCTCCAGAGCAAGAGCCAGAAACCTGCAATGAAGGAGACAGGAATCTTAAATTGCTTGAGTCCGGTGCTGCCTGACGTCTACTTTTTCACTGTCAATTCATATATCAACTTTTCAACTGAAGCGGATTATATTTAACACCAACCATCTTAGCGAAGTCCACGTGGTGTGAATTTACAACCCGGTTAAAGAAGGAAAGAAATACTTCATACGTGGTCTGACAGTAGAGCATACCAAGAGAAATATTCTACTGAGATGCCCAGTGAGGCTATGTGGTATCGATCCACCCCGCGACCTCAGGTGAGCCAGGGAGACCGCACTTCTCCAAAGCAGAAGGGTAGTTTCTCATTACCGCATTGTTGTTGTTTTCCTGTACATAAACCAATAAATTATTCTCTAAGAATATTTGCTGCTCTGTGTCACCACGTTTCTGTATTCTTGTGATGGGGAGCTACAGCTCTGAGATGGACTTCCTGTCTCGTTAATGGGGGAAGATGTGGTCAAATCTCCCAAACGAATCACAGTTAAGAAGTGGCAGGAGCAGAAGAAATAAGACACGACATGTTCCATTGCTGCAGCCACTCCTTGCTTTTGGAAAGTAACTACTTTTTTTCATAGCCAAGCTGTCAGCGTATTTCCAAGACTAATTTTTAAAGCAGAGTTTCATTACATCGGTCTGGTCTTTAACACGTACCTATTTACTTTATCAATGGCTTTTGAAGCAGCCTTCAAAGATACTTGCTTAAAATAGGCTTTCCATCCACTAATTAAACCTTAACAATCCCTTGTAATGAGCAACACATTTTTTCCCCAAAAATGTAAATGTCTAAGGTGGCTGCTCATGCCAGCACTGAAGGAAGAGGTCATTTCTGAAGGATCCTCCATCACAAACATCAGAGAACAGTAAAGTCACTGAAGGGCATCCAAAGCAGAAGCAATTTTCTCACAGTCTTGACACCTTCTAGTAAATTAGTCACTTGTCGAGGAAAATGACAGCTATACAGCAATAGAAAAGCTTGTAAAGCTCTTCATTTACTGTTAGAAATGTTGTCTGTGTCACTGTCAAGCAGCAGTAACATCTCCACCCTGTTTTACTCAAGTGCCTGATCTCAGGGGCTTTTTGCAAATCATGCCTTAATGAAATTTAAATAACAACTGTATTTCTTAGTTCTAAATGCTACTTTTCTCTTACCTGCACAATTGTTTTCTGAATACGTTAGTCCACTGAAGCTGATACACACAATGAAAGGCTGTTGTAATTAGTGTAATATCATTCCAAGAAAAAGCCATGAAAACTGCAGCTTCAGACAGCTGTCATCTCTTTGGCTATTCTGCTTATTATTCACAGACAAATTCTGATATCTTCTGCATGTTATCTAGTACGTTTACATGCCATTTCAGTTAAAACACTCATGGAACAAGATCTGTAAGTATCTATCTCAGAATGTAGCCTAGAGAAAGAATGGACCTTGAAAGTCATTTCAGACTTAATTTTCCCTCGACACAGTCATTGTTCTAAATAGGTACACATAAACACATGCTTGCTCTCTTTAGAAATTATTTATATGGATTCAGTGTCCTTATATAATTGGCTAGATATGACAGTCCCTGAAAACTGAAATCATCTTATTTATGTGACAGTCAGGATATGGACAGCAAAAGAAAAAAAAATTCTAAAAATGGATGCTCTAAGGAACAGCAAGACTGATTATCTTCAGTGGTAAAAGGGTAATTGCTGTTACACGGTAAAAAAGAAATTGGGCAAATTCATACAAATACTCTTTGGAGAATAAGCACTTACTGGCTAAAGATGCTGACACATTATGCAAGCCAATTACTGCTGGTGATACCTTGAATGCAAACTCATTTGTAGGATGCCTGAATATTGCAGGAAAGCATCTACCAGTAACACCTGGTGTTCTTCCACTGATGGCACAGATTCCCCTGAAAAGACCCACAGACTCACAGAATTGTACAGTATAATTTAGAATGGAAGGGACCTCTGAAGATCCAACACCTGCTCTAAGCAGGACTGGCCTCAAAGTTAGAAAAGGCTACTCAAGACCCTATTCAGTTGAGTTTTCAGGGTCTCCAAGGAATCTACAGACTCTCTGGGCAATCTGGGAATTTCCCTCACTACAGCCTGTGATTGTTATTGTCTGTTATTTCACTGTGCACCTCGGGGAAGAGTGTGGCTCCATCTTCTTTGTGAACCCCGCTCCCATCAGACACTTCTCCAAGGCTGAACAAACCCAAATACCCAGCCTCACCTCACGTTATTTCAAAAAAATCTCCAAAGACCCCTCTACAAGCTGAAGAGACCCAGCAAGGCACATGAGCAAATGCCTCCCTTGGCTAAATGGCTACTCCCTGACAATATGGTGACACAGCATCTCTTCACAGGGGCCAGCTGCTCTTGAAGAGTTCAAGTAGCAGCAAAGTGAGGTACTAACAGCAGCTTTATGAAAGTTTCCCTTACTAAACACTTCTATAGATACAATACAGAATCGCTCAAAATCTAGCAGCTTGTTTTTCAGAAGCAATATGGTCAGAGTTAGCAGCTTGGTTTCAGCTGCCTTCTCCATGGAGATCACTCCCCTTGTTTGTAGGAAACATCTTGAAAATCTTCTTCCATGGGTTTCATCTGAGAACTCATTTTCCTGAAACCCCACTCGCCCTCAATAACACCTAGCAGACTGGTTCTATCACAACATGTAATTATAAAAACCAAAGCTGTTTGCAAAAAACCACAGTTAATTACAAAAAGTGAACGTGGCACTGACACAAATTTTGCTTAAACCCACCAGGTTATGAGATTCCTTTTCCGTGATCACCCTACACACAGCACATAGCCTATGTAATTGTTGGAGGACCCTCCACCGCGCAAAAATAAGCGTGATACTCTTCTATTATACTTCAAATTCTGTCAGAGTAAGATTAATACAAAGTTCATGCACCTACTGGAGCATAAAGATTACCTTCCCTTCACATGGAGATTGAGGAATGCATTTTAGGACATCTCAATTTACAGAGCTCTCTTTGAAACTCTTGTGGAAAGGCTTGTGGTCAAAACCTAATTAAAGATATTTACTCCTTTGAGCTTTAGTTTAAAACACATTTCTTCTTTCAGACACAGCCCACATACTGTCACGGCTTTTCTTTCTTTTCCTTTGTTTCCAGATTATATAAGAAATTCACTTCATCTTTAAAGAACAGTTTCTACTATTCTTTCCCTTGTGAAGGAGTAAATTATTATGTCAAGTTTCTTCAGTTAGCATACCTGTATAGTAATTTTTTTTTTTCAATAAAAATAACCTTTTGTTAAAGGTTTCATTAGATTTCCCAGGAGACTGATAACAGCCAAATCTCCAGCCACCTGCAGGAAGCACTACAGACTCTGATCACCCACTGAACAGTAAAATTCTTCTCAACACTTTTGTTCAGACAAGGGGGGATCACTGTACTTTCCAAGTGCTTAATCACGCCAAGGGCAGGAGCCCAAAGCTTTTACTGACGCTGAAATTCTCTAATAGTCTTAATGAAAATCAGGCCTCAGGCAAATTATTACTAAAATTTAAAATCACAAGGAAATTATCCTTTCCATTTTTAGCACCAAGAACGGATTACTTCATAAAGGCCTATAGATAAGCAGTTCTTTCAAAGCCCACACACTTCATCTTTAAGCAGAAGAAGAGAAAGTTACTGCAAAGATACTCGAATACCAAGCATAAATCCCCTCCTCTACTCAAGCATACTATCACGTTACTGGTACTTTAACGTCCAGCACAGCAGCAAAACTGTACAATGGGTCCACTTCCAAAACCACTTTATCTTAAGTGCTTCAGTCAGTTTCCAAATTAGCTACTGTAAAAGCGTAGAGACCCTACTTAAATACCACACTCCAACATCTTAAATATTTGGAGACTGCATGGAGAAAGCTTACCCCTTGACTGCAAACCCTGTCCACACGCCTCGCTATGTCCCGGCACAGTCTGTCTCACCGAATCCGGCACCAGCACACAGTGACTCCAGCGGTGGGTCTTCCACCTGCCAGAGGAAAAGGTTAACAATTAAGTTGGTTAAGGCTGGAAAACAGTTAACATGTCCAAGCACAAACTTCAGTTACGAATTATGATATACTGCAGAGACTTGAGGAAAAATAGTCAAAAAGCTGCAATTAATCCTTAAATAAGCGTTGTGAACTGGAATTCAGATGCAAGGTTCACCTTCTAGAAAGCCACATCATCCTCCAACCATGTTTCCCTTTCTCATTTTTGTAGGGCATGCTTCAGAGTCACGTAAAACACACAGGAGACGTCTTCAGTGGGCTTCGAAATCAGGCTCTCCTACAACTGGTGCTGCACCCAGTCTGCTTTCTATGCCAGGATGGGTGCCAGTCAAGCACAGGAGAAAGCAGTGATGTGGTACAGGGCCAGGCAGAGCCGAGTGGTGGGACTCCTGCTCCTCCTTCGGCTCCCCGCTCTGCTCGGAGACCACGTGCTGCAGGATGTGCGGGCTGGAGATTTATGTGCAAAGATATAATGCTTTTCTATTTACTAATATTGTATAACAGATGGGTCACAGAATTTTAATGAAGAGCGGTGAGTAATTGCCCTATTGTACTATTTGTCTAATCAGAATTTTTTAAAGTGCATATTATTCACTGGAGTGAGAGCATCAGGGGAAAAGATAAGAGTTTCTGCAATAAGCATACAATTATGATTAAGGCAGTTGAGTGCTTGTGGTCCCAAAATAGCTTACATTGATTTTTAGATACATGAGGAGGGAGTTCCCAGTAATAGCTTCCTTAAACACATTGAACCCTGAGGTTACCATTTCTAGGAGCTGCGTCTATTGGTGTTTGTTCCGATGATGCCAGATCTACTGAAATCTCCAATTTGAACTCCACTTCTACACAGTTTGCAAGGTTTATTGTTCACACATTGTTATTTGTTTAAAACTCTGCATTTTCCAGTTTTATGTCATTTTCTGGTGAAAACTGGGCAGGACAATCGAGTCATTTCTAAAGAAGTGGAAACCCACTAGCAGGAGAGTGAGTCCAAGGTAATACTTGTTACCTGTACACTGGACAGACGGGAATATCTTCACATTCTCTTTCCTCATACAAGGTGTCCGGGCATGCCTGTCCCCCATTGGCAGCATCCTGAATGATAATCCTATACCGGGACTGCTTAACTGCAGTGGAATTGCCTGTAAAGTAAAGAAAAAAATCACCTTCCAGCCACAGTTGGCACCCTGAGATAGTGATCTAGCTGTCTTGGTTAAAAACATACTTTGCATTTCATTTATATTTTGAAACCATGAGCATTCTGGCACTACCCAAAGAAGGGAGGGGATGGTAAGTTGGATCAAAACTACCATTACTTGCTTTAAAATTACCAATAGTTCAGCAGAACAGCACCTGGAAGGTCGATAAATAAACAGCCTACGAGATGCATCAAAAAACGTCTACTTAAGAGAACAACAAATCAGACAGGAAAATAAGTATGAGCAAACACCTGGCCTTGAACGCCTCCAGGGATGGGGCAGCCACAACTTCTCTGGGCAACCTGTTCCAGTGTCTCACCATCCTCATTGTAAAACATTTCTTCCTAATACCTAATGTAAATCTACCCTATTTCAGTTTAAAAGCATTACCTCATGTCCTATCACTCCACTCCCTGATAAAGAGTCCCTCCCCATCTTTCCTGTAGGCCCCCTGTAGGTACTGGAAGGGGCTATACGGTGTTCCTGTAGCCCCCTCTTCTCCAGGCTGAACAACCCCAACACTCACAACCTGTCTTCATAGGAGAGGTGCTCAAGCCTGCTGATCATCTGCATGGCCCTGCTCTGGACCCCTCTCCAACAGGTCCATGTCCTTCTTATGTTGGGGGCCCCAGAGCTGGACACAGTACTCCAGGTGTCTCAAGAGAGTGGGGTAGAGGGGCAGAACCACCTCCCTCAATCTGCTGGCCACACTTTTGATACAGCCCAGGATGCGAGTGGCTTTCTGGGCTGCAAGCACACATTGTCAGCTCATGTTGAGCTTCTCATCAACCAACGCCCCCAGGTCCCTCTCCTCAGTGCTGCTCTCAATCCGTTCTCCAGCCAGCCTGTATTAGTGCTTGGGATTGCCCCAATCCACATGCACTTGGCCTTGTTGAACCTTCAGGAGGTTCGCACAGGCCCACCTCGCAAGCCTGCCCAGGTCCCTTTGGATGGCATCCCTTCCTTCCAGCATGTCGACTGCACCACACAGCTTGGTGCCATCGGCAAACTTGCTGAGGGTGCACTCAATCCCACTGTCCATGTCGCCAACAAAGATATTAAACAGCACTTGTCTCAATACCAACCCCTGAGGAATGCCTCTCATCACTGGTCTCTCCACTTGGACGTTGAGCCGTTGACCGCAACTCTGAGTGCAACCACCCAGCCAATATCTTATCCATCAAGTGGCCCATCCATCAAATCCATGTCTCTCCCATTTAGAGACAGGGACATCATGCGGGACAGTGTTTTCTGTAGGACTCTCCTTGCCTCATGTTCTAGTTTGATCATGAATAGCGGACATCTATCAGCCAACTGATTGGAAGCAGCTTTGCAGAAAAGGAGGTGGGAGTCCTGATGGACAAGTTGACCATAAGGCAGCAACGTACCCTTGCAGCAAAGGGCCACAGCATCCTGGGCTGCGTTAGGAAAAGCATCACCAGCAGGTCAAAGGGAGGCGATCCTTTCCCTCTCATCAGCACTGGTGAGACATCTGGTGCCATGTCCAGTTCTGGGTCTCACCAGGAGGAGGAGGACATGGGCATACTGGAGCGAGTCCAGTGAACAGCCACAAAGACTGCTTAGGGACTGCAGTACCTGACACACAAGAAGAGACCAGGAAAGCTGGGACACTTCAGCCTGGAGAGGAGGAGGTTCATGGGATTTTATCAAGGTGTATCAATACCTGATGGTAGGCAGTAAAGGAGACAGAGCCAGATGCTCTTCACAGCGATATCCACTGTGAGATTTTTCAAGTAGCTGAGTACCCATTTAACAGTGATTTAATTCAAGTCACCGTTCCTCATCTTCTTGATAAAAGTTTAATGTGTCAAAAATCTACCACTTCCCTTAATTAAATCGGCTACGCTGTCAAAAGAGGAAATTAAATTCATTGGGCACATTTTGTTCTCAATAAATCCATACTGGCCAGCTTCTCAGAATCTGATTCTTGAAATGTTTATATCTCAAGTAATAACTCGTTCTTGTGGTTTTTCTACATAACGAAGTTAGGATGAGTAATCTACAATTTCCTTGACCTTTCCTTTCTTTTTTTTTTTTCCTTTGGGGGGGTGGGTGTGCAGGGGGGAGTTGTGGGGTGCGTGGTTGGTTTGGTCTGTCTTGGTTTTACAGGGTTTTAGTTAGTTCCTTAGGACTTACAATTTCTCACCCAGAAGACAGTCACTAGATGCTCTGGTGTTGCTTTATTACTTCCTTCTCCATTCACACAGCCCTGCTGACATGGGAACATCTAATTCATAGAAATACTTTTTCTTTAGTCCATTCCTCTCCTGGCTGCAAACAGGAAACAACAGCAGCAACTACACTTTCCCCATGTTGTGTTTCCCTCGTTTCTCAGTAAGTAATGGACAAATATTTCATTCAGCTTCCCCTTACTTCTAATCCATTTCTGTAATTCTTGTTATCTAATATCCCCCTATAGCTTAATTTGCATTCTTGATTTCTGTTTTGTATTTTTAAATTCACTTTCAGTTACATGCTTGTTTCTAATTTTTGTGAAACAATTTGACAATCAAAAAGGAAACAAGGTCCTGAACAACTCCGATGATAAGAAAAGCTAGAAACAAGGCTCTGCTGGCTGGGTTTGATGTTTTCTCTTCATGGTTTGAAGCTTGAACATGCAAGTCGTATACAGGCCTACACACGCCTTGTTCCCCCGTGCTACTGATTTTCTATTATAATAGTTTCAGGATAGAAAATAGAGTCCAGCTGGGCTTCAGCCCTTTGTACAGTCTTTCTTGGTAGCTTCCAGGTCTTCTACACTCCTGACTGCACAGGACATGTTCCCAAGCGGTGTAGCTACCAGTTCTCTCAGTTTGTCGAAGTCTGTCTTTTTTTTTTTTTTTTTTTTAAATGTCTTGCTGATAGTGCCATCCTTCCCTTCTCCTAAGAATCGTGAACTCTACCACTTTGTGATGATTTTCATTCAAATTATCTACCACCACTAGAATCTTAGCCATTTCCTTCCTATTAATCAGTACCAAATCTAAATGAGCTTCCCACAGTAATTTTCTCCACCTCAAGAAACTAAATTATCCTCAACATTTATTGCACATTACTCGAACCCCATTTTCAAAATTGAATTTCCTCATTGGCTTTTCTACCGCATTCCTTACAAATGTTAATGAACGTAATTTTTATATCTCATTTAAAATTGCTTTAGCCTGATTTTCCAGAGTATTAGCATTATGTACGACTGTCCTTTTAAAGAAGAACTTCAGCTGATTTCAAGTATGGCTATGACTGCTTGCCCTCCCGAAAAAAGTCAAGCCTCAGGATCTCAAGAGAATCTTAACTCCTGTGTCCTTACTTTGCAACTCAGATAATGCTGTTTGAGTGTTTTGGGGGTGCCTCACCTCTGCTTCCACTCCCACCACACTGTCCCACCGTCTCCTTATACAGGCTCCCATACAACTCCTCCTCTCTGTCCACTCCTCTCATTCCTCCCCTGCTCTTCCATCTTTCCTTCCTCCGCTTTTGACCCCCAGGCCTTCCCCAGGACCCTGCCCATGGCTTGGGAAGGTCCCTCTCCAACGAAGGACAAAATCCTTATTGACTACTGTAAAGTCTGCTATATCTGGTCCAGCTTTTACGGGAAACATTCAGCTTCACAGACTTTGCTCGTGACCAGAGAGAAAGGCAGAGTCTGGTCAACACAGGACTCTGAGCACACAAATAATAAGGACAGCCTCTCCATGATTTTTGTCACCAAAACCAGAGCTGCTTTCAGTATTTTTGTGCAGATAAGACTTTTTCAAAGGTTAAGTCTTTAACTTTGGCTGGCTCTGGTTGGGTGTTTGTTTATGAGAACTGGAAGTGGCAGATCCCTGACAGAAACTGTCTGACACAAGGTAGAGGTCACTGGAATTTCTGGTCATGGCACGTCATGCATTTTACCCGCTTTTACTCCATCTTGTTTCAAACCTGATTTAAGGCGTGGGGAAATAAATAGGACAGTTACTACCTAAACATTTCACGTAAACTTGTTTAGAGAATTAAGCAACAGCGAAATTTCTAACCTTCCCCCCAGACAACCAGTGCCCAGAAGAGGAGAGGTACTTACAGGTACCATCTGTTTTCAGGAGGGAGATGAAAAATGTTATTCGTTGTCAGGTGTTTGGGGTGGGTTTTTTTTTTAAATCTCCCCATTTTAAGTCTATGCTGACAGACCAGAGAGCACATCACCCATGCTGAACGCCATTACCTCCCCAGGACACCTTCACCACCCATTACGGAGGTGACAGAGGAAAATCTACATGCTGCTGCTCATTCAAACCATTTCATATCCTGAAACCTCCACATCGATTCTTTGATTCTTGTTTCGATTCATCCTCAAAGACCCATTAAAACAGATATATTATAGGAGGCTGCGGTAGACAGTTGTCACCTTTAAGTATCTAAAATGGCAGAGAATCAATAACTCGCAACAACCTCCCTGTTCCTGCCTCACCAACAGGTGTTTGGATTCAATTGCACTTCTTTCGTGAATTATGTTGTCTGTCCATCTGTTACTGCCCTAAGTTCACCGCTGTCTATGCTTCTGAGGTATGAGATAATCCTTCACCAGAAGACAGCCTGTTGCCTGATGACATTTAAACATAGGGAAAATGTCAGCTTTTTTATTGTTAGATAGTAAAGTTGGACGCATTTTCTCAGATAAACTACAAACAGCTTAACTGGTAAAGTTCTGTGTAAACCTGATTTAGTGATTGCATGTTTGTCTAAGCTCTGATCTTATGACGGTACACATTTAATTTTAAATCTGCCAGGCAATACCTGTTCCTGGTTGATCTGCTTAGTGATTCAACATCTGTATGTTGTTTTCATTAAATGCAACTTTTCTATAAAAAAAAAAACCAAAACCCCTAACAACTCATACATGTATAGTGGTTTTCAAATTTCATTATCATGCTGAGGTTTTAATTGCACAATGCAAATGATAAAAAAAAATCTTGCAGTGCAGCTGTATCAATCACAGATCCAGCAAAAAGCAAACTCCCCCAACTAAGAAGTTTTAATTTAGAATTATATTAAAATGATAACACTGCCAAGGAGGTTAAATAATTAATTTCTTCTCATTTTAATTGTAGACTATTATTTAATAAACAAAGTAATTTACCAGGTAATTTATTCTACTTCTTCATAGGCAGCTCATTTAAAGTCTAAAAATAAATTGCTAATTAAAACAGGATTCACTGTTTTAGAAAGCAACTCATTTTCCTGTAAAATCTAACAAGGACTATGCTAGAGCATCCACTGAGAATCTTTGAAGGGCATGGAAGCCACCAACAGAAATGAAATATTATGGTAACTGAGAAGGCTTTCATCTGAACAATTAATGAAACACAAAATTTGTCCCAAAAACCAACCCTAGATCATTATAAAGAAACTTTGCTAAACACCTAGTGCACAAAAGCTAACCAACTAGAACAAAGAAATGTATGGTCCTTGAAAAACCACAAAGCACGGGAGTTATTTGCGCAACCCTGTATGTACACCTACGTTGGACAAGAGCAATAAATTTCATATAATGTAGCAATTCCACATATAGCCATACAATATGGGGCCTTGGACTTCTGATTTTGAAGGCAGAAGCCCAGAAGGAATTTATTCCAGGTAAATAGAACTTAAATCTCCAAATCCGCCCACGAGGATCCCACCTCCCTTAACAACATCAGTGTCAACAAACCAGAAAGTCCAAAACTCATCCAGATGAGTGCCCTAAAAATTATTAGACTGACATGAACTACAACTACCGCACATTTCTAGGCCGATTCTCTAATTTTTCCACAAATTTTAACCTCTTCTTAAAGGCTTACCAGGCTGACATGCTGTTGGGCAGCGAGTCCACTCACTGAAAGGCGTAACAAGGCAGTCCTTCTTGCAGAGGAGGAGACACGGCCGCACGGTCTCAGGTCTGATGGACTCTGGACATCTATCGATCCAAACGCAAAGATAAAATATAATAAAAAATTAAAACTACAGGGAAATGTTTTACTCCTAAGACTCTCACAGGGCTGTGAGCGTACTGCCATACCAGAGATACCACTTCTGCTCATAGCAAACTTCATTTTGCGATTTTTTTTTTATTCATTTTTAACTGCTAAATGAAAAATACATCGTGCATATTCTAATAAAAGTTTCAGACACAGACAGTTAATATTTAAAAACTCAAAGGGTGGAAAGGGGATAATTTTCTGGGATCAAGCAAATCTTGCATTTCAAATGGGGGAGCAGAAAAGGAATTACTCTCTCTTAATTTTTATTATTTAGGAAGATCACTCAAAAATCCTGAGTAATGCATTCAATCCAAAATGACCCCATTTGAAAGAGGAATATGCCACTAAACCCTACTAGAAAAAAAAAAAAATCTTAAAGCTATGATTCTGTCACTGAGATAGTAATATCATGCTTAGAGGTATAATTTAAAAGAAAATAAATATAAAGAGACATTTCTTCTCATTAAGTACGATTATCCTAGAGGGCAGATTTCTGTTACCTAAGAGAAGACATTTAAATATTTTTCTGCAAAAAATTTAGTTTTATTTGGCTTTCTTTGCCTTGCAACTTCTTTAGATATGGTATAGTTTTCCTTTGTGAAATCAGGAAAAATGCAGAATATAAAAAATGTCAGTATGCCAACATACAAAGGTTATTTATTTACCCAGCTTATCCCATTTCTGAAGCTGTATTAACAGCAGACCTTCACCGCAGCAGTTCTAAAGCCAACATTGTTTTGGTAAAGTTTTCCCGGGCAGTAACGAGGTACTACTGAAAAGGTTTTATTCCTTCACTTAGAACTGTCTTACTGAAGAGGTCTAATTTTTGAGACGATTATCAGCGTAAGAACAATACGCAGTGCAGCAGCAAAGGAAACAATTTCAGTAAGAGGCTCTTTTAAGGACTCAACAGTCCTTTTTGATCCAGCCCCTTCCATTACACGAGGAACACCGCGGCACTGGAGCCACCACACCAAAGCCCCTTTCTGAAGTCCCCAGTACACAAATCTCTTCTTTTGGCGGGATTTTTCCACCACTGAAACTCTGTTTTTCCTTCACGTACTTCACACTTAAGTATTTGCTTACCCCCTTCAGTTCCATTTCCCCTTAAAACACCTCAAAAGCGGAGGGGGTAAACAACTATTTTAGACATTATATAGCTCTATAAACAATATGTTTAATTAGGTAAAGTTACAGCATATCAATGGATTCTAGGTATAAATGAACATTAGATTTCTTTCCTTTTATTTAATTTGTCTCATTAACCTCAAGAATTTTAATTAACTTTACTGAAATCAACACAGTCTGCTTATATGAACCGGATTGTTTTGAGAGCTACAATAAGAAATGAAACTCGGTTGTAAGTCTCTAGACTCATTAACAGTGCGAAAAATAATTAGCAATGTCTTGATTTTTTTATATTAGGGAGAACACCTGTGCTATTTATTTTCCTCATTTAGTAAAGCAAAGAAAAATTCAGAATATTTGTACTGCAGAATACATAATTTTGTTGTGTTGGTATGACATTACAGAAGCTATATCAATCAACTGAACGATATAGATCACACATACGGTTCTGCCTTATTGTGGTGTAAATATCATGCAAACTCTATTTACTGTTTCTATTTTATTAGAGCATTGTTAATAATGTATTGATGAACGTTATATTCAGATGTACTTTATATTTTCCTCACACCTGTTCTTCAGGAAAAATATTTGCAGAAAACTAAATTAGAATAACAGAGGAGCTACAGCAAAAAATCTACACCACTAAAAACATGCATTTTGCTTGGATTTACATAGAAAATTAAAAATGGGCTAGCTGTTTACTTCTGTTACATATTAGTATCCTTTTCATAGCAGTGATGGAATAGTAGCTGGAGAATTAGGCCTGAAATGAAATTCTTTTCAAAGCTGCCTATTCCATACACTAGCTGAAAATGTCTTCATATGACTTGTATTGGTAACTACAAAAAAAAAATCACTATTAGCTTCTCTTTAAATACCTTTTAGGTGTGACCTGGCCAGAACTGCTCCTCATGCAGAAGACTTTCCTTGTCTGTATTCCCACTCCGCAAGTGGCTTCTCCGCTCCAATTAACGGTCGCATTGAGCGCAGTTACCAGCGCATCTTCAGAGCAGGAGCTCCAGGGAGAAGTTTCCCAGAAGAAATGCACGCATGGGTGCTCATTACAGGCGCGGTGCTCCTGAAGGGCTCGGTCAGGAGGACAGGCTTTTCCACCTGAAAAGAGTCAAGAAAACATCATATTTTATCTTGTTGCATGTGGAAAAATAAAAAAAAATGTTAGGTTTGCTTAATATGTTTTCATCCCCCCCCATTTAAAACAAATAAATAAATAAAGCTAAAATAAAGCTGTTGACCTTTATGGCTGCAATAACAACCTTCTAAAATATTGTTTCCCCATTAAACTAGCCTTGCATAAAATTGTATTCCAATGCATAATGGAAACAGAAACAGGCAAAGTATATTTCTGAGTTACCTTATTGATACTCCTACACACAGCCAAGTTGATTCCATTTAAATGCCAGTATCACTCAGCAAACATGCAATTAGGTTTAAAGACAAATTAAGCATTATTTTTATGTTCATTCTCCTTGCTAATTTCCCAAGGAGGAACATCTCTCTTTAACATTTGGACTCTATTCACGCATTGTTTTAAAGAGCTGAGCTGTAGAGGGTGCTGAACCGTACTGATAGAGGAACATATCAAATGATACCCACACCTGCAAATCAAGGGGGGAAAACCTGAAAGACAGGTTTTGAGTATGAAGAATTTCCTTTTCTGAAGCAGCACCCTTCAAACTGGTGTCCAAAGATTTTGCTAAGCTACTGCACTCTGTCAACAACTTGTAATAAATCTGCAAAGTGGAAGAGTTTGAACAGCCTCCCCAGAAGCTTTAACACTCCAGCCAGCAGCCTGAATTTATCCCATAAAAGCAGCAGATGGTCGTAGCTCAAAAGCTAAGGAGTAATGCAGTGAAATTGTAACAGTAAGCGTTGTCGTTTTAGGAAGAAAAAAGTAAAAATGACTAAAATCAAAACTATTCTCTTCCAGGAGGGAAAATCTGGCAGCTCATGGCCAAAGTGCTGCTGGTTTTGAAAGAACTGAAGTGTTGGGGTCAGACACCACAAGGTTCAGAGAACCTTTATGCCCTACTAAAATCAACAGGAGATGAAGGTATATTGCTCCTCAGAGGGATGCCTATCGCCTTGTAGGACTGAGCCTTCTCAAATAAGGTATGACCCCAAATGGCCACAATGAATAGCACTGAGAAAAGAAAGAGCGGGACAGAAATTTCTTAGCACGCTGATTTGGATAATCATGTCACATTACCGTTCATCTTTTCATGAAAATGGACTGTTTCACATAATGCTCAGTCTCCAAAATCTTTAGTATGATGATGGAGTAGAAGATGCCCGAAGATTTTGACTTGGCAGAAAAAATGCAGACCAGTTATTGCTCTTGTGTGTTTGAGCACGTGTTTAAAAAAAAACAAAACAAAAACAAAACACATAGCAAGGAAACAGCAAAATGCCTGGTCCATTAAGAAAAAATAAAAATAAAAATAAAAGATTTAACTCAAATCTTGAGCTTTCTGGGGAAAAATTAAGGTGCAGTTTTTGTTTGGGTTTTTTTTCCCCAAGAATACCCATGGTAAGGAAGCTCTCCTAAACAAGGGAGATTAATAATGAGGCAGTTTTAACTTAAGATAATAAGAAATAGCACGTGGTCCATCCAACCTAGCAGTCTGCCTGCAAAACCGCAAGCAAGAGACGCTGTTTATAGAAAGCACAAAAGCCTGGACACTTTTAGCAGTTCATTGGCAACTTTTGTACAAGGAAAGCAGGACAGCACATCACTGCCTAGACATTCTAATAGCTGTTTACAGACTTTTGACGGACCTGATGTTCATCAGTTCCTCTAATCCATTTTAAACCTGCTGAGACTGCCTCCCTCCACAATCTCCTCTAGCACCAAGTTTCACAAGTTTGCTGTGTAAAGAAATATCTTTTAAAACCCAATTTAAAGCAAGCCCCTCTAGTTTCAGCGACAGCCTCCTGGTTATTGTATTCTGGGATCGGGTGAACAGCTTGGAGAAGAGGACCCAAGGGTTTGAACTGGTCGGCCTGTGGGATGGCTTCCAAAAGTCCTCAGACAGCAGAGCCACGGCTAACACTGCCTCAGTTGACAGAGGACATATGAAATGTCACTTGCAAAGGTAGCAGAGCTCTGTAGACGTTGGTGGCTCAGCTGTGAGCTGAGTATGGAAGTTCCAGAGAAAGCAGGTAACATAACATTGCCTTAGTATGGCAGTGATAATGGTATTAAACCCACTTCCACTCTCCACAAATTCCAATCAATCACGGTTTATCTGTATGCAGATGTGTGACTCTGCAGAGCAAACTGTTATACTCATTGCTAAAGATGTACAGAAAAAGTCAGGGCATTAGATTTTAGTAGTTACTTATTCCTTCTTGAGGAACTTAAAGTATTCAGTTCAAAGCATGTCATTTTTCATTTAGCGTGTTTCAGGTTGAGATGACTGAGCTTATGTACTTCACTTCTTCAACTTCAAGAATTCACTTCTTCAACACTTCACCTTCATAATTCCATGTTTATCTTTTATTTGCATTTCATCCCCTCCATGGAAAACATGGAGCCAATTTTATTTTTCATTTTAATTATTCTCTAGCTTATAGACTTTTTTTAGTAGTAGTTATTATCATTCAATCGGCAATTATTTAGCAGTTTTCTTCCTGAAGGGTCCCAATTTTCTTTGCAAGTGCTTATAAGGATGTTTATGTGAATACAGACCATTCACATGAGTAAGGGTTTGCAAGATCAAGTCCTTACATTGCCCCAGAAACAGTGGGTGGCTTTAATGATAATTCACAAAATAGCACTTAACAGAGCTTGTCCTAGACTAGATTTGCATCTGAAAGTGTTCCGCTGCTGCATAAGCTGCACAGAGTGCTGACAACAGTAGATATTCTCATTGTGTCAACAAGGCTTTAGACCTGTTCACATTTTATGAATTTTTATGCACCAGATGTGATACTTTTCAAATCCCGTGTGATAAACCAGCACATAAATGAATTGCCATACGTGTAACTGTAGTTAGAAGACTATACTGCTGATATGAAATAGTTTGTGTAAATAATTGTATCACTGATGTTGATATGTAAAATCCAGATACGTGACGTGTCCATGAAGCGCCAGGGAAAATTATATATAGTCATCAAGAGCTATTTACTTACTCCAATAGAAAAATGAGGTCAATGCATTCTAGGTCTGCATTAATAGAATAAACAGGTCCTTTTCTATTAACTCATTTTTCACAGCTCACTGTTCTTTTCCAAATTGCTACTGATATGTTCCTATATAAAGACACTCACACCATGAATTTGTGTCATGCAGCAATTTCATTAGTATAGGATGGAGCTCTCCTGAAGTAAATTCACACCCAGACTGGCCCTCAACAGGCAGTAATTCATAGGCTGATGTAAATAATTTTGAACTGTGACACAATTTCTCTAAGTGACACATGCATTAACTCAAGCCCATAAAGATCTTTTACTCACTAGGCATGAAGTACAGACACGTAGTATTATTCCTCATTGCTCCAGTATTGGGATTAGCTCTGATGTAAACACAGCCTGGCTGAGGAACGCAAGTCAACTCATTAAAGGAACAAGCAGAGATTAATCCAAATGTTTACCACTCACCCTCAGCTGGAAGGGCCAAGATGGACCTGCTCCTGCTTTGACTGCCCTCAGCATTTTTACTGGAGCATGAGTGGGAACACGGGGACCACAGGGACCACTCGCTGATGACACAGTCTGATGCACAAGGAACTTCACAAGCCACAACTTCAGGACGGGGAAGGTCTGAGCAGAGGTGATGTGGTACTTCTTCACCTGGAGCAAACAAAAGAAGACAGATATGGAAGAAGGCTCAGCTTGGCTCAATATCCACGGTCTACATCAAACTGACGAACTTTATGTCAAACGCCTGCCTGACCACGGAGAAACATACTACAAAAGAGCACGTGGTTAGGCTTTAGGCTTGAAAGCGTAACATTGAACAACTAACTTAAGTATTTCTTCAGAAAAGCGAAAAAGAAAAAAAAGTGTTTCAGGTTTTGTGTGCGATGACATTGAGGTTCTGGAGCGTGTTCAGAAAAGAGCAACAAAGCTGGTGAGGGGTCTAGAGCACAAGTCTTATGAGGAGCGGCTGAGGGAGCTGGGGTTGTTCAGCCTGGAGAAAAGGAGGTTGAGGGAGACCTTATCGCTCTCTATAACTGCCTGAAAGGAGGGTGTAGAGAGGTGGGGGTCCGTCTCTTCTCCCAAGTAATAAGTGATGGGACACGCGGAAATGGCCTAAAGCTGTGCCAGGGAAGGTTTAGATTGGATATTAGGAAAAATTTCTTCACCAAAAGGGTTATCAAGTATTGGAACAGGCTTCCCAGGAAAGTGGTGGAATTGCCATCCCTGGAGGTATTTAAAAGACAGGTAGATGTGGTGCTGAGGGACATGGTTTAGTGGTAACTTGGCAGTATTAAGTTAACAGTTGGACTTGATGATCTAAAAGGTCTCTTCCAACCAAAACGATTCTATGATTCTATGAGCTTGGCTGCAGTCCACTTTATAAAGCAGTCAAGCACCAGGAATGAGAAAATTCAATCAATAAGAAGCTGTAATATCAATTACCAACAGAATTGATGATAATTGCCCCATATTTTCCATCAATCTCCACCTACAGAACCTGTTTTCCACAATACAAATTGTGCAGGTCCCCAAAGAAGACAATATTCTTCTGCCTGTAGGCCAGAGAAACGCCCGGTAGGTGTTTTGGTCATTCTCCTGCAATCTCAGCAGGAGATTGTACAATTTCTGACTCTGCTTCTCACCCGAAAACTACGAGATCCGAACTAATGGATCTCTTGGACCTCCCCCATCCAAGGAAGAAATACCAAGGGACCTGGACCAAAGTGTACCTCCTGATGAGAAGCATCTTTCCAAAACCCCTTTCAACAAGGCAGCAGGACAGTGCGGGGGGTGGGGAAAAAGCTACCAACCAAAACAACAGCTGGCAGAAGCAGCAAAACAAAGCACACAAGGGATGTCATGTGGAGTAAAACACATGGAACTATTGCTTGTTAAAGAGCAAAATAACATATTAATTTCGTTCTAAAATAACAAGTGAAATGTCCAGTAATCTTATTAATTGCTTAGAATTTACGAAGACATCATAATTCTTAAAAATTTATAAAACATAATGCTCTTGGTACTGAATTACACATAATGTCTTACAAATCTAATTCAAGTGATGAACAGACATGGCTGACTCTGTTACACTATTCTCATGAATCTCTAGCTACAAATCCAACATTTCTAGAAGCTCAAATCTACCTGTTTATAAACAATAAGCTCACACTGAACGTTACCTCCTCTTTTGCCCTTACAATAGTTACAAAGCTTTCCTTCAAGGTTTCTTTAATTATGAACCTAGGAAAAAACATAATGACTATCCAGGCTCAATTACACATAGGAAAAAAAACCCTAAAATTAATAATAGTAACAACCGGCTTTTTCACCTCACGCTACAGGAACATGCTCCGTAACAAGGTGGCCCAGGACGCAGTTATAACTAGGAGGGTAGAAAACTGTACTGCTTTTGCAAGGCAACACATGCTCAAGTGAGTAAATAAGAGAGGCAGGCTGCTAGCGGGAGTGCATAAAGCTGTCAACAGCACGGTGGTGTTATCCGCAGTTGCATCCCTAAATGAAGACAGGCTCATCGCCCTCGAGGCACAAATAAAACTTTTCATGCATATTATGAGAAGTAACGGAGAATCTAGCAGGCAATCAGACTGCAAGGTACGTTTAAAAATACTTTATTTGTATACTCCCTTTCCCTTGCACTCGGCTATGCTCATCAGGAAAGGCTCTGATATGCCCAGTCTTTGTACCACTATTTTAAGTTTACTCAGTAAGAAAAAGGAGACGAACGCCCTCCCTACAGACAGCCCCCATCCTTTGGTACTGAATTTGGCACCCCTGCAAATCAATCTTAATCCGTCATTCACTTTGACTAGCCCATTATCACCACTGCTGCTTTGGATGCTCACATAATTCTGAGAACCATCTTTAGAAAAAACAATGTAAAAACCCTAAATAAACCTGTAAGCCTTTTTCCAGCTGTCTCCTTGAGTCATTTTAGCATCAAAATCCCTGCTAACATTTTGACAGCTCATCTGTACAGCAGCAGATAACATGAGGGCATCCTGCAGAGACTTGATTTGAGGAGTCAATGGTACAGTAGCATCAAGAGATTATATGCTTTGGGGATGCAGGGTAAAACATCTGTCCTCCTCTCCCATCACTGACACTTACAGGGAAGCAGGGGAACAGCCAGCAACAGGCTTCTGGACGAGAAGGGATGAGATGGGATACTGGCCCTGCAAGCGTGCCCCCCTCCCCTCCGTCCATGCAAGAAGTCATCTTCATCACATATGGACTTTTTGGCAAGGGCGCACCACGAATTTCACCAAATTCTGGATTTAGTCCAATTTTTCCACCAATCAGATAGCTGCAGAGAGGTAAGCATTGGAGAAAACTCTACTTGCTGAAAGCCATGGGAGCGCTTCCACTGATTTAATCTGACTTTACAAAGTCCAAGCGACTCCACTTAGAAGATGGTTCAAAATACTTGGGTCTCCTTTGGGGTGGCTTCCTCCACCCATGAGTACAGATGTCACAGATTTTTAAGTGACCACCCTGTGGGGGGGGTAAGGAAAGGAGCAAAACGCACTTTCCACTTCTTCCCTCCGAGATTTCTTTTCACGCTGGATTTACAGCAGGTGACAGCAACAGTAACACTGCAAACAGAGGCTGCAATTCATGGTTCCTCAGCAAAGAAAGGAAGCTTTGAGGTTTTTTATAGAGTTTACCACCCGGTGCATGAAGGTACAATTCAACACTCACTTTGATTTACTTTATAGCTCTATTCGCTGTGTTCAGGTTTAATTACTGGCTTGTATTACTGCAGAAGGGAAACGTTCTTCTGTACCAGCTGCCTGGCAGAGAATTCTCAGAAAACTACCATATACTACAAAGGAAGGTAATAATCTTTCATTTTCCATGAAAAATACTAGTACAGGATACATCTGAAGTGTGCTTTATGCATTGTCACAGATTTACAGGGAATATTAAATTCTCCTGAGCTTCCAAATTGTCCACCCAATACCTTGAAGGTGTAATTCTTATCTCAGATATTCTGAATAATCTTTCTAGAGGAGGCTTTCTCCCTCTCTAAATAAGACTAATGCCTTTAAGCACCTAAATTATGCATCTGAATGCAATATGAATTCCTCTCCAAGTATGCATTTAGATCTCAAGACACAGCATCTGAAATCAGCCCTGGAGAGCAGCGGGATGGGGGAACACAGCAGAAGGGTGCCAGTCTTGATGAAAGCCATCTTTCCTTCAGGAAAAACAGGGAAAAGGACAGCATCGACCCTGAGAGCTACAACTTTGCTCCCTGTTAGAATTTTTTAAATGAGAACCGATGACGTTGCTCTGACGTTCATCTTGCGGTAACCAGGAATTAAACCCAGATGGCAATTCAGGGACCCAGTCTCTCCTGGTCAGAGCCTGGAGCAACTCCCTCTTGATGGGAAACTGGTTCCCCTCTGCAACTTGCTGTGACGCTGGAATAAACTGAGAGCATCGTTCATCCAGTCATCAGTAAACTGAGCCATCCAAGGCAAAAGGACAGAAGACGTTTTCAAAGAAAGAAAAGTAAAAAAAGGTCTTAGGATTTGTGGGGTCCTCTAGTTAGCTTGGACCAGATCCAGCCCATCCAATCCAACCTACCCCAGAGGTTACCACCACTCTCTTTGTTGGCTTTCTTTGGATATGACTTGCTCATTTCATCTTTTTTTCCCCTCCTTGACACTGTCCAAGTGCCCAGAATTACGCTCAAGCAATTATGTTTACTCTGAAGAGTGTGTTTTCTGCTGTAACACTAAACAGTACAAATCCACAGCTCTTACTGAGACACAACTGGAGACCTGGTTAGGATGGTGACTGAGCAACTGAACAGTTTCATCCTAATGTCAAGGACATATGGTGAAAACTAAGTGGGGCTCAGATTGGGGTGAATCTTGGGAAGTGCTTTCTATCCTTAGGGTAACCGCAAACGACTACTGCTAATACAACTGCGCATGGAAAGCGCTATCTGTAAAACAGAACTTAAACCCACATTTGACAAAGAGTTCTTTACAAAGAGTTATAATAGCTATCAATGGCTATTAATTGTTTCCTGCTAGTTATGATCTGCACAGAATCTTGAAAACATTCCTCTTTGTGACTTATTCGATACAAAGAAATATAACGGGGCTATGAGTCAAGGGGAAATTATTTTCCACATTATGAAATGTTTTCAGGTTTCAAAGCTTTCAAATTTTTATATTCCACATTAGAAAAAAATCCAGATCTTTCAAAAACATATTTTAAAAAGCTGGCGGTGGGGGAGATGAGGGGCTGGAGGGGGAAGAGAGAGGAAGAGCATAATTACATGTGTGCGGCTTTTAGCCATCACCTGAGAGGCACAACACACCAGATCTAACCTCTGATCTACATCAGGTATAAGAATTGAACCAGCATCCCAGAAGCCACACTGTTCCCTCTCACATGCTCTTTATTTCATGTTTTAAGCAGAGGTTTTGCTCTCAGCCTTGCTGAATGTCTGCTTTCCTAAAAAAAAAAAAAAAA
>VYZM01013582.1:463990-488813 GCA_013398915.1 Dromas ardeola
TCCAGCCTGGCCTTGAACCCCTCCAGGGATGGGGCAGCCACAGCTTCTCTGGGCAACCTGGGCCAGTGTCTCGCCACTCTCAGAGTGAAAAATTTCTTCCTGATACCTAATCTAAATGTTAGTTTTCTATTCAAAATGTTTTATTGCTAACATCCTGACCACCTCTAATGACTTTTTTTCAGCTGATTGCCTCATACTTGAATAGTATAGTAATTAAAGCTAAACACACAATATATATTCTACAGATAATATTTTCAGTATAGAAAAGAATGAATCCATTTTCTTCCAAAGTCAGGGTGTAATAATTACAAAAGAGAAGATGAGCATGGCATTTTTGTAAATATATTTGCTAATAAAGTTGATCATTACCTCATGTATTGGTCCCTAATTTGAATTCTTTAACAAGGTAACAAAGAAGCCACACAAAGTACAATTCTGAGTGGAATTTTTGATTCATTTCAAAAGCAAATTAAAGTCTTCCCAACAAGGGAAACGAAACAAGGGATGACACAGAACCCTGCTTGAACTAAAGAGCTTGTTTTTTTCAGCTATTTAACTTTTTTCTTACTGTCTTTTCCATCTTAAAAGGAGAAGCCACTCCCCGCAGTCCTGAATAGTGCACTCCCCTGCGAGGCAGTGAATCAACAGGAAAGTTTCATTCTGAATCAGTTCAGTATTACACTGCATCTGTCCATTTTACATAAAGCCTTGGAGATCCAGCACATGAATCTCATTCTTCCCAGCGACCTGTGTCCCCATCTCCTATGATACAGTTTAATTATTCCTGCCACAGACGTCCCTCCTGGCTCAGGAAAAGGGGAATCTCCACTGGAAAGGTTATGACTGAAGCAACAAAAATACAAATTCCATCAGGCAGCAGGAATCGAAAGATCAACTCAATAACAAACCAAGTATCCACCCTTTTGACGGTCACCACTATACCACCTTCACTTTTTCAGAGGAAAATTTGAAAAATTACTTTGAAGATTTCAGGTTTGCACACATGTGGAGCCTTGAGCCACCTCCGTGGTGGGGAAAGGCTCAAGGAATTGCACTTCAGACCGTTCTGCATTGCTACACCTTCAAGTTCAGGAAATTTATTTTTTGCACAAATGACTGCTGCAAAAATGCTGCATATTTAATGACAATTACCAGTTTGACATCAATATTTCTCCTTGTAGCATTTCAAATTATTCAGTGGAAATAATGAAGCTGTCATCTAAAATACTACATGTATCGTAAAATTTTATGTACCACTTAAATCTCAGAAAAGAATGACAATAAACTTTGATTAACTACTTGCCTGTAACAGAATAAGATGTCAACAGACAGTAGTAAATTCAGAAGAATTCCTATTGACTGTATGCCAGTGTGCTAACGGCAACTGCATTCAGAGAAAGCAGTCTGCTGACAATATCGTGGTCTAGGCATCTCATCAGCTAACGACAACGTTACATTTAAAAGCAATAACAATCAAACTACAACAACAGGAGAAATTTCTTATAACCATTTTGAATGTCTTCATCTCATCACAAGTTCACAGATTATTTTTTTTCCCCTGTTGCACGAGCAGCTTTAGAGATACCTTAAAGCATCCAGGGCTTGCCATGCTCAGTCGTCACCGGGAGACCAATGTCACACTTCACTGAAATCCCTGGCTCCTGGTTGACTTTTCTTAATGCCAGTCAACAGGTAAGAACATCGGAGAAGAGTGGTGTCAGTTTGTCAGGGAAAGCAGTGGCGTATGGAATAAATTTAATTGCAGTGGTCCATCACTATTATCCAAGCCCCATAGCCGAGAAGAGGAACGCAATAGCAATGAAGACGAATGGAGGTGAAGATCCATCATGAAACAAGATGAAGCAGCGAAGAAGAACAAGCCATTCACAATGGAAAAGAGGAAATAAACACAAATACAACCAGGATCATTCTCAGAAAAAAAAAATAATTGATGAGACAATCGTTGAGGATTTGAGTCAAAAGACTTAACTAAAATGCAACTATGAAAAACTATGCATTCAAATGAGGAAAAAACATTTTTAACCACACAATGCACAATGAAGAAAAAGGGAATAACAACTCACGGGAATAAGGAAAAAGAAAAATAAGATGAAAAAGTATGAAAAACAGACAGAGGGAATGAGAATAAATGTGAAAAAGAAACAGTATGTCTGGCAACACGTTATGAAATCACCATAGAATCAGAAGTCTTGCCCAAATCCCTGCATTGCTGGCCACGATCCTGTCCCTTACCTACATCCAAGTGATCATTACAGAGGTTATGAGAAAAAGATGATAAAGAGTATGGAAAAAAAGTGGTCTCTGTTTTTCTTTCCTATACACCCTCTATTGCAGTTTGGACTGTTTACCCACAACTTTTTTCCCCTCTTTGTTTATGCAAATGCACATAAGAAAATCGATTTGTGACTCTGAAGAAGTTCTAAGAAAGTGAGCACAGGGGGAGGCACGTCAGTGAGCGGTTGCCAAGCCTGCAGAGAGCCTCCCAGTATCCCTGTATGGAGTATTACACAGCAGCTACCGGTCTCAAGGTTTAAAAAAAAAAAAAAATAATACAGCTGCATGAGGTTACCTACATAAGAGATTGGCTCCGATGTATTTCCTATCCCACGCAGAAAGACAAGTAGTCATTTAAAGGAATTTGCGACACATTCACCTGCTGGGCTTGGGCATAAAAGCAGAATTAATTCCACCTTGCGGCTGTTTGCACAACCCCTCCTGAATTAAGAGAAATTGCTCACATGGCAGCTGAAAGTAAACATGGGTTCACTCTATTCCCAGAGAAGAGCACAGAAATTCAGGCTGCTGTTCCTAATAATTAACATAGCACTGCAATCTGAAAACATAAAGTATAAGAACTAAACATAATCCATATTAGTGTTCTGGGGTTTTTTTCCTCTCTCTCTTTGCAATTTTTTCTTTTTTTCTCCATTATCCCTCCTCATTATAAATGAGGGAATCTACACAGGTGGGTTGATCAAGACTGATTGCAATTAAGATTTATTGTTAAAATTGGTGCTGTGGTGTAATTGAAACAGGTGTCCCTCCATTTTCCTCTCTGTACTGCTTTGTTCCAAATGCTAATCAACACAAAATGCTGTAGAAACCAATTACACAAATAAGTCAAATGTATTAAAAAATTATAAAATATACATATCTTTCCAAAACTTTAAGAAAAAAAAAACAATTATGAGTAGACTTGTTTATTCCAATAGTGTATAGAGTCCACTTCAACTTACATATCTGTGCAGTGGGGCGGAACAACTTTAGTGGAGGAATTCAAGCATATTAATTTAGAATAAAGAAGGTGGCATTTTATTCCCACTGCATCACAGACGTAAATTTCTAAACATTCCATTTTTGCAGACTTAAGATGCCATCTTCACTCTAAAAACTCCAAAAAAAAAAAAATAATTATAAGGAAGATATTACAACGGGCAAACTACAGTAACGGTGCTCTCACACAGTAAGTGACTCCAAAAGGAAGAGTTGTGTGTGCACTCATGGAAAGGCGCAATGCTTTTACACCTACTGGTTTGATTATTATGATTTTTGTTCTGATTATGCTACTCTTAAGAATGACGCACCTTGCTGGTATGCTCGTAGCCATCAAATGGCTACGACTAGCTGTTATCCAAGCAATATTCCCAAAACAAGTTAGCAATTTGCCATATATCGGGAATAACAGACCTTTTTTCTCTTCTAGCCCCAGAAATCGCCCCAAGAGTGAGTTTGCATTAACATAAGATACTGAAAAATTGTAAACAACAGTGCGGCAGATGAGGTTTATCTAAGCTGGCAAAAGTCTTGTTTTCAGATACAGTGAATGCTAATGATAATAAATAATTGCAAATACCATCTGGACTCTTTGAAAAACATCTTTCTCCAAGTCTGCAATTGAATCTCTACAAAAAGAGGATCAATGCAAAAGAAAATGAAAACAGTAAATTACAATTAGATTTATGCCAACTACTTAAAACTAAGTGCTCATTTAGAAGCAGTTAACACAGAAATGTGCTGTAGTTCAGATGCAGAGTCTGGCCTAATCCCATAAAGCAACTCTGAGAGCTTCCACAGTCTTCCACCAAACGCTCAGAATTTGCAGAACCGAATATTAGGCTATTTTTATTTTTATTATTACTACTAACAGCAGTAGTCTCTTTTCCAATTTTGTCTCTAATTGATCCACAAAACACAGAACAGTGTGGTATTAAGACGTCCTATTCGATAGCTTTTTAAAAAAATCACAATAAAGAAGAAAATTCTGCCAGTAACATAAATGATCATCAGTCAAGTGTCTAAATGAATGACTGAAATCTGTTCTTGACAAAAGCAATGCAAATTGCAAACCATGATCTTTGGTTACTAAGTAAAACCTCTTAGTATACACGCCAGTTTTGCCAAGTATCAACTCTGCATCTAAACTGCGTAAGACATTTTTCAGATGGGTTAAGTTACTTCTGGCTAATGTACCCTGGCCTACGCTTGAACCATTTTTACATAATAAAGTTGTGAATTTCAGAAGGTAAGGTGTGTTTAATTTCCACTGTATTTTGCATAGATCATTTAGTACTTAAAGTGGGGATAAATCAAATGTAGGAAACACAATATTAATAATATTTTCTGCATGCTTCCACTTTGCCCATGTGGTGGAACTTTAATTCCATCATTAATAACGGTGCCTACATTTTCAGTCGGCCGTGCATCATTCCTCTAGTGCCATTTAAAGTGCATTTGGTCTCTAAACTGCTCCACCCTCTGGAACTGGTTCACTGATTATATTGTAACAACAGCCTCATCCTGCTTACAACTCGGCCACAACGGCATCAACAGAAGAATTTAAACGCAGGAATCACTCATGATGACCTAAAACGCGGAAGCCTTATTTAGAAAAGTTTTCTGTTACTTTCTGTCTCCAGAAAGTGCACACAGATTTAAAGTTCGCGGTTGTTCTTTGGGGGAAAAAAAAAAAAATTGAAAAATCTATCACTTTTTCCCTTATTATTCAGAGTCCAGATTGTCTCAGAAGGATTAAAAAAAAAAAAAATAAATCTAAAAGCTAGCATCTGTGACTATACTTTTTACTGGAGAAAAAAAACAAACATTGTTTCCAATAAGGATTTCCAAGAGGAAAAGTCTGCTTGTAAGCAGCAAAGGACCTTAGTTTTGGGTATTGTAATTAAAAGGTGACAAATAATAGATTTGCTAGTGCATGAGAAAAGAACCTGATGCGTATTACTCCTCAGAAGCCCTGAGACACAACTTTGCCTGGAGCTTGCTCTCGATTTTGCTGGTCCAGACAAGGCAGCAGGCTCCGCTTCCTTTTTTCGCGGATGATGAAACTATTTCCCATGAAACATTTGCTCTTTCTCTGGGGTTTGGATGGAGATGGATACTGCTGCTCCAATGTCTGCACACCAAGGTGAAGCATCCTCGCAGCATTGGCCAGCTTTATCATCCTGACCTGGGAAATGGGGTATTGCCAGCAGAGCAGCGTCCACCAGAAGAGGAACATGGCGTCCCCAAGAGGTCTCTGCGCGGTGGGGTACACTGACCCTCCACCTCCGCGTCCCTTCAGAGTTCAAACATGTGGATGGGTTTGGCCACGGCAGCTGAGTTCGGACTCTGGCACAGCCTGAGCCGGGCTGTTGTTACCAAACAAGACTCTGCCCCCCTTCCTTAAAAGCAAAATAAGGCGCATATGCACCTACAGCTTCCAATTTTTTCCAAATTGAGTGGGGAAGCTAAAACCTGAAGACTCTATTAAAAAGACTAAGAATGGCCATTGCCCATGCTTTGGTTGTGTCCTCAGGGTACAGCAGAAAGACAAGAGAGGAAGATGACAGAGTAAAGGGATGGTAAGTGGAGAAAACACAGGGGAAGGAATCATCTTTGGTACCAAAATTTCATCAAGCTGGGGCTTTCTCGGAGATGCCGAAGCCGGGACCACGTGCTGAGCTGGCAGTTCAGACAAATGGTGTTTGACGAGTTCCGAGGCACCCACGCCAGCAGCTGCCCTCCCACGCTGACCCGCTCCTTACTTGCTCCAAAGCAGAAAAAAAAAAGATGTATGAACCATAAAGGGCCTGGATAGATACCAACCAGTCATTCCCTAACAGGTTTTCCAGCTCCTGTTGGAGAACTACTATTTTAACTTTGCTGCTAGATTAAAGGAAAACAGAGAATCAGTAACTGAAATAAAATGAATGCTCCCCCCCAAAACAGCTGTCAGGAGGCATTTGAACGCACTTTTAAAATATAAGAGCTGAAACAGAAAAACTGGAGAATATCTGGATAAAATCTGGTTTTCTACCACTAAATTTCTTTGTGTGAAAAAAGCAATAACCTCTTCGCAACTTAGAAAATACTTCTGTTCTGATTATTCAGCTATTAAAATGGGAAAGTGTCATTTTATGACAATTGCTTTCGGCAGGAGATATTTTACACTTATATTCTCAAGGAATATGCACATAAGGAAGAACAATATTAAAACCTTCAGCGTTAATCTGTATTTTCAAAGCTAAGCACATTTTGACAAACTTTCTAATAGACACTGTTCAAAATTCATAACATATATGAGCATGATTACATTACTCTAATTTATTTTTTCTCCTCTCATGCGCGGCAATAAAATTTTACCTTTGAACTTATATTTATTATAACTTTTACTCTACGGAGGGCATGCAGGCACAGAAATATAATAAAGCTCGGCTAATTCCATACATTATTGAAATCCTAACACTGCAAATGGTATCTTACTGTCTTCATGCATACTTAAAATTTCAATTCAAAACCCATTTCATTAAAAGGGCTGGTTAAGCAACAGCATATGCTTATTTTAAGTTTGTGGATTAACGTAGCGGAATTATATTTTATATATTCAGAAAAAAGTACGTAATACTAGTGGTTTGTTTAGGTGTTGTAAGCAAAAGCTTGATAGATGCTAAATAATTGGGTGCTCCATCCATCAGAGTCCTAAGCATTGTAAAACTGTAGAGAAGTGCCGGAGAATAACCTTTGCTTATCCACAGGCTGCCGTTAACTCGGTCTAATTCCAGCGGTAAAAATTCCATTGACTTCACTAAACCGGGAAGTGTAGAGCTATGGAAGAATAGCTTCAAACTAAATGAAGCACAAGCAGGTGAGAGAACAGAAGGAATTTAGACCATGAAGATCAGGGGTCACCACATAACGCTAATAGTACCTGGTCAATGAAAGCATGAAGACTGACATTCAAGACAAATTTTGGCCATCTCTTAACTTGGTTGAATCACTACTAAATGATACGGCAATCCAAGTCAGTAAGGGAGCAGCTCATGCAATCAAATACATGACAAAGTGCAAAAGTTGACTGAAACTGCAAGCATAATATTGGCACAACCTCCTCTCTCTTCACAAAGGTCACCTCGCACATTAGCTCCAGCTTCATCGATTAGCAGCTGAGATAACGGCCGCTCACCCGCACCTCGGAGTCATTGGGAAAAAAACACAAGTGGATGACTTTCTGCATGCAATGTCCTCATCACATTTCGGGTAATTGTTCAGTTGTAGATAAGGTACAAATAGTGAAAAGGCAGCGGAACGGACTACTCCGAAAATGCAACAGAACCAACTTAACAACCTTTACGTTTGGCACTGAGGCATCAAACATGATAGCTATTTTTACTGCTGTAATTCCATGGCTGGAACTCAGAAGAATTGCATTTTTCGTCCCTGTTCCACGATGTTTGATGCCTCCTCATGCCATAGGAACAGATCACCACACCGCAGCCAGCTTGCAGAACGTCTGCAGGACCGAACACCCGAGCACTTGAAGACACGCTGCCAGAAATGGTTCAAACAGGGCTCCCAAACCCACCACAGGGTCTGTCACCCTCATCCTCCTGAAGGCAGACTATGCCAGCTTGACTTCCGTGGGCATCCATACAATCACACCAGGGGAGTTTTGAAAACTCAACAGCCAGGACAGCTGTCAGCCCCTGACTTGGGCTCCTCTACTCACAAACCTCTGAGGTGCACCAACCTCGTGATCCTTCCAGAGCATCTGGAAGGTTCCCACCACATCTATGTCCCTAACACAGGCTTACAGGCCACCACTGAGGACTGTGCCTGAGACTTTTATATCAAGTGAGCTACAGTAAAAATCCTCTCCCTGCAAGTCAGAAGCGGTCAGATACATCCTCCCAAGCCAGCTCCAAGAGAGAAATGCAAGGGAATAAATACATTGAGCCAATTAAGCTTTTTGACCACAAAATACCAGACCAGGCTGGGGAAATGTGTGAGGGTCATATTTTAACTCCAGCATGCAGATGTAATTAAGTTGCCACGCTGGAGGATTTCCCAGAGTTTAGTATGACTCAGTGCATGGTACCAAGCTCTCGCAGGCTCAGTTGATCAAATTTAGGCTACTGAGCTATTCTGTGCCATGGCAAGCCCAGACGGGACAAGGCAAACCTCATCTTCCCTTGAGTTCCCAGCAGCAAGCAGCAAGGCAGCGACCAGTTCACCGTAGCAAGCTATGACATTGTCTCCTACATTAAGGTGACCTTTCAGGATCAGCTACCGCAGCTGCGGAGCCAGAATTTAACAAAATCCCTCAGAAATTTGGTCTCAAGCACGTTTGGTTTAGAGAGGAACGCTCACTTGTTAAAAAGTAAGGGGAAAGGTTTTTCTTTGAAACTAGGTAAACAGAGCAAGCCTTTTACCTGCTCTCAAGCAGTTAGTTGAAATGTATTCCACTACAGACTTTAAAGTCACCTCTCTGGCAACGTAACCTCCCGACGTATTGAAAACCAGCAGGAAGTGTTGAATTAAGACACGTATGCTAACAAGCGCTCCTACAGCCATGAATGTTTAATGTAGTTTTTCACCAGCTGACACCGTACCCCATGGCTGCTACCTGGTCTTGAAGCCTTGAGACAGGGGAAGAACTAGAGGGAAACCCCTGTAAAGCAGGGAACCGCAGAAAAGCAGTCAGAGGGAAGAGTCTCCGGAGAAAACCCGGAGCAGAACACTGTCAGCAGAAGAGGCAAGGCAGATAATGTTAACATCTGGACTGGGATGGAGGAGGGAGAGAAGGGAGTTAAGATGGGCACGGGGGAAGTCTGCCTCTATATTCAGGAATCGCGGGGCTGCATTTCGGTGATGTGTAGAACACTTCCCAGCAATATATGATGTTACCGCTTATGTGCTGTGTATACAAAGAGATGCAAACAAAATGAGTTTTCAGAGAGCGTGTAATACTGGCTGACTGCACAGGATAAGTTATTACGTACCAACAGACTGCTGGAAAAAGGAACTTTTACACACCTTTGGGGTCTTACCCATATATCTTAATGTCCTGGACCATGACAAATGATTGGATAACAACTCTTACTCCCCTTGTCACCATCCATCTTCTTAGGAAGCTTATTTCTTCAAATCCTGATGATGAACCTCTGTAGTCACTTATCTGAGCAGCGAAAATTTATTGCCTTTACTAGAAAATGAAATTCTCCTCCAGGAGAACTGCAATGGACACAAAAGGGCAAATTTCCACCCTGGAGTATGTGGAGGCTTTTTCTTTCTCTTCAGCGAGAACTATATACATTTATCCCATGTCAGAATTTGGACCAAAGGGTATCTCCTGTGTTAATAAGAGTGGCTGATTTCCAATTAAATAAGTTTACAGATTGTAGAGATGCCCTAATGAGAGAAAAGGATGAGGCCCCATACTAATCCTGCTTTCAGTGCACATATTTAACAGGGCTGCCAAAGGAGAGTCTCCAAAATACTTACTAATTACATTGGACTGCCTCCAGCCCCTGCCACTGGCAGGGAACGGGCAAAGTTTGCAAGGAACCAACCCACCGAGTTCAAAGATGATATTATTATTTTGGGAAAGCCTTACAGGAGTCAAGAGACAAGAGGACAGTGCAACAAAGTGCTGCGGGGCTGATTTGGACAGCAAATGCTGCTGTAGTCTGTGGACTTCATGGGCAGCTGTATAAAAATATTCTGGCACAGCTGGGAGCAGCCCCCAAACTGGTAAAATGCAAAAGTGCAGACTAGCACTAACTCCACGGCACTCACGTTGGGCTTAAATGTGTGCTGTCTCCAGCAGTTACTGGAACCTATAGTAGAGACTGGAGTATAAAAAGAAGAAAAGCCGTAGAGCAGAAGTCTATAAATTCAGCTGAAAGAATCCATACAAGCCTTTTCTTGTGTGTTAATGGCAAGAGTTTGTACCCCAAGAGTGGTTGTTCCCAACGCAAGGAGAGCCCAAACTAACACCAAAGGATGGCGGAGGGATCCGAAAGTACATCACTGAAGAAAATCAAGTTTCTACTTTTGTCTGGTCCACTATGAGAATTAGCAAATCTGTGCAAGTCGCATGTGACCCTCAGAAAAAGCAGCACTAAGAACAGTCTTTCCAGACTTCGTATCAAGTTGCACAGTCAGCCATTAATTAGCCTCGAGTTAAAAACCTCCATTCCAGCCCCACAGTACAAGAAGGGTTGAAAGAACTGCAGGTGCCCAGAGTGACACCATAAATATTGATCACAGCCCTCGTTCCACTTCATTAGCCACGAAGCGAGCAATGGTCCTCAAGGGAGAGGAAACGGCAGATCCAATTTTAATCAAACAGCCGTACTAAAATGCAAACCTCGTGGAATATTATTTTAATTATTGCTCTTTGCTCATGCCAATTGCAGCCTATTTAAAAAAAATAAAAAAAAATAAAAGAGAGAGAGATGTTTCTGGACAGAGAGCCAAAACCTTCAGCTGCCAGGGAGGTGCAACTACACTACGCGGAGCAGCCCTACGTAACGATACCCAAGTGAGCTCTGCAACCAGAAAAAGCAGTTTTCCAGCCCAGCACCTCACCCTGGGCTCGTTAGAACCACAGTTCATTAACCAGCCCAAACTTCGTGCTACCGCAGCTATAGTGTTTCTGACATACAAACTGGTCTCTGGCAATGAAGGGGCCATACAGACTTATTAGCTTATTCAGACCGACCCACATAGTATCGTACATAAATTCTAGACCATTTAACCTTCAAAATACATGTCTGGGAATACTGCCAGTGAATATTTGAAAGGGATTACAGGAAACGTATTAGTTGTCACTGAAAATGAGAATATGGATTTCAATTGAAACTCTATATAAGGGGGAGTTTTTCCCCCAAAATCCGTTAGTCTAGCAGCCATGCTGAACAAAGGGAAAATTGTACAGCTAGCTCAGACTACACAGGGCAAGCTGATATACTTTTAAAGCTACATTTTTATCTACCGAAATAAAACATTTTACTTTTTTATTTTTCTACTTTAATCAGAACAGAACCTCATTAAATGACAGTGTGTGAAAAGGACACATAAACTAGAAAGAAAATATAAAAACTTTCTGAATAAATTAATGTTTATTGCTTTCAGACTTTGATATTCTGGTCTTTACTACTTAAATGCAGTTTAAATGTATTACTTGCCACGGCCTTCACGCTAAACCCAGTAAGTCTGCAATTTGCGATAAAATTCCTTATCTCTCTCTTTCTGAACCTACGCAAAGATCCAAGGTTAATTTGCAGATAATACTACTTCGTGAAATAATTATCTTAGTCTATAGTACTTAAAACAGCTACATTCAAGAAAGATATTTTTAAAAATGAAGCTGGCACGGCTGCAGGATGGAGGCTGCTCCTCCCTGGCACGCATCCCCGCGCCGGCAGCGTCTCCAGTGGGGTGCAGAGTCTGGGTACCCCAAGCCCAGAGCAGCCGCCCACGTGTCCTGCTCGCCCAGGAGGCAGGACGGGGATGCTCCATGCCCAGGGCACAGACATCCCTGCGGTGGGGAGGGAAGGGGACCCGTCCCCGTGCAACCTCACCCCCCCAAAGCCCCCAAACACCAAGGCAGCTTGCCTTCCTCTTCACAACCCCAGAGCTTGCTGAAAAATTACTCTCTTGAGCCATTCTTTCTCATCCTGCTAATTTTTTTCCAAACATCCTCCTATTAAACTATACAAATATATTCATTTAGTAAACATCCCATTAACCAGGTCAGCATACAGTATTCACAACTTATTACAGAGCAGCACCAAATCAGTCACAGAAGCAATTATGCAATTGTAAAGCAGACAACTCACTTTAATCTTAATGTGGGGCTGGGGATGTACACGCCAATGTTCATTCACACGACTCATTCATTTCCAAGGATTGTACACCAATTTTTTCACCCTCTCTTACGCAGCACTCTCATGTATTTTGATTTGTAAGCTTTGTGGACTGTCAGAAAATATGAGCTCAATGCTTCACCCTTCACATAAGGGATTTTGTTACTGAATTTAAAGTTGTTTCTAAGCTTCTGTCACCCAGGTGGGGGAAGAAGCTGGGCTAGATATTCAGAATCAAGATGTAAATACGTGTTTATCTCACACAAAAGCAGAAAGAAAAAAAAATCCTTCCAGAACTATTTAAAATAGGTGGTTGTAGAGAATAGAAAGCAGAGCTAAGATTATGGGATGTTATAGTTACAACGGGGGGGGGAAGTGGCTTTTAAAATCGCAGCTTTATTTGAAGGCATTCATTTATTTAAGCATCTTGGGAAAACAGGTTGCCATATAATATTAATAAACAAGAATATGCTCTGTCAACCACATGCAGTACCACAGACATTTTGAAGACCTAAATAAATAACGTATCAGAAAACCTAGCCTAGTCTGAATTAATGCAGTGGAATTATTTTCCTGGGATTTAAGTCATATACAGCATTAAAAGTAAAGGCCTTAAGATACTTATTGATAGGCAAGAAAGTGCTATCTTTAGATCTATGCATGCCCAGGGAGCACTCTGCTGAATTTACAGTCTCAGAGAGTTTCTGAGAGAGTTACCAAATCAGTCAGCTTTATTTGTAAACACCACAAAAAAGAACAAAACACCCTCTTGGCTCCAGTCTCCTTTGACTCAGCACTAAGCGTTCAACAAAACAGTGCTGACTTTGTGTGAAACTTGGGAAATCTGGCGAAACTAGGGGGGAAACTCTTGCGATGTTAAATTTAATGGGAATTTTGCATCTGGTAACAAGAAACGGAATTTGAATTTACAAGATCATCTTGGTTTCTACAACGTACTATGGGCAGCCAAGACCCATCTCCCACCTGCTGCAAGGACGGATGGAGCCACTTCTACAGAACCGCCCAAGACTCTGTTGTTAAGTTCATGAGGACTTACCAGTCCTGCTGGGTCATCACATATTCACTACAAAAAAAAGACCTGGTATTTTATACCTCATGCACAATTGCCAGTAACAAATGGAAACAATGCCCAAATCAGGGACAGACTTAGGAGCAGCGCCACAGGAGATATGGCAAGGGAGAGCAGGTGGACCTCACGCCACCTGGAAGTGACTTTGTCCCTCCAGCAAAGTGCCCTGGGTTCATCCAGTCCCAGCAAACTCCCTGCTCGCTTGCTAGGGGCAGATAAATATGCTCACTTCTTCCAGAAAAGTCACTTTTCAAACTACACCTGTGCCCCACTGCATGCGGTGCCTGAATCCCCACGGACAGCATCAGCCACAGGACCAAGCCAGGAACTAACTTTGTGTGATTGCTTTTCCTTCCTCTGTGATATGAAAGGAAAAAGCACTGCTTTCTGCTTGCGTAGCGCTGAGCCAGTCCACATGGATGTGTTGACTCGTTCATCTTGCTTCTCCTTTTTTCCCCTTGCTGGGCTTGGTAATTACTGGGTCAATGTGGGGGTTCATTGGTAGCAGCACCATCAGGCAAGCGATGGCAAAATATAGACCACAGCTGCCAGAACGGAACTCAACAAATTCATGCTTACAGTCCGATTCCCACATCTCCACGGGAATTTTTAAATAACACATCTGTTTTAAGAACCGTGGTAAAAGGATACACTAAACTCATACAGCATGGGGAGACAAGGCTTCAAAATTGGAAAATGCATCCCAACAATACAGGATGATTCAGTTCCTAAAGAAGCTCCATCTCATATATACGTTCTCTTCAAAAGCTCTGCTCTGACATTTGCAAACTGCCTAAAGATAAAAACTGAACAGGCTGTTTATTTAAAAAGGAACTATGAAATATCCCGTTACTTGTTTAACTCTTCTAAACAAAGGCAGTACCTAATTTGAGACAATTACAGACCCGCTTCATACCGACAGGAAGAAAAACACCGAACAATGGAATTTTAAATTGTTCTCAATCTCCTCGACATGCGAATCTTTCACGACTCACTAATTCACATTCACTCCAGCGCTTCACAAAAGCTACCATTTATTAAATATGAGATTCAATTCACAGATAAACAAATGCGATAATGTAACCTACACTTAAAATAATAGCTTGGCTTCAAAGTTTTGGGGGAATTAGGAGTTTTCCCTTTTTATGGCTGCTCTTAGCATTATTTCTTGTCACAACTTCAGAGCCCATGTCCTGTAATCGAGGGCCTCTGAACTCGTGTTTCCAGACAAGCCAGGATCTGTGTGAGGATTGAATCCCCTCCCACAGAGCGCCCTGAATTCAGTGGGAAATCTGCCAAGAGGAGGATGTTAAAGAGTATTTAGGAGCTGAATCCCGGGGTCGTTTTCCCTGCTCTGCAATTTCTCTACCATTTCATCACACGTTCTCTTTCCATTACGGCCACCTGACTAATCACAAATTGCTGCCTAATGAAGAGTACTGGCATTACAATACTTAATTAGAATTAAGAGGAAGATTTACTTTAAAAACCTGACAGACCAATATGCTCCAGAGCCAATCTCGGCAGTGCAGAACTAGCCCAAAGTTTCCATGTCCTGAATTCTTAATTAAAAGTTTGTCAAAACTTCTTATTTTAAGGGGGGAACCTTCCCCTCCAGTATCCATTAACCTCAAAACACATGACTAAATTTGTTTTTAATCAGCTCTACTTCATAAACGGCTTGATAAAAAGCAACTCAAAGAAAGTGCAACACTTATCTTTAACTTCCACTCAACAGCCTTCAAAACTACTGTATAAAGGTGGCTCTCACAATCATTCCTGTCCAGCACCCAACGTGCAGCACCGAAAGAATTTCAGCTACAGAAAAAGCCTTCTGTAGGGCCACCCAGCAGGAAAGGATTAAATTACAGAAAAAAAAAAAAAAAAGCCCTTCTTTTTTCCTCCACTGCAAGGGCTGTGGTCGGAGATCAATGTGAGAAGCTGTCTATTGAAGTTAGACTCGAATTATTCCCTTACAGAAACCTCAGGAGAAAGTGCCTGCTGACCCCACAGCCCGGCACGCAACCAGAGCCCGGGTGCAGCTCCTTCACCTCCCCGGAGGAACAGGGAGCACAGAAGACCTCATGGCTCCAGGCTACTCCCAGCCTTTCTTCTACCCCGACTTCTCCACACCTCTCCTCTCCCCACACCCCAAACCCCCCCCACAGGGAGAGACAGCAGGAAGCCCCCAGTTTATTTCTTTTAATATTATCTGATGACGCTAAATTCCTAGATACTACCTCAGACAGAACTTAAATTGGCTTATTTCAAAACATTCTTTTTTTCTTTGGTGAGTTACATCGTAGGAGTTGGATGCCAGCCCACTAAGCCTCACATACAGAATGCAATAAAATACAGCCAGTCATTTCTTTATCCTAATGATCTTCTGTTTAATTTAAAGCCTTTATCCTGCTTTCAGTATTTCTCTTGGGGTAAAAAAAAGAAGTCTTGGCTAAAATAATTTTGAACTGAGAATTGGGCGATTTTCTGTCTATTAAGAATTAGAAAAATATAAAATGCATTAAAAACTGTTTTCTGCCTTGTTTTAGCCTGGCATCCTAAGGAAATCAGGATACGCCATTGTGCTGTTTATCCATCTGCTGAACACCAGAAAATTCTGAAACCTTTTATTAATGTAAATGAAATATGACAAAGGGGTTGGTCCCTTAAAGACTCAAATGCCTACTTGAAGTAGCTGCTGAACACTGGAGAAAGTCACAAACCATTGCCACCACTGAGGGAAAGTTGCCCCTCTGCTGTGTTTGCTGGCTGGACACGGGCTGGTCAAACGCTGGTGCCCAGAACACAACAAATAATACAAGTATGTAGAACGTGAAACTTTCCCCATTCACTCTTTTTTCTTTTTCTTTTTTTTTTTGTTGTGAACGTTATGAATAGCCACTGTTTATTTTCAGAGAGCCCCTTTATATGCATCGAAACCAACAAAGGTGGGACTAGAGCTTAATGCCTTAGAGATTCTGCTTGGGATGAGGAGGCTAAAAAGATGTCGTAAAGCATCCCCCCTTTTATATCCCTCAAGTTTGTGTGCCCGGTGCTGTGCGTTTGAGAGACCTAACACAAATGTCACCAAATCGTATACAAGGAGGGAGGAAAGTATCCAGGTATGTTAAGCACTTCCTTCACTAGCAGAAAAGCAGTGAAATCCTTGGCCACTTTTGGAACTCGTTTAATCCCCAAAACTACAACCCTTATAGATGAGATTCACCCTCACGGTACATGTTCTATCTGCTCCTGGTAACCTCAGCCACCTTTGGGTCACAGATGCAGAATCCCGTCCCTAATAATACTTTTCAAATCGATCCCTCTAGCCTCCTTCCTCTTCTGTCCACTTAAGTTAATTTTTGAACTTGTCATCTACCTACTACCCACCTTTCAAACACAGTTCAAGAAGGATCCTATTTTGCTCACGTCCCCATTGTTGAATCAGTGTTCCCTAAGACATACGATAACTCTCTAAAAAGAATATGAACTCAACATGTAAGTGAAGTTATGTTTAGTTTAAAGAAAAACAGCCAAACGGGTATTTTAGGCCGCATGCTCCGTTTCACTGAGAAAACAGGAATTGCTATGGGCACTTATAGGTATTTTTCTCATTTCTTACTGAAACAATCTGGGATTTTTGTCTACAATATATCGTGAGGGGCAAAACCAAATAAATCTATTTTAAGATTTATTTTCCAGATTTAAGAAATTAACTATAAATACTTTCACATTTATAAAACACAACACAGGAACCTTATTTCAGTCTCATAATTGAAAGATTAGAACGCATCAAACCCAATAAAGATTCCCTAGACATTAAAAAACAGTTTATAAATAGCTAAAAAGTATACATTTGCACTAACCCAGCATACAAATATTCATCCTTCTATACATTTTGTTCAAACCTCTCGCACCAATGTAACAGACCTACAGGTCACACACACGCCATGCTCTTTAGGTAACCTTTATCACAAACTCAGATCAACTTATGTCAAACTTATTCCATAACATTTAAAACATAAAGGGCAGTACACATCTTGCCATAATAAGGGATGTTTATATTTTTCTTAATGTTATGATTCCCATTTCTGAAAGGGCTACCTTGAACCTTTGTTCCAAGTCTACAGATGTTTGAAGCTCAGGTTCATCTTTTTTAAAAATCAGCACCTGCTGCTCCCTCTCACTAATGCAAGTTGGAGATGGATCTTTGAAAAAACATCTCCTCTCTGCTGAAACAGCCACAGGGAAGAAGCGGTTTTTGCCTTCACCATTTTAACACTCCTCTGAAGTCTTAAAAAACATCTTTTGGAGACATTAAGTACCAAAAAGGAGCACTAGATAATGAAAAGAATCGTTGGTTTGCATAGAAATGCATTTGAGGGCATTTGGCACCAACCACAAGCTCACACTTGGCTCCCCTGGCACAGAAAAACTATTTCACAGTAATACCTTATATTGACAAGCATAGGCAGGATGAAAGCTGGCTATATCCCTAATCAACTCCGTTGGTATCCATCTGCCAACTACACAGAGCTACCATCACCACTGGATACCGATTATAGCTGCCTTCTGGATGACTGACACAAATCACGCCACCAGCATTTGAAAAAGCAAAGCCACAGATCAGCTGGAAATCATGCAACGTATTTACATTCAAAGGTAAAGAAAATTAATCAAAGCACGTCTGAGTTTATCCCCTAGATTCAAACCCACAACCTTCCAGCTTTCCAGCGTTCGATATTTCAGCCTGTATTTTAGCACAATATGCCTGGCTCTCACATAAATCTTCTACTACAAGGATTGCTTACAGACTTTTGAGTTTCTATCTTCCATGGCTTGTGGGCCACATGTTTGCTATGATCTTGAATGAAGTAAAACTATTGAAGTGTGACTAAGCAAAGAAAGCTCTTACTTTTCAGCAACTTACCCTAAAATTAACCTAAAGCTGATCTTCTGCTTCTTTTGCAGACACCAATTTCAGCAGAGGATGAAAAAACAGTAAATTCACTTGAATTCATGCTGGTGTCTGCCCTCAGATTGTCAGTGCACCACTCCTAGCACAGGTCACACTCTGCATTTTGTCTTTTTAAATGTTTCCAGTAGGAGACATCAAATATTTGGCCCGGTACCAGCTGCTGCGAGGTAAGGCTTGATGAAGGTAACTACATCCACTCCACCTGGCTCGTAAACAGCCAGCCCGCTCAAAGAGCACATCAATCTTCATGACTACAAAAAAAAAAAAGGGTCTTAAATCCATTGGACAAACTACACACCATTCTTAAAGATTTCTGAAGCACTTGTAATGCTCATCAGCCTCGCTAGTACAGTATGCTGCTACTACTACGCTTCTACTGCAATATGCTCCTTCCACCACGGCTGCAAAATGGGAAGTATAGATCCTATCTAATTACTAGAAGGCTCTGCGCGTTGCCTTTAAGGATTTGTGTTTCTAACTGTCAGGAAAACATACTGGTTTGGGATCAACAGCTCCAACGATGGGGTATGATGGGGTACACTCACCAACTAAGAGGAGGAATGAGCCGTGTGGTGCAGAAGCTGAGCCCCACGACAGTAATTGAACCTGCAGGCTTAGAAGAGCTCGTACCTGTTTAATTTTATTGATTGTACGTGCAAGTGTGTGGATCAACTGGATAATCTTACCATGCCCTACAAAATAATTCCAAATTTTACAGCTGTAAGTGTAATGTACACATATTAATCACACCCTCCTCAGGCAAAACTCCCATTGTGAGTTCTGTCCTACTAATGCTGACTGCACACAAATTTGACCAAAGCAGTATATAAGTCTGTCTTTTTGAACCTCAATGATTTAAGAAGCCAAGACAAAACAGTTCTTAATCCATGGATGGAGCTATTTAACTTTTAGCTACGCATCATTCTCTCATTCACTGCATACCACTAGAAGCGCACTCTCCAACCCTCTCCGTAAGTCAAAGCCCTCATGGGTTCACTCCGCAGACAAGCAGATATGGGAAAAAGCATCACTGAAGAAAAAATTGATCTTCCTTGCTCCATGTATTAAGATTAAAGACAGGTGCGTTTCCATGTGAACTTGAAAACAAGCATTTTAATTTTACAAACAAAACTTCTTTTAGTTTCCGAAAGCTTCAGTTTCTAAAATAAAGAATGATCACAAGCTGAGCTTAAGCTACTCGTACAAGAGAAACAAAATCTAGATGTACCTTTGGGCATGGTGTTGCGTCACTAGACACAGTGCATCAATGGAGATTTAAGATCTCATTCTGATATGTCGGAAAGAACTTATTTAAAACTTACTTTCAATAAATTGAACACAGTAAATCTTTTCTCTGAGAAATTAAACAGAATTTACAAATTCATTCCTTATCATTAATCCATTACAAAATGAAAAATCAAGAATTCTCCCCAGGTAAGAACTTGGCTTCACTGAGATTTATGTTAAAACAGAACTTCCCAAAAAGCTGCTAGCTCCATGCCCTCAACCGGGAATAAAACCAGACCTTGGTCTCTCCTGGCAGCCCCTTCCTTCTGGCGGCTTCAAGCGGAGGCGCTGGGGATGCTCCTGCTTCTCGCGGCGCTGTGCAGGGAGCGGAGCACGCAGCTCCCTCTGCGGACCACCCTTCTCTGGGACCACAGGACACGCCGTGATTGAACCGCAAGCACAGACAGGTAACTGTGCACACCGATATTAATATTCTAACCCCAAAGAGTCTTCAGCTTCCGTAAGCGCAGAGCTTCACTGTCAAGCTCTGGCAGAACATAATATTGGATCTTAAAATAACACTGCTTTGATTACCTTACTTCCCTTTACTCTGCGCTTGAATTTCAACAGGATTTCAGTGTCTGCTCTGTCAACAGAGCCGTGTGAATAATGGATTTCTGTTTGGGCACTGAACCAAAAAAAAAAAAAAAANTGGGGCCACGAACAAAAAAAAAAAAAAAAAAAGGAAAAAAAAAAAAGGAAGAGGAAATAAAAACTCTGTGACTGTTTTAAGTAGACTGAAGAGAGACTGGGGGAGGATTCAGGAAAAAAGTATTTTCGAGATAAAGCAAAATGTTTGTTTAAGCTGAAAGGAATATTTTGCTTTTATATTAACAACCTCTTTTTAAAATATTTTGATTTTTTTTAATTTTGTTAAAGGTTTGGCCTAGTTCATCTATAAAAAAAGCAAACTTTAATCATCTAATCTAAGAAGCTGAAAGAAAACATTTTGACACTCTGAAAGGTTGTTTTACAAATAAAACTGTCAGATGGAATAGAAATTTGGGAATAGGTGTAATTCAATCCAAACTTGTACTTTTTCAGTGACCTTACTAACACTATAAACCAAAAACCCTCTTGTCTTCTCGGCAAGTGCCATGTTCTAGATACCGACTGCCCAGAACCAAAGAGATCGCACAGAAAAATAAATCAAAACTGTTGTGCTGAAATGACTCTTACCAGTACTGCCAGAACAGCAGTAGTAGAATAAAGGTTTTTTGCACAAAAGCAGAAGAAGCAACAGGCCTAAAAGTCTGGTGAACACCCTTCTTTTGTGGGTCTCTTCTATCCACCACCCCCTGCAAATAAATATGCCCTGGGGTTTGGGGAGTTTTCTTCTGGGGGCAGTAGGGGAAGAAATTCATGTTAGTACAAGGGAAAAAAGGAAAAAGGAAAACATTTGGGTTAATCACCTGGTATAACACTGCTGAAATGAGGACAATTGATTTTTTTACTCCACAAGGATTTATGTTCGTGCAGTCCCGTGTCCAGCAGCGCCGAGGCCCAATGAGCCCAGGCTCGGGCAATGGGTGCTGCATCCTCGGCTCAGGCAACTCATGCAGCTTGAAGCCAGCAGCTCATTCCACTGAGAATACTTAAAGAAAACACCTTCCCACTGTGAGAGCTATGACAGTGGGACTGCAGCATTTTATACTTCTAAGCTACTGTGTTGGCAGATGGTCTGTAGCAGGGTGGTTCCCCCCTTGTAGCCAGGAGTCCTGGGACCTGCCAGATATTATTAATTTATTAGAAACAGCTGGCAAGGATGCACAGAAACCTCCAAAGTGCCTGGGAGCACTGAGGTGAGGCTGAAGCTGCTGAAGAAGGTGGTTTTGTGACACGGGTCCCAGGAATAGTCGTTTGGGTGCTACAGAAAGGCAATAGTGGGTACCTCCAGCACTGGGGCTCTGCTCCTGCATCTTCCCGTCGCTGCCCAGACAGCGTGTGAATAAGGAACCAATAAATTCTCTAGCACTGTTATAAATACTGTCCTCAAAACAGGAAGGCAACCCAATTTTAATTCCCACAAAATAAAGAAAGCCTGACACCCAAGCTGACAGTACAGAAAGGCAAATACTCAGCGGCTTTGGAGCTTTGATTAGATTTGTTAACTAGGAGTAGAGTAAAACCCCCTGAATCCAGCAAAATCACATTACCTTTGCATTAAACCTTGTTGCCAATCTGATAATTTCTGATTAAAACAATGAAGCCTTTGGGTATAAATTATTTCATGTTTTTTATTATTTAGACACTATGCTGTTCACTATCACAGAGAAATCGTCTTTGTTACTAATAGTTCTTCTGGCGGGAATCAGAACAAGCAGAAGCTAATTAATAAATGATGACATGGGAATTACAACAAAATGGATAGACGACTTGCGGGTATGATTCTGAATAATAACATTTTACAATCTATTCAAGAGCGTCGCTAATAGGTGAGATTTAGTGTTGCCAGAAATTTTTACAAAATGTTTGAAAAATTAATTGTTACCTTTTTGAGTCATACTTGTTAGTTCATTAATTTATTGTTGTACTTCCTTTTACATCTGTTCTCAGGTTGTACTCCTCACTGTAATCACTGCTCTGTTCACGAGCTACATGAGTATAACATGCTTTTCTAAAAACCACAGTTCGGTTCAGCATTTGTCTTGTTTCCATCTATTTTTCTATTATTAATACTGCCTAAAATAGATACGGAAAATAACAATAAAAAGGGTTCCCAAATTCCTCCATCAGGCTGAACCCAACAACATTTATGTGTTAAATTCAGTTGTATTTCTCAGCATCTAAATCAAAAGACCAGGAAACTACCTCTGAAGGCACACCAACTCCTCTTTGGGCTGAACTGTTACCTGCTGACCCTCAGCCAACTCCTGCTGTCTAATGTTACCTGCAGTTTTCTGCACGCCACTACAATGATGAATTCCCTCCGTCTCACCATGCTCACAGTGCCTGCACCCACCACAAAGACATAAGAAGCAGAGCACACAAAAGATGATTTTGGTCATTGTCTTCAAAAAACGAAAGGCAATGCATTGCTGGCTACTGGCCAATTGCATTTTAAAATGAGAAAGTTTTGACCACGTTCATGGTTTTATATCTACGGAGCAGCAACATTTAAGGAGAGCAAGCAAACAGGAAAGTTTTCGGAGTTATTTTCATCTAGTCAATGCACAGTAATATTCGTCGGTTCTAATCAAGACCGTCTAAATTCAAATGTCAAATACTCACAACTACCTGATCAAGAATACATTACAAACAGGAGATTTTTCAATTCCTTGCTGAACAACCTAAAACAAAAACTCTTGAGAAAAATCACAAATAATTCTTGGCTTGTCAACAAAAGAAAAAGAGTTTTCAAATAAATTCCTTATCTGAATTATAGATCCATGTACCCAACGATACAGTTGCATAATCCAATGTTTAGTACCATCATCCATTTTCCTGTACTATTCTTTTGGCTTCACAGACTTCTCCAGAAGTATCCGTTGCCCTTCACTAGCTAAACAAAAAACACTTTGCTGAAAAATTTTGTTTGGAAGAAGCAGGCAATATAGGCCTTTTCCCATTCTATGCTTTACTTCACACGTTATTTAATTTCATTTGATTTATTACACGACTGTCTTCTGATGCCCCAGAAGAGGCGCACTCAAGGGATATGGACCAGACACAAAGAGCTCCTCGCAAGCATGATATGCATGTTCAATAACTTATTAACAGAGATTAGAGACACTACTAGGTGGGAGCAGACAGACACCTAACAATGACAACGCAATGAGGTGATTATGGTCTTCTCATTCCTCCTCATCTATGCTAACTACTGCAAATTACAAATTACAGACTCCAGCTACTCAATGTTGTATATGGTATGTGCCCTATGGAGGCTCCTTCATTATGGACCCCCTGCATTAGCCTATTTAAGAAAAAAAAAAAGCCATTTCCGTACCTCTAGACCAAGCGTAAGTAAGAGTGCTACATCACTGAAATTCATACAAGCCCTTACAAAGAGATACTGCTTTGACATGGAACTCTTCAGAGGAACCCTGCAAACCAGAGTTGGACCCATGTCTGACTTGGTCCTGAGTTGTTCAAGCTCCAGCTCAGGACAGCAGTAGTTTATTTACCTGGCTCAGTACCAGAAAATCTCACCAGAAATGGGAGGGGGAAAAAAAAAAAAGCCACTACAAGAGGCTCCCAAGGTGGGGTTTGAGTTGGAGAAAGAGGATAGTTAGCCACTGCTCCCTGTTCCCCTCCCAAACAGGTTCCTTCCAACCCCCTACCATGGCAAGGGCTGGCACCAGGAGCACGGAAGAGATGTGGCATGGGAGAAAGACACTAGGGAGACCAGAAGTGGGACAGGGAAGGGCTAACACCCTGTTAACTTCACCCACTGTCTATCAACATATATCAGAGCCAAAGACACACCTCCAAGCTCCACGTCGATGGAGTGAAGCTTAGGCCAACAGGACCCCACAGGCTCTGCTGGCAGCAGCAAAGTCCTCTGTCATTGGAGGCAGGACTGAAACACATGGCCAGTTCCCTCCTGCTACAGCCAATGTAATTAAAGTTCATTTTTGGCAAGGGAAAATGCAGTCTCCTCATGAAAAAGGCCTCAGGTCTCTGAGCCATGGCGAGCGGCACGTAAAGCCCAGCACTACACAGCAGAGCACGGGCTAGCGAGGGATACAGCATGTTCAGCTGAACTGTGGATGGAGGAAGAGGAGTATACACAGCTACTTCTAACTTCTAAAGAGACGTGAACTATCACACTTGCAACATGAAGACAGCATCATGCCAAAAAAGTCTGGCACTTATATGAAAATGAAGACGTCTTGCAGGCACGGATACACAGAAGACCCAAAGTACCCTAATCAACATACTCCAGGCCCAAATGAGCTGTTGGATTGGATTTTGTCATTTAACGGGGTCCAAAAAATGTGGCTTTTTAATCCTGTTAGGCATTCAGTGGAAATACTGAGCAACAATGCCAGGCACAGATGACAGAATGACTGGATAAAAGACTGGATTTTAGGATACGGAGCTGAATTCCACAAAAGATGCTTAAGTAAATTAAAATACCAGCACATAATGCTGCTACCCTAAATGCTTTCAGCAGGCCAGTTACTTGCACAGAATTTTGAACTGAATAATGGTATGCATTAGCATAGGCGTTACGCAATTTTACCTGTAACTGATATGTCTCACAGTTTCACGCAACTTCCTGCTGGCTTACCACTACCAACAAACCAACTATTCCAGGCAAAACACTTTATGCAACTCTGCTTTTACTTATTTTTTTTTTTT
>VYZM01013582.1:492754-562284 GCA_013398915.1 Dromas ardeola
AAAAAAAAAAAAAAAAAGAAAGGAAAAAAGAAAAGCAGGGCTGTGACTCTGCCCTGACCAATGCACAGAGCTCCGGGGTTTACTGATGGCCTTAGTTTTCCAGAACGCACCAAAATCCAGTGCTTTTTTAGGGTTTTATCTCCCAGAGCAAAAAGTTTATCCTCTGTTCAGCAGGGCAAACAAAGTTTTACCTAAATCATCCATGTTCGGCAGGCCGACTAAGACCATGGTAAATGGGTGCTTTCATAGTAAATTTAATGCTGATTTTCTACAATGATGGAGCAACAACCTGGAATCTAATCGCCAACATTTATGGCCAAGGAGACTTCTTTACACCATACTGAAGAGAAAGACACCTAAGAAGAGAATCCAAAAAGCTCACGCTGCAGCTGGGAGCCAGGCAGAGGCAGGTGACAAAAGCCCGAGCACAGGGGATCCCCTTCAGGGGCTCTGCCACCTCTAGGTTACAGATGCAGAATCCAGACCTTTGAATTTTCTTCATCTACTTCCAATAAAATTGAGCAGAATTCTTGGTTTCTTCTACGCAGACATACGTAGAAAGCATCTTTCCCGCCTGGGAGGCGAGACATTTACTTGAGTTGCCTGCACCCAAGGCAGGCATGGATCTCCAAACCTTTTCATCCATGAGATGAGCCAACCCTAAACTCTGCCAAAGTACCAGTTTAGTTGATTCTGACAATAAATTTGGAAAGCTGATTCCCTTTGTATTTTCATTTATCATAAGAGATTTCTAGTTCCAATTAACTTCTCTCACCTTTTATTCGGGGCAGAGGGAGGAAGGAAAAGAAGGGGGAAGACTCTTAAATCTATCTTCTGTGTCATTACATGATATTGCATTTTAATTACATTATGGGCTGAATTTGGCTGTCTCTTTAGATAAATCAATATCAAAGCAGTCTTTCAAAAGGCAAAGGCTTGTTTGAGTTTACTCTGCCATGGTATTACCAAGACTTCATTAATTTTTATAGCTACTGAGTTTGCTTTATCCTCATTTTTATTTTTAATGTGTATTTTTCTTTGCTTCCATGCATGGAATTGACTTGAAAAGAATTTATAAAAAATATGCCCAATATATGAGTAATCTTTTATTTTGCTGATATTTTACCATTTTCTTTAAAATGAATCATTTGAAGAAAAGCACGACTTTTTTTTTTTAAACGCAAGACTTCAGTGCTCAAAATCCCAGTAAATTTTCATTTGCACGTTCTGAAGCTGAGACTTAAGGCCAATATCAGTACTTATGATTCCAGCTCATCAAAATAACAGGATTCAACTACAGCTGTGATTTAACTCTAACCTGAAAGATAATACACTAGTAAAGACGACCATTTTCTGAATGATTTCTGAGACACTGTAAGGTCTTTGACATATTCATTTAGAGATTACAACAAGGTGGCATAAATCCAATTCACCTGAATGCTAACATAAACAGACCTTTTCTAAAGACCTTGCAAGTGAAGTGACAGACAGAACGAGATAAATATTAGAGTTCTAAGGATAAGGGTACTTATTTTACCAAGAAGTCTCATGCATGGCTTAACCTGCCTTTCAGCATCAAGCTTTGAAAAACTATCATTTTTTGAGAGTTCACTTGAAGAAATGGAAGGAAATAAAATTGAGTGCAGATGGTCAACCCAAGGAATAAAGTCCAGTCCTACCCTGCTCTAAATCCAGGCATCGTTGTTAGCAAGGGCTCTTTTCTCCTCACTGATTTTTAGATTGTTTCTGTATTGCAATTTAACTATTTAAATGTGGAAGCCACTAGATAAAGCAGGTTGGTTCTCCTGCCTTGAACACTAACCAGCTACAAACAGTGGTGCACAGGGTATTTTAAATTGATTTTGGAGAAAAGAAAAACAAGAAAAATTGATTACAAAAAGTTAAAGGGGAAGGTTTTTGTTTGTAGGCTGAGGCTGCCATCCATCCCAGACTCTTGGAAAACTCATTCCTATTCTGGAGGAAATCCCTGCCTTCCTCTCCCTGCCAACCACCTTCCTGCTCCTCTTCCTCCCTCAGGCTGATATCCTATTTAATTCTAGCACTGGGAGCTCTTTTCCCAGGACCAATATCCTACTTGTCCCTGGAAGAAGACTGCTTGTTTACTCACTTCCTTAAGTAATTCCATATATTCTGTAAAATGTAAATCAGAAAATGCACAGACTATTCTAATCAAATATCCAAATACATTCTAGGTCTGCGCCAGCTTATACTCACTCTACACTGACTACAATCCTCCAGTGAAGGTCTTCAGGAATAAGACAACAACAAAAAGAAACAAGCTGCAATAATAAATGCACATACGAGAGCATGTATTTTTTCCTTTTCCAAAACCAGGAGGGTATAAAGAGCCACAATTTCCAGCACAATAGCCAGAGTGACTGGATGGACCAGCGCGGTCCTCTATAAAAAGAGTTCCATCCCTTCTTCAGCCATTTGATTGACAACTCTGATTTCCATCAGATGAGTTCCATCAGTTTTATTTAAAAGCTTGGTGTGATTTTCTATTGCTATTCTTTTATACTCTAATAAATACCTTCCTTTTTTTTTTTTTTAAATGAATTATAAGGTGGTTTTTTTTCTATGAATCTTTTAAATGCCAAAATTCTCACACATGCCAGCCTCTAAAAAGGTGCAGATAGCCTGGCTGGGGATGCCCTGATCAGGACAAAAACCTCACATAATGCCTATGATAAATGAACACAGCTGCTAGGACTGTCTTTACACACCGGACAGCCGTCTGATTTTGCTCAATAATTGACTTTGTAATGGCACTTTCCCACATTCATACAGCAAAAGTGCTTTTTGTGCAATTATTTTCCTTGGAAAAATATTAGCCCCTTTTTGAAGGGAAGGGGAAGGCAGAAGCCAGGAAAGAGAAGAGTGAGAGGGGGAGGCAGTATCTGTGATTCAAGTAGCAGCTTATTTATTACGCTTGTTCGTACCTTTTAAAATCCTGTGTTCTTCCCAATCTATAGAACAAACTTGAAAAAGCAATCAAGTACTAATCTGGGAGCCTCTGAAACATTGCACATTTCTATAGCTGTTATATTGAATCTATCCTTTATAAATGCGACTACAGCTGTTCCCAGCACCAGTGTCTGCCTCAAGTCTGAATTTTACTATTTGCCGTTATTTTCAGGTTATTGCTACCAGCAGGAGATAATAAATTGGGTTCTAAAGTATCTTGTTTCCCTATATATTTTTACCGAGGTAGTGATTTGGAGGAAGACTGGAAGAGGAAATCAGCTCTGATATGATTATTTCCATAATGTAATTTTAAGACAATAAATAAATTATCTGTGAATATAGTCATAGGGACACATACTTGCAGGCATACATACCAATACTATGCTAAAAAGTAATGATGACCAGACAGAGGGAGAAATGTATAGGACGGCATTTTGGTTGCAGTGATTCCTTTCAAATTTAGTTTTTCAGCCCCTCAGGAGGTAAATAACCCTTTTTTTTTTTCTTGGACCTTAACTTAATTTCCCTTTTACAGTGAAAAAATAAGTATGTCTGATATTAACACCTAAATGAGACATTTCTAAATATCATTAACATATCTGGAATACACACAAAGACTATCAGGACTGTCTCATATACTGGTGCTGCCATATTTTCAATTCTCAAGGCAATAAATCCAGCTGTTTACCATTACTTTTGGCAAAACTAAGCCAAATTAATGATTGCCAGAGAAGAAGAAAGGGGTGGCATACCTTTGTGAAAGTTTTTACTGCCTTCACCAGGACTTATAAACTAAAGACACTTGGATCAATACAAAGGGAAATTACTTGAGGAAATCACAAAGGAATGAGCTGTGTTATAAAAACACCTACATGTGTAAAACTTAATAGGGATAAAACCCAGTACAACATTTGTAAGTAATTTTGCTAACCTGAAAGACTTGGTTTTGTAGCAAAAACAAAAGATTAGACAAAGGAGAAGCGGAGAATATAATTTAAGTAGCCTGGAAATGGTGCCAACCCTAGTCCGGTGCATCCCTCCATTAAGAAGCCTAATGCACCCCACGCCTGATGGAAAGGGTGCCTTTATGCTTTATAAGCAGAATCAATTAGTTTTGAAGCCACAAGGCACAAAGTTGAAGTCCTATTTTCAATTAAAATCTATTTAATAGACAAGAAACAAAGTATGAATAGAAGGCTAATCACAGCATGAAAGAGGGTTAATAGCGGATTGCCAAGAGCAACAACTGTTTAATGTATTTCAGAACAATAAAGATCCTCGCAGTTTTGTTAAAGTGACACAGACTATTAGCACTCCATGGAATAAAACGTGTCCCTGTGTCCATATCTTCTGCTGTACAACAGGATCCTGATCCCAACTGGGATATTGTGTTGTTTCACTACAGCAGGATTTGTAGAGATTATCGACAGAAACCGCAGATCTGGCAAAAATTCCGAGTGAACACGGGACTTCCCGCCGGCAGTCGCAAGGCTGAGCAGACCAGAGGTGACAAGTCATTAAGAGCATCCAGGAAAAACAGCAGAGGCAACAGGGATGCTGGGATGCCAATGAAGGCAATGAAGGAGAAAGGGATGCTCCGGGATGTTTGAGCCTTGTTGGCTATTGGGAAAAGGCCACCAGCTGCTGGAAATCACTGGGACAGACCACCAGAGAGGGTGAGAGAAGCCACAAGGAAAACAGGGAAGAAAACCCAAAGGTGGGGATATACTTCATGAAAACCTCGTAAGAGTGTGATCTTTGCCCATCTTGAAGTTTAGCGTTCATTCAACAGGAAGGAGCAGAAATCTGTTCTGTGAATGCCACAGCACTGCAGGAGTCCTGGTACCACAAGAAAAGCACCACTATGGATGTGTCTACGATACCGGGACATGGTACAGGTGGCCCAGAGCTAAGCTAGTGACATGCTAAGCTCGTCCAATCGTGGCATGGCCATGCCAGCTGGGATCGTGAAAGCAGCAGGGCTGCTCCACGCACATCTGGCCCAAGTTCACAAGCTTGATTTATCTTAACCACCTCCTGTTCCAGGACCAGACCAGTCACCATGGGCTTCGTTCTCTCTCCCCAGTGTCCCAGTTTGTGGTATAGCCTCGTACGTACAAATTCTTTTATTTTTATATCTGACTCAACATTATTGTTTGAACACAATGCAGCTCCCCGTCCTCATAACAACAACGGGACAAAATTACTCAGAACAAATTGTCAGTGTTTTGAATAAAATTAATCCAGTTCCAGTGGCAGGAAATAATGACAAAATACGAACGCAATTAAAATCTTAGCTTTCAAAGACAAAACCCTGAACTAAAACAGAGTATCTCATGTGAACTGACTGGGCAGCGTATTATTTGCTGCATATCAAAGACAGCTGTATAAATAAAAGTATTTATAAAGACACAAATATTTTATGGTCATATCCAATAGCTTGTTGACAAAAAAAGGCATATTTCTCATAAGGCACCTTTTAAGAAGGCACATTTCTTTCACTGTCAAAGTCTTTTTACACATTATTCTCTTCATTTTACTTTAATTAGCTTCTAGACATGAAAGAACTGAAAATATTACACCTCTAAAAGACATTAAGGAGAATGTTTTTTTCCCTAATGGATTCAAAGTAAAATTTTTGAAATACACATTTAAACACTACTGTCAAGCACTGCAACGATCTGAATAAAATCATTTCCTCTCTTCCTTCTAAAGGGTTTCCCCCGAAGAAGCCAGCTGTTACATAGTTATTTTTCCATTATGTGAGCTGTATCTCGTAAATTCTGCTCAGCATTTGGCGAGCTTACTGATCAATAACTCGGCATCCCAGCAATATAAATCTGATGCAGACTTGCCTGAATATATTTTACACTTCAGAGGCGTATTTCTTATCTTTTCAGGCCGGTTCAGTCATCCCAATGATAAATAACTAGTTTGGGATGAGAGGGATCCTTAGCGGGGGTTTCTTCCACCCGAGAACATGGTTTCTGTGATTCAGGTCAACTAAGCCACAGGCTGGATGCTCCCGTTGTTCTACCACGATCCAGTCGAACAAAGCTCTTTTCACACCACTGCTGGCCATCAGTTTCTCCCCGCTATGGTCCTGGTCAAGTTTTCTCATTACTAATATATTCTAACCTATTCCTTTTCAATTTCATAAACCAGACAAGGACAACAGGATTTAAACATCAAAGTCCCCAAATTCTAATTTCCATGGAGTAAATCAATCTTCTCATTCCTGCAGCTTCACCAGCATAAATTTTAAAAAAAAAAAAAAAAAACCAACCAGCATGCATTTAATACAGGGTTCAGACTCCACACGGGGTTCATAGTCATTCCAACAGTGCATATCCCACACCAACTCCTACGGGCAGCTTATCTCCATCAGCACAGTCTCTTCCCAATAAATAGGCAGGATGCTAACCGCCATAAATGACAACAACCTGCACAACCAACTTACTCTTTCTAAAGAGTCAGACCTGGCGCCTCGCAGGACAGCTCGCACCCAAAGGGATGGTGGCACGTTCAAATAGGACTCTTCGTTGGTATTTCCACCCTCCTGAAAGTACTTCCTTAGTTTATTGAACAGATGCCACACGTACCGATTTGAAACACTAATGCCCCAGAAGACACACATTGGAAGATCATGATTCAGAGCAGAACAAAGAACTTGCAGGGAAAAAAAAAAACGTGGCACCCTCATTAGGAAACAGAGCATACAGAGCGAAGGAGGAAAAATGCATATTTTAGAGCTAAAAAAGACAAAAGGGCAGAAAGAAAGGGATGAGAATAAATACGGAATAATACAAGATACGAGTGAGAGAGTCCTCAAATTCATCTCTGTGCAACTCCAAAGAGGCACCAATTTCTGGAAAATAAAATACAGTGCCAAAACATCTCCCGTATGGGAATTAAGAATAGTCTGAAAAGTTTACTCATTAGATAAGAAAGGATTAGACATTTCTGTCTATCAGAAGTAGGGAGAGAGTGCAATGTTTTGTGGAAAACGAGAAGGAATAACAGACATAAAATTATCATTTTGAGACTCTCATAAGCAGGACTTAGATGAAAGTGCAAGGGAATACTTTCACTTTCAGACCATTTGGGGATTCTGTCGGTAATGTGGCTTCTAAGACAAAAATACATAAGGGAACACACACAGGGGTGGATCAAAAAGTAACCATTAGACCTGAAAAGGTACTCGAGTATTTACTAAGTCCTGAATTGTAAATAGACTAAAGGAGTTTTTGCTGCTACAGCTGATGACACACAAGTTTATAAAAAAAATATGATGTAAGATGAACCAGGTGGAATTGCATCTGAAAAGTATAGCAAAAATGGGTATAGGCTGAACTACAGTGGAATAAGTAAGTCAGGAAATTATGTCTATTAACAGGTGAGAGCTGAATATCTCTCAAGTGAAAGAGGGGTATAAAAGTAATAAAGACTTCTGTAAGAAGTAGTTTTGCAGTGTAACACTAAAAGGTATCTAAGAATAACGAAGGCGCAACTACCTCATATACCTGCTATTGAAATCCAAGATCAAATAAAAATAAACATATAGAAACAAATATGATGGAGACACTCATTAAACAAAAAAATTGTAAACAAAACTTCAGAACCTTGTACAGATATGAGAATTTAATGTGGATTTTCAGATGGAAAATAACAAAGATTAAGAAGATACGAAACTGTAATGATTTGCTGGTGAGATGGTAATAAGAGATACATTTTATTAGCCAAGTTTACTACGCTGGGTAAACAATAAAGAAGATTCAAGGAAGAACAGCATTTCACAAAGGTCTGTTCAGTCCTGTAATTAAAACTTAAGTAGACAGGCACCAAAAAACATTATAAGAAAATTCTGAAAGTGAGAGGTAAATTGGATCTCATTCAAACAAGTAAAAAAGAAAAAAATGTCAAGATATATAACGCACAAATTTTACAAAAGAATGACAGGGCAGGCAGATCCCTAGTTAGAAAGCTACAAAAAATATGGAGAGAACAGCAATCCCAGTCACTAGGGAGAGTAGGAAACTAGCTCAGATAAGAGAAGAGATGCTTCTGGAAAATTTTATAAAGGATGCCATCCCCCAGACCACTGATTAAGAGTTATAGTCTCTAGATAAATCCAAAAAGCAAAATTTAATTAGAAAACAAAAAGGATACTCCCCGGCCTTCAGAAGAGAAGTTTAAAAATTCCTGAGGAAGAAGATTAAATGGAGGAATCTCATATGTTTACTCACTGTTTGAACATAACCACAGACACCATTCCCAGACTCCAAGAGGAATTTTAATTCCCATATTATTGGGTTTATTCGTTGTGGTTGAGAGGAGAGTTGTATTGCCAAAGAAGGAGAGAGATTTCATAAACTGATTGTTGCATAATATTCTTCCATACTTTTACCTAATGTTTTTTTGTTGGTACACTGGGGATTGTTAGTGACGTTTGCCCAGATTATTAAAATTTATTGTGGGAAAACACATTTCAGATAACATTTTATAAAATCAACATTCACAAAATCTTATCTCAATCCAGAAAAGCCAGCTTACAAAAGGGAAGAAAATATATGTGTCCCATGTTAGCAGTGTCTGGCTTTGAAAATAAGTTGAGGATCTGCATTTCTGCTTTATTTAAAAGAGCTTCCATAGAAGTGAATAGATTTACACTTAAAAAGAGGTATGAAGAAGGGTAAACACCACCACCACGTCTACAGTTTGCTCCAGACACGGGACGTCCAGGCACAGGGATCAGGGAGTATCCAGAGATGAAGGGCAGAAAGGACAGACGGGAGATGTACCGTAGGTAGATCACTTGCATATTCTATGCTACTGTTTGTGCAAAATTTGTCTCCTCCTTAAAAGCAACATCATTTCAAACATGTAGATTTGCTGCTTCTATCTCTGGATATCAAAAGAATAATGATAAACTTGAAGTATTAGATGACCACCTCTCTGTGAAAATTAAGCATTATAAATTTAAATGTGTTAAAATTCAATGAGACACTTAAAGAAAAAACACAAGGATCTGTTTAAAGCTAATTATGTTAAAGTTCAGCCTAAATTATCAAAAGCCTAACAACTGAATAGAGATCTGGATTCCTTGGACAGAATAGCTGCCATCAAAGATAGTGCAGTCTCTTAACTTCGGTACCTGTGCATTGCCTTACCTACATAGACCGAAATACAGATATCTGAATGACGCAACACTTTACACATTTACCAAGTGTTCCCTGCCAGCTTCATCTAGTTGTAAGAATACAAGAATATAACAAAGGTCTTCAAAGACTGGAAGACCTTCTGCCTCCACAAACTCATCACCCATGTTAAAAGTATGGAACTTCCTCCTTAAGGCACAAAAATAAATATAACTTCACCTGGATCAAGACAGAGGTTTCTTAGTAAGGTCACCTCTTGGGGAGACAGATATGAAATCTTACCAATGTATTTCTGAAAGTAATACCTGAGTGAAAGTTTTCCATTTCCAGGATCTTCAAGCTGGAATTTTATAATCAAAATATAGAAAAATTTCAGCAGACTTAACCTTCTGTATAACTGATATATAGGGACTTAAGAAAACAGGGGCTCCCTTTCTAAATATACACATTTTAATAAAAGAAGAAATAGATGGGAAGACTAAGCAAATGAAAAATGGGAAAGATATCCGTGAGGGATAAAAGAGCTTTGAGCAATATGTATAAATACATCACAGATGGTACCTGTCTCCAACTAGGATTCAACATATTTTATCCAAGAATGCTGCTGGAAAGACCACGGGACAAAATCTTCTTTCACACATGTCATTGGGCCTAGGTCCAAATTCTCATCGGAAGTAACCAGAAGAATAACAACTGTGATGGATGGTAATATCCAATTAGACTCGCTTGTTTGATTCCTGAATGATCCCTTTAAGGACACTCAAGAGGTGAAGAAAGAAAAATTACTGTGCTTTTGATGGTAGCAATTAGGCTCTATATTTGCTTATACATAGAAGGAGCCTCATCTTCTCCCCAACACTGAAAAAATGGTGCAATAAAATACAAGATGCCCTAGTGATGAATAAAAGTATTCTCTCAGTTCAGATCAAAAGATGTCATTCCTTATTTATTCAATGAACAAAAATTGATCAGCTAATAAAGGAGACACACTAAATATTACTGGATAGGGAGGGTTTATAGGGAACGCTTTCTCTCTTTCTATTTGCATGTGACTATGTTGACAGGAGATGGGGTTCTCACTTTCTACGGACTACTGCAAATCTGTGCTACTGCCCTGGAAGGGCAGTAATAACTTATACCTTGTACGACTCCTCTGCACGTCTGGTTTCTTAGTTGTTTTTAAAAATCAAAGGGTTAGAACTGTAAAAACAAGGAAGAGGTATCCCAGAGTTTTCTTTTTGTTGAGGGGAGAGCTTGCAATCTTTTAGTGGAACTGAACTTTTAACAAGGGGAAAACCTGCAGGTGATCACACACTGGATATATAGCACCAAAACTGTTACAAATTACGTTGGCATAAGGGTTCCAGATGCACTCCTCTAATCTTCCTGAGTAATTCACAATACTGAAAAACAATAAAGAAGTGTGAATGAAGTCAGTTAAAGCTTGCTGCTCACCAACTTGCCGTACAGTAGCTGCATGGACCACAGATGTGGTCAGAAGGATGAAGACAGCCAAGAAATGTTACACACCCCATCAACAGCACTTTTCTTACTTTGAAAGTCATGTGCATCACATACTTGTGCAGAACAACAGAGCGGGGGGGTGTTGGGAGAGGAAGGTAGTGCCAGATGCTTAGGAGAGGTGAAGCAGCAACTATGCATGGACTGAGCAGAGATTAAAATGGGTCTGGTGTTCTATAACCTCACAGTCTGTACGAGATGCTAGGACACACTGGGTGTCCAGGAAACATTTGTGTTGCCTTTGTAAGTAAATAAATCTAAGATATGATATTGTGTTCTTATTATCTTACATCTCTGCTCAAAAACATATTCTGCAAGATCACCACATAGAGTAAATAAAACAGCCTAAGATGAATTATTCATCATGCATCTGTATCTACTCATTATTCTTCTAAAAGAAAAATAACTCACTTCCAGAGTCCAAAAACCGTCTGTCTGCTCAGAAGTTGTGACAATATTATTTTTGCTTTCCCCTTCAAATCACAAGAAAGATTGTGTATCAATCTGAAGCAGAGGCTAAAGCCATATCCAGAATGGAGTGTGACATCTTTTTTTATACTCTAAAGCAAGATTACAACCACAGATAAATGGATTCAGCTACCAAGGGGATGAGCTACCTCATATATGAGACAGGAAAAAAACTCAACTCCGAGTAGAACTTAGCTCCTTCATCCTTGGAAACCCTCCCATACAAGTACACCTACAGAATTGGCATCAGTTCACTCGGGAAAGTTGTGGATCCTGGCAGTTCCTCAGGAGCCTGAGGACCATGCCCTCCTGCTCCCTCTGATTCTGAGTAACACCTCCCTATGTAAGCATGGATACAATGAGGGCATCAGCTAGCCAGAGCCTACTAATGACTGCATGTTATCTTTTTTTTTCTCCCGTTTCTCTTTTTCAGATCTCCTTGGGCCAGACAATTCAGAATGACCCTACGCACATACCTTCTTTCAGTCGGTGCTTCCCAATTTCTATGGTGATTTGGACACAGTAGATCTCCCGGGTTTGTATGCCACCTCCACAAAGGCCTACGTGCTTGTGATGGTGAGGGTCCTGCTGGTCAAGGAGGAGAGACGCTTGGCAAGCTTTCCATTCAGACGTCCTCCAGGCAAACCTTTGGAAATAAAAGAGACCAGGTAAAACAAGTTTATGAAAAGACTGTGGGTGTGGAAGTGGTACTTTATTAGATGACAAAATACAACTGGTTTAATCTTTATCGCAGCACTTCCCACTTTAAAACAGGGAATGTTTTGAAACATTTTTAATGTTAAATTTACAAAGGTTAAGTATTTGTTATTTGCCTGGAGTACTTGTGTAAAATTTTTCACATAGCACTAATCTCCAAAGCATTCTGAAACACTAAATCTTCCTGACAAACACTTTGAGCGGGGTGCAAAGGAGGAACAAAGATTAAGAGGTTTGATTAAGTGCAAAAACTAGTTTTCAAACATGTGGCTGAAACCACTAAACCACCTCTGTCCGCCAAGAGCTGAACGCATCACTCTGAAATGCACTTAATAGCTAAAACCCTACATATGTCAACGGAGCTCCAAGCACCGGGCAGCTTTTCTACAGGTGACAGCTTCATAAACGCCTAGGGCACGACCAATTTCTTCAAGGGATTGGCTAAACTAACTCCGTTCTCTCATTTCAGTTTCCAGAAGTTGTGATACACAGCAAGCGCTAGCTAAAAGTATTTTCATTCTATATTCAGTTCACACCCGAAGAGCATTAGTGGTTTTCAAGGAAGGATAACGCTCTTGGGCACAGATATGTCAATGCTGAACAGACAATCATCATTGGTATGTACCAGCTTAAATGCAAGGAAGAAATTCTTAAAATTATAGGGAAAACAGCATTGTGTATCAGCGGAAAGCAAAAATTATTTCCCCGCCATGTCTGAAAATACAACATTTTTCACAGACATAATTCATTTTGATTCACAGGTCACAGTATCAGTGGAGTAAATAAGAGCCTGAAGTCTTTCTTCCGCTTCCCAAACACAAATCTGAGGCAATACTGTTTTTATAACCAATCTGTTCACACTTCTGCTGCCTTATTCCTTTGGTCCTCTAAATTTCATAGTTTACTTTTTCCATACGATCTTTGTTGGTTTTGCGTAAACTATGTAAAATAATTTCCTTCTTTTATCCTCAAGATGAATGCTCTCTCCTCTTACAGCAGATCCATGGTTGTTAAAACTACGTATGTTTGTTAGCCTGCTGGCTGGTCATTGTAAACTGAAGCGCAACAGGGAGCCTCTGCAGAAAAAGCCTTCCACGTTGTAATTCTGTGTATTCTCCATAGCGAGTAACTGTTCCCTGACTACAGCTACGGCAAGAAAACAGGCATCTCAAAATTATACGAAAAATAAATACAGTAGCTTGCCTGAGCACACATCAATGTTCTCTTAACTTTTGCGTTGTAAATATGGGCATAAGAATGATTTCCAGCCACTTATGAATTTTGGAACAAACTCATGGAAGACATTTGTGAATACTGCCAATTACTTATAATTTACAGTACTTTTCAGATGAGCTGTCATGCTCTCTTAAATAGTATACAGTAGCATGTGCAAATTTGGATACACTCACAGGGTTTATTACCAACAGAGAAAACAGTAAAGAATACACTTTTCACATGACAAGCATGAAATACTTGAACTCCCACAACATATAAAGCACAGCCAGGAATTTTTTTCTTCTAGTAGTTCCTTCTGGGAATTCCTAATCACATTTCTTGGGCCTGCAGTGTTAAATGCAACCTTTCTCTTATAATAAAGGCAATGAAAAGTGCTCTTCATCAAACAGCGGGTGAAGAGGATTCCTCCTCCACACCACTTCAGGACATCGTGCTCTTCAGGTCTACACTTTCAAAACTAGAAGTTTAAATATAGAACACGCACATCTTTTCACAGCCATGGAAATAGTTGTTTTAGGGAAGTATTTCTTAAAACAATAATTGACTAAAGAAAAGCTGATTATCAATATCTGGCTTAGGTAGTCAGCTGTAAACTCTGGATCCTAAAGACTCATAATTTTCAGAGGTGTGAGCACCTGCTTCTATCGAGTGTGAGCTGTGGGAGTTAACACCTACGAAAATTAGGCCATCAGTGATTAAAATTATGCAAAATAACTAAATCTAAGCACAGAGATAATTAAACTTCATCAGCCCCTGAATCTAAAGAAGTCCCTTTAGATATTTTCATAGATACTGTGCTAGACCGCAGAGCAGTCTTTAATGAACAGCTATCGGGTGCCCCAGCCAGCGCCTGCTCTTCTCTGAGCAGCTTCAAGCCTCAGCCCCATCAGCCCATCTTGCGTTTTCCCAGCTGGACATGCCCTCAGCTGCCCAGAGTTTTCCAGTAACAGATTCTGACCCTGAGCATTAGTTGTTTAAAAGATACACATTTTCATGGCCATTAACAAGCCCGCTACACCAGAAAGGTATCCAAGGGATTGCTGCCCCACTGAGTGGGAAACCTCACGCAAGACCTTTCCAGACAGAAGCAGTGACCTTGGACAGCTTTGTGTCAGACTCTTTGCGGGGCTTTAAGCAGGATGGCCGATATTTGGTATTAGTTTACCCATCTACGAACTACACTAAAGACAATGAGAATTAACATTAACATAATCTCTATTTAAATTTAACCAGAAGCTTGTTGATAGCCATTAGGAAAGAACAGAGACTAATGGCTAGAAAATCCCTGGGAGGGGGGTGTGCTGTAACTTTGGCAACCTCAAGCCAGTACTTGCAAATTATTATCAACAGCCACAGTGGGTTTACCACACAACTGTAATTTCTCCAATTAAATGAAGATGAGATGACCAAAGCAACCAATGCCACTTTGGACATTCAGTTGTTAGAGCAGACAGTACCAGAGATGTGCTGGACCAGCATTACGCTGAGAGGGCAATACCATCCAGCCATCCTGTCCACCTTCCCTCCAGGGTGAAGAGTGCGATAACTAAGGAAGTGGAAGGGACACTATATATTTGGATCATCAGTTGGTCGTCTCCAGTGTACCTTTGTGATCCCTATGCCAAAACCTATTGGTGACAACAATTTCAAACGTCAACAGATTTAACATCTCATTTTAACTCCTACCAATATCTAGTTAAACTGATGCAAACTCAGTATAGTTGCAGTCCTAGCTGTCACCCATGTTTACCTACAGACCTTTTACTATAGCTAAAAAAATCTCAGCCTTTCCCTTTGGCTTCCCAATAGGCTTGTTCCAGTTTTTGACAATAACGTTTGAGTTACAGAAGGTCTAGCTACTTCAAAGACTGACAGACCCCATTGCCAATGGTTAGAGGACTAGCTAGATAACGTTCCAAATGCAGACCTCCAGAGTCCACAGTTTTATCAGTCTCCTTAAGAAAAGTGGAAGGAAAACCTGCTAGTTTAGAAGCAATAAAGTGCATGCTTGGGCTATCTAGGGGGGAACTTGGCTGATAAAGCTGAATAGCTTTACACATCACAAGCAGTGCTCTGAATTTCCCTGCTAAACAGTTGAGGAAGCAGAAGAGCTGGTGCCGCGGGTTTCTGTTATGATCAAGGCAAAATGTACTCTCACACTGTGACACCCAACCGCAGCCACGGCAGAAGTGTCCAACGTGGAGCTGGAGAACCAAAGCTTCACCATGGATGGTTCCTGATCCGAGGGGATGCAACAAAGCTGCCCAGCTGAATGGAGGTCATCGCTGTGTGCCCAAGACCAGTGAAGGTCAAAGGGATGAAGAAAAGTGTTGCTACCACTCCCAAAGCGTAACTCCGGCAGCCTACCAGCACGGTTCACTGCATTTCCTTTCAAGTCTTTCCCACTTCACACTAATGCCTTATCTTTAATTGGGGCACATAATGGGCCTCATTTACAAAGTGATACCACCACACCCATATCTCAGCAGTAACCTCAAGCCTTTTGAAAAAATTAGGTCTTAAAACTTTCCCATTTTCCATCATTTAACTTCTGAAAAGCTTTGAATTTCCAACAAAGCAGAAAGGGTGTTTTTTTTCTAAATCCCTGTCTTGTAACATAGCAACCACAACCAAAATGAAAGATTTAAAGACATAATCATAATTCTGGAAAATCTATCTATTCCCAGTGAACACAGAAGGTACACATCAAGGATAAAAATGATATAATACATTGTTTTAAAACTGACGACTCGGTGACAGCTACGCAACAAACAAGTGTTCAAGATCTTTCCGATTTATAGTAATCTCTTGGTCTCTTTAGTCTATAGGACTTATGATCTTAGTGCTTACACAAGTTTTATACCTGTATATATCCATTCACTTTAACTGAACTACCCCAAATTTATATCACAATAAAAGAAAGTAGAATCACCTCCTATGTATTTAAGCTTTTTAAGCGCTTAATCTAATCCCTTCAGAACAAATAACTAAAAGTAAAACAAAGCACAAAACTCTGGAGCCCTACCTGCAGTTAAAGTGTTTTATTTTCTTGCATTAAAACTATTGATTAAAGAAGTTACTGTAAACTTCAACCATAAAATTAAAAGGCCTTCCCATTTAACAGCAAATTTACACTAATTGCCATGTAGCTGTGATGGGACCTTTAACTTGCAGCCTTGCCGTGGACACCCAGCTAATACTTAACAGAGCAGTTTTGAAGCTGATGGGTTTTTTTTTCCCCTCTGGATCCTTTTAGGAGGCTGGAATATCATTTCAGCCATCTCCCGCTGCTGAGTACAACTCTGCAAGTGCTACCCCTTGAGCTACTGCTTTTCTGTGTTGGTGGATGTAGTCTGCAATATGTTCCTTCATTCCGTCATGGGGTGTTCTCTGTCCCTGCATTAAAAACCAACCTTCCTAAAAACCCTTCCTTCTACTCAGAAACTTGCTCTCCTTCTGGTCTATATCCTCACCCATTCTCTTTGCTGTGACTGGAACACACTTTGGAAAATTCTTGCCCAAAGAATAAAGCTAAATGAAAAAGAATAAATCTAAAGGAACGGCTACTTGTCTTAAAAACAACCAAAAAATAGCAAAGAGTTGATTTCCAGGAACTGGAAAAGTAAACAGCACTCTCACCTTAAAAGATTTTAAGACTAATCTGATTAGAGAAACAGAAGTCAGAAAGAAAGAATGAACCGTTTGTGTTGAGATCAGACAAATGAAGGAGCGCGCCTTTCATTTCTGCTACTGAATCTCCTTAAATTCATCATCTTCTTGTAAGGGGAAGAAAGAAAAGATAACTCTTTGGTAAGCCCCAGCAAAGCCACAGATGGGGTGGCATATATTTAAGGGGAAAAAAGCATAATCTTTCTAGGTATTACACTGCAAAGAGAATATGCTCAAATACGAAGAGGAGCATCAAAGACGATTTATACTATTTCATAGGGATTAACACTACATCCCTCTATGGCTGAAAGCTACTGCTTTCCAGTCTGAAGCACTTCCAGTATCTCAGTCACCAATTCCCAAACGCCATCACCAAATCTCCAGGCTTTAAACTGTAACATGGACCCGTAACATCCTTCACCAGCTGCTGACACTTAAATAACATACTTGAAAATGTTCGACTTCTGTTCATTAATACAAAATTCTGGGCCTCACAGCCTTTTGTCCTGCAGATCCACAGCACATCCTGCAATATTATAGCTTTTGATTCCTGCTCATATCTGCAAAATTGAAAGGCCAAATCAGGCTACTAACCAGGCGCTACTGCAAAACTCTCCTCAACACTGAGTAGTGTGAGAAGGTCAATGTCTCAAAATACAGGTTGTAACCTGTATTTTGAGACATTACATCCCTAGAAATAACAGGTTTGGGTTTGGTTTTTTTGTTTTGGTTTGGTTTTGGTTTGTTTTTTTTCTTTTGCTATATTTTTGGTTAAGTGGCTCTATTGACCTGTAAGTCTAATGTTTATTTTCTGAGCTAGCTCATTAGGCAGTTTATCCCAGCTCACGCAACTGCTTCACTGGAGATGTTGCCTGGCATTGTTCAATCTGAAGAGAAGGCTCCAGGGAGACCTTAGAGCAGCCTTCCAGTACTTAAAGGGGTCCTACAGGAAAGATGGGGAGAGACTTTTTACAAGGGCAGGTAGTGATAGGACAAAGAGTAATGGCTTCAAACTAGAAGAGGGGAGATTTAGATTAGATAACAGGAAGAAATTTTTCACTCTGAGGGGGGTGAGGCACTGGCCCAGGTTGCCCAGAGAAGCTGTGGCTGCCCCATCCCTGGAGGGGTTCAAGGCCAGATTGGACGGGGCTTTGAGCAGCCTGGTCTAGTGGGAGGTGTCCCTGCCCAGGGCAGGGGGGTTGGAACTGGATGGTCTTTAAGGTCCCTTCCAGCTCTAACCATTCTATGATTCTAAGGTGTGCAGGTATGGCAGGATGGGGAAGGTTTAAGGGTTCATAGGCACATGAAAACCTGGGCATAGCAGCGATATACCGAAAGAACCACAGGTTTCCTTCTATAGCAAGAGTGGCACCTCCAAAAGATTAGCAGTGTTATGCAGGTTCTTACCCTTTGGGCTCTCCTGGCTCTACACCAAACCCCTACAATCGTTTGCACTTTAATACAGTGCAATGTCAAAAAGTAGAAGAAAGAAACTAGGGACAGACATATGTCTGTTCACTCCCTGATTAACTACCAGCCCGTCTACCCCAATCAGGTGTCACCTGCACCCATGCTCCTATATAAAATCAGCGAGACAATGTGTTAATCTATTGTCTTTGAAATTGATGTGTGTTTGGGTAGGAGCAAAAATCACTCTGTAAGAGCCTTTTCGTAGGATGTAATCAAGCAACAGAATATTTTTTTTATACTTCCTCTCTTCTGCTAGCAGGGTGCATAAAAATGATCAGCATTTGATTTTGAATGAAGCCAACGATATAGAGACACTTTTACAGGTTACGCCTTCCTAAGAAATGTATCTTGCAAAGGCTTTATCAACGGTTTTGGCAGTATCTGGCAAAGCCACAGAACCTCATGACTCACTCAATAAACCTCCTATTAAACATACTCATTCACAGACAGGGAGATTTGTCTGCATGCATATGAAATTTTATCAATCTTGAAGCATTTTACAGTCAATCTCAGAACATGTCACATGAAAAATTACGCAATACTTTATTTCCTTTGCAAAGCAAACTACCAACCCCTTTTGCTAGCCTGGCCACGCATAACGGCATGGATTTGCAGACCAGAAAGGTGAGATCCTCGCTTTCTGCCAGAACAGAGATTGCCATAAACCAAGCAAGCGCTCAGGGACTGCAAAGTTTCCCATTTCAAGAAGTACCCATAGGGAAGCCGAGTATAGTCCAAGCTATTACTTCTGATCAGTTCACATTTTCCTCAAGGAGGACTGGGATTTTTTTATGGGGAGATGAAGGGGAATCATTAAATCTTATGCAAAAATTACAATTTCAAAGCCAATAAAAGCACAGCCATGGTGACCTACCCAGTCTCTGTGCAGCTGAGGAAATTCTCCAAAACAGTAGTCAGTATGAAAGCCCCTTCAGAGAGCAAGAGTATCTGCCCTCAATTTTTAAAATATGAAAATATAAACTGTAGCGGGTATAATTGAGATTTATTTCTACATATAAGTGTAATTATTGTAATAGCAATAACAACAACAGCAACAATTACAAGAATATTACTAACAATAAATAATACCACTAATCATAGTTAAGAATGATCAAATCAACGAACTTTTAGATGCAGAGAGAAAGCATGACATGTGGCCCTCTCCACACATAGACACAGAGCAAGGAAGATTTGCTTTGCACAAAACAGTCATCAAACAGGGACAACTTTACTTCCAAAAACTGGGCTAAAAGCACACTCTATACCTGGGGCAAGGCTGCAGCAGCTCTTTCCCTCCAGCGCTGCACGCTTCCCTCTCTTCTAGCTCCGGGCATCGCTTCCCGGCACCCACGGCCACGCTCCGCACGCCACGGCGCCGGCTCCGAAAGCCCGGGGCGAGATCTCCCCAGCTGCAGGTCTGCGAGCAGGCGCTCCATGAGGACCACTCCGATGTTTCGCAGTCTTTGGCGATGACGCAGGACTTGAAGGTCAAAGGGATGGGATCTTGCACACACTGGCTGCAGTAAGAACACAGTAAAGCAACTAAGGAGGTCTGGCTTCATGAATTTCTTTTTTTTTTTTTTTTTCAAGCCAAACCCCCGAAGAAGGAATCCATGATCATTTGGGGTAAATTAGAAGACCTGCATCAACACCAGTACAATGCAAGTAAAAGCAGCTGTAGTGCAGGGCACATAATGCATTCCAGGGAGTTCTGGGTGCAATCTTGCATGCCACCTAGTTTGCAAATAATATACCTCTTTTATTTCAAGTTAAAATAGATGCAAAAGGAACTATAATTGCTCCTGTGCAACTAAAATTTCACATTTTATCCAGGACAGAAAATAAAAGCCAAGCCCAAGAGAAATACTGCCACTAGTAAGCATTCCCATCACCTCACACACAGGACTAGCTGTCCACCATCCGTCCATCGTCAGCACGTCCTGCTGAGCAACTCTGCTCTTTTAAAAAATAATTAGTCACGCACTAATAAGAAAGGTGTTGATTCTGTGGGGCTGTTATCAAACAAATGCTGTCAAACAAGGTCAGAGTGTTTCCAAACCTGACAAATCACCAAAGACCCAGGAATGTTGCAACTGCGGCTCTGTTTTGGGACTCAGTTACTCCTGCTGATATTAGGACACAAACCTCATTCATTCTGTAACACATCAAGACACCAGACAAGGCCCAATGCAATGGAAAGCCAAATTTTAATAGTTGCCAACTGTTGAGGTTTGGTATCAAGATACAAAGTCCCAGAATAAAAATGTTAAGACTTCCAAACTTACAGTAGCTTTTTACAATATAGAAGAGTATGGCAAATGTAGCAAATAATTCTGGGAGAAGACAAACCTCCAGACTAAGGCCACTGTCCTTTCTTGCTCCTCCACTTCTGTCTCAGCCAGCTGACGGCTCTCCTGCCCAGTGAGCAGAGCACGGCTGCTGCTGCTCCACCTCACCCCAGCTGGAGATCAGCCAAACTCACCGCTCATCTGCCAAAACCAGGTTTGCCCAGGAGAAAAACCTTTCTTGTCTCTCAAAAAACTTTAGATAGCTGAGGTAACAGAGTGTGAAAGGATATACCGAGAAAGGACTGAGGTATGTACGAGCAGATATATCACTGAAGGACCATGAAGGGATGGGATAAAAAAAGATGAAACCCAGAAAAAAGGAGCCACCAGCAAAAAAGGAATCAAGATTTTCTGACTTTTGCCTAGTGTTATAGGGATGATACAAATTGGCCTCCACAATTAAGACTATACATGAACTCAGTGTCAACTCTCTCTAAATCTGTCTTCTCCAACCTCCAGTTGCTCACGGTCAGGCTTTTGCCTGGGTACACTTAAAAAGAGTGAGATCCAGAGCTGCTGCCAGGGAACCAGCCATTACTTCTCTTGGTATTACTTACAGCACAGTTCGACTAACCTAACTTTCTCTAAAGAAAATAAACTGGGGCAATCATTTCAGGATTGCAGGGCTGTCTCATAGGGGGAGCAGAGAAGATAAAGGACATTCACTCCCTTCTCCTCCCTTCTGGTCTAGAAACTGGTCCTGTTTCACAAAGGTCAATAGGAATATTCCCACTGATACCTGATCAAGTTTGACTAGACCCTCAACTACCAGCAAAACACAGCATTTAGTGGCTTAAGTTTATACTTCAAACTAAAATAAATAAAAATTTAAAAAAAAAAAAAAAAAAAAAAAGACGTGTAACAACTTTTTGTCTCAGTTTCTTCACCCAGAATAAAACTCATTAATCTCACCAGTGCTGTGAGGATGAATTTACTGAGTTTTATTTTAACAACTTCATAAAGAAGAAACAGTCTGTGATATAGCCCCCTCAAAATAAAATTATTCTTGCTTATAACTCAAAAAAGATGTCTCATTTCACTATTACATGTCAAATGCAACTGATTGCGAAGCTATATCTGGTACAAAACATCAATACTATTGAAGAAAGGACTGAAAAGTAATAATCGTTATATCTGTACTTACTAACCCAGGGATTTTGAGTCTTGTTTGGAATGTTAGCTTAGGTGGAGTCACACGAACGGTAACTTTATTTCCCTTTTAATAGTTAGAGATAACACAGATATCAGGTGAGACACCCGTGCCACAGCGTTAACAAGAAACAAGATTTCCTGATTTGGAGTAGATAAAATAGTGGCAAATGCAAATGACTCTCCTAACGGACTGTACTAGAAAACTAGAGTTAAACTAAGAACACAGCATGGAAGGAAATCAATCTCACGTGTTAAAAAGTGATCAAAACTTTGCATTCAGATACCAGTAACAGAACCCAAGTCCATTTTTGGAGTCGCGCCACTGCAAAGGAGATTTAAGTCTGGCCTGATCTTTACTGAAATACCAAACAAATTGAAGCCTTTAAAAATCTGCTTTGGGGTCTTCTTTAAAATTAATATTGCTAGCCACAATTCTTCACAAGACAATACCTACAATACCTCTCCTAATGGATTCAAACCTATGCCAACACTCCGTCCGCGAAAGACATCTCTGCCCAGCAATCATCCTTGCTATTTGCAAAAGCCTTTGAAGTATGCAAAGGTTGAATAGCTGTTTCTTTCCCTGAAAATCCCTCCACCGCTCCTACTATAAAAGGCTACAGAGATAACTTTGCTGACCTTAAGGTGAACGAGCCGCGGAGCTGGCAATTTCCATCCTTCTGCTCAAGTAGATGTTTTTGAGGGAGAATTACATGCAACTGCCTAACAGAAAGCAAATCTAATTAACTTGCACCTACTCATTCAGAACCTCAAAGTCAAATTAATTGTGACACCGAGCAACACAAAGACAAATGTAAAAACACACTTTTGCATGAAATTCAGACACAGTCTTTCATGTTGCAAATGTATTTAGGACAATCTAATACAGATAAAGCCCAGACGTGCGAGACACTTGCTGATCTGAGGCTGCAAACCAGATGTGTACTTGCGCTGCTGCGGCCGTATCCGAACGGGCAGGGAGAGGAAGAAGATCTCGGGGATGGGAGATACTACCTAAGCCTTGATTTTAAACTAACTTTCCAGGTATTAATGTATCAGGTTAGATCTCCTCTTGGGAGTCAATTTAGTAAGTGTGATATAGTAGGGTACTTACGTGATCGATGCTTTTTTCTCTGTTACATGCTTGGATTGATACTGTAAAACTACAGGAATTGTTTCCCAACCTATGTTACGTTGCCTGCGGTGTCAGATGGATTGGTTAGTTAGCAGAAGCCCAGCTCACTCAAGTGGCATAGAGCCCTCTTACTCTCTCATGTACTGAGGGGAATAAACCACATATACAAAAAAAAACCTAGACCAGAGGAAACCTACCCATGCCTCTTTTACACTCAACATAGTCCTGGAGCTACAAGCAGAAAAGCAAGAGGAGGAGGAGGAAAAGCGGCCCCGTTGTACCACCGCCACTGCACAGCTCCACGTCCCCCGTGACTGTGTAACCGCAGGCTGCTGCCACCGGAGCAGCACGGTGCTTCCACACGGGATACGGTAATCGTGCAGCCCCAAGCTGAACCACACCACATTTCTGTTCGGGACAAAAAGTAACTCACAAAAAAACAGTAAATTATCCAACAGCTCAGTGCATCTGCGCTGCATGCCTTACAGTCACACAGTCATCACATCCACCGATAGAAAATGAGTGGAAACACATCTACCAGTAGGAAAAAGCAGCAAGACCATCCAGGAGCAGTGCATCATTAAATCAGGTTGGGCACAGCACAGAAATTATCCCTGGTTTCCTTTCCCAACCGTACCAATGCATTCAGAATGAGAGGTGAATGTGTTTCCTTACATTAGAGGATGAAACAGGTGGTTAATGTTGAACCTTTTATACGGAAAAGATCATCTCCAAAATAATATGGCACACTAATAAGCTATCGCCATGCCCCTGCTGCTGGTTCAGAAGGCAGCACCAGGGGGACAGGGTACCTCTCCAGCAGCCAGGTTCTTCCTCAGCAGCTCAGGAAGGCTCTTGAGAAGTGCCAAACATGACCGGGGAACACACACTCAAACCCACGCACTGCAGAGCAAGAAAACCCTGAAGTGAGTTCAGCTACGCTGATAACAACGCATTTTCATTTTTTCCCTTCTTCTAACGTTGTCTCCTATTCTGTAATCAATGGCCCAACCTCACAGGCTGCTGGAATAAACACTACTTGCTCTTTCCACTGGGCTAATAATATTAGGGTCTAATAATGGACACAGTCTTGCCTTGTTTCTAACAGCATCCAAATACTTTTTTCGCTTAGGAAACCGGCAATCACTGTTAACAGGCACACTGTCAAGGATTCATAATGTATTCTAGGGTCCTCGACGGCTACCAGAGCTATTTTGGATACTGGTGATACTAAATACTCAATGCATGCAGCGGTGGCTTCTTTGGCAGAAGAAACACCAGCCCCTTCTGCCCCAGCGTGGTAAGGAAGACGGGGAATATTTGCCTGCCACACAACTGACCAAAGGGCGAGGGAGCTGGGAGTCCTATAATCCAAACAAAAAAAGGGCTTTGGTGTCTAAGAAGTCTAAGTTTTGGTGTCTCCAAAACTTAATGCACCAGATCCTCTGTTTCAATTAAAAGTAAATGCTGACTTAAATTTGCACTACCTAGGCAGACACTGAAATCTTAGGGCTACAGAAGCAGCTGGCTTTCAGCATGAAGAAGGAAAAACGAAGAAGAAAAAACAGAAGAAAAAACGCCAATTATTATTGGACTCTATTTCTAAGATGTTACTCACCGAAGTGAAAAAAGCAGTCACTGTTCCTTTGTTTCATGTGCTTTTAATAAAAGCAAAGGAAATGAGACACAAAACTTTCTAAAAGAACACTAGAAAATAAAATCTTCTTCTCCAGTAGCTCAGGGATTTGTTTTCAAGCCTGAGCACCGAGGCTCCATTCCTACATCTGCTGGGAGGAATGTGAACACACATCTCCTCTCCCAGATCAGAATCATAACCATCAAATAGCATATTACAGCACAGCATCTCCACCTCCAGACTGCAAAATTTTGTATTCAGCCAGAGAATAGAAGAATGTCAACACTAGAAACTGCAAATACTTTTTTTCCTAAAAACGTACAACAGCACAGTGGTTAAGCACAATCCACTAGGAAATGGATAATGGGAATTCAAATTACAGAGGCAAACAGAAGAGCTGAATGCTGCTCTACCTCAGCCTTGACAGATGAGTTATCCCTTGACTGAGTTTGACCTGAATTTTCACTTACAAAGGCAAAGTAAACAGAAACCCAAATCCAACTCTGTAATATCATTGTTGGCATCTTGCGTGTAGAATGAAGAGTTTAAGAAATATGTACCTAAAAAGACTCCTAATCCAAATAATAATAATAAAAAAACCCTAAAATTGTTTGCTCCTGACTCTAACTTCTTTGTATGCTTAGTGAGCACACACATCAGGTTTGAAAATCAGGTTAAATTTATTTAGGATTTCAATGTCTAGCTATGCGCACTCATTTCACTAAATCACAATGTAGTGTCTAGTGCTTAGTGTCAGTCTCTTTTCCCAAGTAACAAGCGATAGGACAAGAGGAAACGGCCTCAAGTTGCGCCAGGGGAGGTTTAGATTGGATATTAGGAAAAATTTCTTCACTGAAAGGGTTGTCAAGCATTGGAACAGGCTGCCCAGGGAAATGGCTGAGTCACCATCCCTGGAGGTATTTAAAAGATGGGTAGACGTGGTGCTGAGGGACACGGTTTAGTGGTGGACTTCAACAGTTGGACTTGATGATCTTAAAGGTCTTTTCCAACCCAAACAATTCTACAATTTTAAATAACTTTTTAAAAAATAAATAAATTTTAAAAACCCATAAGTGCCTTTGTCTCACTGTTCAGTAGATTTTTTTACAACTGTGACAAGACAGAAAACCAAAAATAACAGAAGTTCTAGGACATACATTTCTTGCAACTTTTCCAGAGTTTGGGGGTTTTTTAATGCACAGAAGTGCTTATGTTTGAATTTGTTACTGGATATGAGATTTAATGCAAAAGTAAAACTTTTTCTGAGATATAATGAAATCTGAATTCTATCTGAAATAGTATGAAAAAAAATTTCCAGCTTTTTGAAATAGTCTTTAAAAACTTGAAATCAGATCCATTAAATCATTCCATTTTGATGTAATTCCTTTTATTTTCATGAATATAAAGTTTCTACACAAAAATTGTTTCTGAGCAGAAATGAACCTGTCTCAAGCCCTGTTGGTGTTCTGCTGTTCAATTGTCTTCAAGTGTTTTCCAAAAGGTCTGTCCCTCCCCTTTCTCTTCCTTTCTCCCGTTTCCTTTGATTTTGACAAATGTAGGACTTCCAAATTGAAATGTATTTCATGAAAAACATTCCCCAGCTCTCTTTCCCTGTTACAGCACGTCCAATCTTCCATGCACTTGTGCTCCTCTCCAAATATTTCCTGTTTAGTTTTTTCCTTTGAAAATTGCTATGAATTTTGCTTGCACCTTCAAGGCTGGTACGGACACACAGATCTTCATAGGACCAATTATTTAAATGAAAAAGATATTTTCCTTACAATGCAAAGCATTCTTCAGCTCCCACCTGAGGGTCCACTGTAAAACCAAAGGATCCTTTTTGTAGGGTTCAACGGCATAACTTCAGTGGCAGTGAAAAACTGAAAACAAATATCAGGTTCATTTCACACCACTGCTTCCTATTTCACAAGAGAAAGGACATCCCATCTGCCATTCCCATCAACTGCAAACTTGTTAGTGAAGAGGTAAAAATGAATGTCCTGACAGAAATCCAGCATCTGTAAGAAGTGAATGCCTTCAGTCTTTTAGTCTTTAAAAAACAGCTTGAACCCAAGCCCACCAATATCCAGTTTTTGGCCAAAGACTGTTCTTTCGCGCCGAGGAGCCATCAGCACGCGCAACGGCAGATCCACAGCCCTGAGAACACACACCAGTAAATTAAACAACTTTGATAACAGATTAGGCATCTTTGGCTTTGCATTATAAATTAGGAGGTGAGATGTGCATATGGTTCCTCTCCTCACATGGCCTTCGATGGCTCCCATTATCTGCTATTTTTCTGCAAGAACCAGGCAGTGCAGGAGGCAGGGTGGTGGCAGAGCCCTGGCAGACCAGCAGCTCAGAGCCCACCGTTAAAGCACGTCTTGGGATACTCCTCTCTCTTGCCTCAGTTTTCCAGATATTTAATTTGTATCTCTCACTGGTACTTACTCGGCGGTGTTGGTTGGAGTAGGAAACCTCAGCCAGGAAAATGAAAAAGCACAAATAAGGTGCTTCTTTCCCGTTTTACAGCAGAGGCTTGGCTGCCTGCCAGAGCCCGTTACAGGGTTATGCAAATGCATTTACTCCTCTTTATCAGTAGCCAAAATACCATTGCTCTTGTAAAGCGACATCTGGAAGATCAGGTCCATTCTTCAGAAGAATGGCAGCAAACATGCTGCACAACAGAACGAGGAGGACATTACCAGGGCATGCTTAAAGGGAGTCGTTGTCAGGGGTATTTGGTGTCAGTGACACTCCAGCCCTGGAATTAAACACGGATTGGATTTTAGGCTGGATTTTTAGGTTTGAGGAAAGGAAAAGCGTGCAACTGTCTGGACACCGTAACATGACACGACCTTTTGTCCGCTCTTCAATCAATGGGCTTTCCTCTTGTATTTGGAGTAAGGGATGGGTCAGGCTCAGGTCTCTGCAGTAAATCTGAGACGCAGCCTCAGCAGAAAAAGTCTGCCAGGAGGCGGCTAATGGAGTTGTACGCTCCCAAACAGGGGGCTAGATCAGCAAAAAAACCCAGAATGGAGCAAGGAAGAAGACAGCACGATCAGGGGTAGAGTCACCAAAACTAAAGCTCCTGGAACCCCCTCCAGAAATTCGATGTATAACTCACACAGTAGCACAACAAAGAGAAAACATTTATAAAAACGGTGTCTTCCATTCCTCATTTTTACAGCGAATATAGCAGTGAGCATGTGAGGGCAGAGCGAGTGAAATTTTAACAAAGTCAGGATCCCCTTCCCAGAGCCTCTGATAAGGAATGAGATACAGGAGGCAGAAGAATAGCTAACAAGTGTTAGCAGACATAAACCTGCTGCTGGTCGCACGGCAGCATAAATCACAAGTGACTCCATTAAAGTCAAGCAGCTACATGAGCATAAAATCTGTATATTTAGAATCAGCATATATTTAGAGACAAGTAATAAAGTCAAGATGTTAGAAACTGCTGGAACAGTTCACAAAGCTTGACTTTTTTCCAATCAATAAAAAAGAAAATACTTCGCTACAGGTGTATTAGGAGGGGGTAAGAAAAAGGCTAGAATGTATATTTTCACCTCAGTATGTGTGCAAAACCACTGCAGACATTAACAGGGGTGGAGAATTGGACATAAAATAACCCCTTCCCTCTACAATTTGAGTTTGCGCAGGTGCCAGGAGCTACAGATGACTGAGAAACAGATTGATTTCTGCAAAATTCAGAAGCAGGATTTTTCAAGAACTTCTAATATCCTTGAAAAACAGAACACGAGAAGTTCTCTAGAAATCTTGACTTTCTCAGAACTCAATCAATTTCTCAAGTCATCTATAGCTCCTGGCACCTGCCCAAACCCAACCTGAAGTCAAATGGCACGGCTTAGATAGCTCAAATTTAAATGCGAGAAATGGAGACAATAAATCTTCCCATTGTTTGCTGCACATTACTGTAACCTTCACATTTGAATTGCAGCAAAGCAACCTACATAGACTAAGAGACAATGTTAGATAAAACACATGAGGACAAGAAAGAAATGCAAGTCAGGGATCTAGTATCGGCATCCAAGAGCTACACCTGGATGAGAAAGCTCCTCAGGAAGCAGGAGGACAATCACAGGTTTGCCTGTGGATCTGTCTTTCCAAGAAATACCTTCTAGTAAATTCTCAAGGCCAAACTTTTCAGACTTATTATTTGATCCAGTGTTGATTTGTAAGAATGAAGGAGTTTAAGCTGGTGCAATTTTAGCCTCTTCTGCCAAATATATGCAGTGCACGACTGAGAATGAAACCTCCCTCTCCCACAGCCAGGGCCCAGAAACAGTGCAAAGTGATATATAATTCCATTTCCTCCATGTTTCCTCAAAACAACAAAAAAAACCCACCCAGAAGAGAATTATTAAAAACATAAAATGAATTAACAGTCACACATCGTAGAAGTATGCAAAATATTCAGCATATGCTAGCTTTACAAGAAGGGAATTAAATCAAAAAAAAAAAGACCATAAAGAAAGCACATTAAAATTTGCATTTAAAACTCAAGAATGGGGAGCGCGTTTGCTGTGGTGTTGCCACGCAGAGCAAGCGCTCCCTCAAACAAATCCACGGGGGATGAAAGAAAAGACGAAGCACCCTTACCTCAGGGCTGCGTTTTTTCCATCGCTCCTTACACACCTGACCTGCCTGGTTTGGTAACCGATCTCCACCTCCCCGACACGCTGGTGGGGTTTAGACCCTTGAAGTCCAGATATGCTTCGCTCTCCAGAGTCCAAACCAAAACCTGGCATAGTCCTCCCCACCAGGTCAACGTCCTTAGGATGGGGCAGCCGGCATTTGCCCCAAGGCCCCACTCGGAGGCTGTAGGTGTGCTCCTCCTCCCCGAGAGGACAGGTGGGAACGCTGCAGGCTCTGGATTCGGTCAGATTGGGGCACGGGGCACCCCCATAGAGGGGAGGAGCGATGACCGCCCGCGTCCGGTGCTGCAAGCTCTTGGCACAGCCCGTGCCACACTGGGACCAGCCGGAAAACTCAGACACCACGCAGTCCCGCGGGCAGGGCACCAGGCAGGCTTGCTCGGTGGGCGGCTGCGGTGTGAAATACTCACATATTTCGTCGGCGACGATGGTTCTGTTCAGTTTCTGGAGGCAGCGGACGCTCCGGCGCTGCAGTCCGTGCTGCGCCGTGACGCAAGCCCCGGCTCCCACCTCACCGCCGGCAACGGGAACGAGCCCACACCTCTCCCATCCCGAAACCTCCCACTCAAACAGCTCCAGGTGCCAGTCGCAGACTCTAAAGCACCTCCTCTGGCTCTCGGGTTTGTCCTTCTGGTGGCAGTTGGCGTGGTACGTTGTCCAGCCCTCCGCGTGGGTGCACCAGACGGCCCGGCTCCGAACGCCCCCCAAGCCGCAGTCGCCTACACACCGTCCCCAGTGACCTGCAAAAGAGAAATGTGTTGAGAAATGCCATGCAAAAATGCCGCAGATCTGCCCTGACACCCAGCAGCATCCAAACCACACTCTGCCACGTATTGAAAAGGAAATAACTACCAGCTGGTCCCTAAAATTGGTTAAAAGCTTCCTAAAGGCAGCAGTTCATTTCACCTCCCAGTGCATTCCCATCACCAGACCACTTGGAGAAACTTGGAGGGGGGGGGGGAAGCCTCACAATATCTCAAATTAAAGGCAGGACAGGCACATCTCTGTAGCGGTAAAATGCATCTCAAAGCCTGAGGAAATATGAATATTTAATTTCATTTGTACAAATGAATATAAAAATGATCATAAAGGAACAATAATCTAATAGGAAAAGAAAGTCAAGTTAGATAAGAGGAAAACAGTCTTAATAGAGCAATTAGTCAATGGAATAAACTGCACTGGGAAGCAGCCGAATCAGCATCTGCGGTGATAAAGTGGTGAGGATAAATAGTATGAAAATAAGAGCATACTCTTAATACGAGTTCGAAATCCTAGAACAGTTTGAGTTGGAAGGGACCTTAAAGATCATCCAGTTCCAACCCCCCTGCCCTGGGCAGGGACACCTCCCACCAGACCAGGCTGCTCAAAGCCCCGTCCAGCCTGGCCTTGAACACCTCCAGGGATGGGGCAGCCACAGCTTCTCTGGACAGCCTGTTCCAGTGCCTCACCACCCTCAGAGTGAAGAAATGGAGGAACTGACTTGATACGATAGTGCACGTACTGCAGGATGGGCCCCACAGGGTGCTGCTCCGAGAGCAGAGGAGGCACCTCACGTGCATCAACTTCTACATTACCCTGGGATGGGCATCGAGCAAGCCGCTTCCATTTACGGCACAGGGCACTGTAAGAGGTGGTAAAGCTAGTCATTCGGGAAGAGTAATGAAACCAAAATTAAACCCTGCAATGTCATTTTTAGTTCTGGAGTGGATGAACATATCTATGTAGTCATATGAATCTTATTTGAGGATTTGCAAGTGGATGTAATCAGACAAGGCTAAATAGAAAGATTTTTCCGTGACAATATCATTTGACAAAAATCCACCAACCCCCAAAAATAATCTGAGGGCTATGAAGTACAAAACTGCTCGCAAACTGAAGAGAAAAAGTAGAGAAAAAGTACTCGGGCCGAATCCTAACATATTAAAGGGATTTTGACAATCACGTCTCAAGAGGGCCTCATCTTGTTTCTAACTTTAAAAGCTTTCCAATGCCTCACAACAGAGCCATGTCACTCGGTAAGAACATTGCATGGGTAATTCTCGTTTGAAAATACCCAGTAACTACCCTACCTTTTGTATTTTTTCAAGGCAGAAAATGCACTTATAATAAATAGGTCGATTTATATTAAGAAATGCTACTCCCGTCAAGTTTTTTAAAATTGATTTTAAAACTACCAGAATCAGTTACACGCTTGCATTATAAAACCAAACACACACACAAATGTTTTATAATGGCTGCAATTATAATACCAGGTATTACATCCAACTGATGGCAGTTTTGTTGGCAATGCTGTTGTTCTTTCTTCATGAACAGAGGAGTTAATCCTCCGGAGCCAGGGGCTTGACATTGTGTAATAAAACATAAAAATAAATAAATGAAAATTCCTGTTCTTTTTTCATTTAATGAAGGAGGAAAAGTAAACAGGAATAGGATGTAGCCGAGCTTGTCCTCCAACCCATCCCACACCTTTGCCATCTCCCTTCTCCGGGCGCTCCTCCTCCTTCACCCTCCAGGCCACGGCTGGAACGACAGGCAGGGGCAAGAGGGGTTTTCAGAGTCGTCAGGGCTTAGACAGCTCCAGCTTTTGTTGAATCCTTCAGGCTGTGTGAAAATTCCTTGTCCCTTTTATGCCTCTATTTCACACCAAAAGATATCAGTGCCAGGCAAGGACTCGGCCGTGACACATATCTCGAATGGGAAAAGGCAGCATCATACTATACGGTGCTCCACAAGTTGTACTACACTAACGGCAGACTTTCGACAGAATCTCATATGCTTAAAAACTGAATATTCAAAAAAATGAATCTTTAACTATGCTTTTGAAGTTCAGTTACATGAAGAGGTCCATTGACAGTTTAAATGTTCATCCTTGATACTTCACCTTGATCTAACAGAATACTCTTAGATAAATGCCAACAAGATTCTAAACCAGACATCGGATTATGTATACATTGTCATCTCACTAAAAAGAATAGTCAAAATCCAAACCTCAAGTACTAGGTGGCTTTTTATTAACAGAGGAAAATAACTACCAGAAAGACTAAGCATCGCAGAGTAATAGTACCATGAGATTACTTCAGCATTTATTTCTCTGAAGCAGTTCGGCAAAAGCAGTTCAATTTTTTGAGATGTGGAAGTTTCAGTACAGGAAAAGTTTGGTTTTTACCAGTTTTTTTTTAAAGCCAAAATTCAAGAGTAACATTGTTTCACTTCAGCATTGGGCATAACAGTATTTTACTCATCAGTAGGACCTTGAAACACATTACACCAATTAGGATTTACTACTTATTTCTTAGGATAGAAAATAGCATTAAAAATAGCATTAACCCCACACACACAGAGTAGTACAAAGCAGCTGTAGCAGAGGACTGGCCAAGTTACACTCGCCAAACCTTCCACCACTCTTTCACGACCACATAGAGTTTGTCTCATTAGTACTTTTTCTACATTTCAGGGTGTTGCTTTTGAACCACTCTATGTAATAGCTGCAGATTTACCAATCCCTACATTAACAGGCTAGACAGAGACGCAGCAGAAGCCAGAAGCAAGAAGTGGCCATTATTTAATGTCAGATGGGAATTTAGAATGAAAAATTACCAAAAAAAAAAAAAAGTAAGCAAGGACTCGTAAGTAATTACACTATCATTAGACACATCACAATTTGCAATTATTCTCTGGCAAACGTGCTAAAAATGTAGCCTGCCCTTGGCGTACCAAAAAAAGAAGGATGAAAAATAAGGTTAAAAATCAGATGCAAATTCCACTACTATAGATTTTTTTCTATCATCACTTCCTGATGATCTCTTCAGGACGTGGCAGTAAACTTATCCACAATGTTTCATTGCTTAGTTATATATCCTGTTCAGTAGCTTAAATGAGGAGAAGGATGTAAATACTTCCTAGTCAATAGTCCGCTTTGTAATTAGAATTTAATTATTTTTAGAAGAGTCGTGTTAAATTTTCACTTTCCTTGAAATAAATCTGAGTAAATTAAAAGAAACATCTCAGCACAATGTGAATAATAATATTAACTACATCTTATTAAAAACCCACTGGAATTCAGGAATCAAAAGCCCAAACTTCAGAAAGATGCTTCACAATTCCCGATCTGGAATGGGAGGCCACTGGTAACTAAAGCAGAAGACTAAACAAAATGAAATATATTTTCACTGTGATCTGTCTATAGAAAGTACAAAAAGATGAAGATAAAGGATAGGTATCATCCGTCTCCCAACCACTGTAACCTACTCAGATACTGGATGGGTGTTTGATCTCATCACAGCAGGACACGGGTGGGAGAATGAGAGACAGTGGACGTATGTTGAAACAGGGGAGTTCCCAGCTGGATATAAGGAAAAACCTCATCACTATGAGGATAACCCTTGGAACAGGCTGTCCCGAGGGACAACAGAATCTCAGCCTTGGAGGTTTTTCAAGATCTGACTGAACAAAGCCCTGGGCCACCTGGTGTGAATTCAACGCTGACTCTGCTCTGAGCAGGAGGTTCAACCAGATGACCTCCCACGGTCCTTTCTGACCTGGATTACTCTATGACGGAGCATCTAACTGAAAGTAAGGCTTTGTCTGCTAGGACTTACTACCATGCCAAAAAAAGGTTTTCACTAAAAAAATACCACTGAGATCTGCAAAGTACCAAGGAACTTGCAATAGCACAAATAAATTCATTAGTCAACCAAAGCAAAGAGAAATTGAATCAAATCACTATTTCAAAAAATAAGAAGTTAAGCAAAACTTGCTTGACTTGTACAAAAATTGTAAGAGACAGTGGGATGTCTTTGTTTATAGAAAACTGTAAACAAAGACATCCTACTGTCTCTTACAAGACATCCCTAACACTGTAGGTAATAATGACATGAAAGGCATTAATAAATCAAGTCAATTTAATAAAGAAAAACTACACAATGTTCTGTTTGCCATCTTTTATCGGGCAGAGAGAGTATCGCATTATCATCCCATACAGCTTCTCTAATCCTGTTAAAAGCATGCAATAACACTGCAATTGTAGTTTATTTGATGTAGTGTGCACTGATTTGCTTTTCCTGCCTGCAAGACCTACCCACAATTATGCAATAATTATGTCTGAAAGGATACAGTGACATCTGCTCTTTGACACACAGGTCGCACAAACATAAGGCAAGCAGGCTATTCAGACAATAATTACATATTACAGACAAAATGAAACATCACTAAACATGAAACCTAAAAGAGGAATCCCAGTAAGAGCTGCTTAATAAGTACGTTATTGCTTAATAAGGATTGCTACAATAATTATGCTGTGTTTAATGTGACATTTAGCTTAATTGCAACCATTTCACCATCTGAGAATTCATTCAACAATAAGCATCTTCCACAATTATTCTGTCCCTGTAGCTATGTACTAATTTGTAAACTTAAGATGAGATTAGCAATCAGTTAAATAGAGTACTGTATTAGTAATTTATTTCAAACAGGTAATAGACATTGTCCAAGCAAATCTGATACGTAAGATAGTGAAAGAACACTGAAAAAAATTAATGGACAACCACTGCAACAGTCCTCCACTTTTTCTTTCAGCTTAAGTATCAAATTTAGGAGCAATTGTTCTAGACTTTAAAAATGTGTTCTTAAACAGAATGTACTAATTAGTAGACAAAGATCCCCAAATATCATAACAGAGATGTACGTCTTCATCAATGCCTGGCTGAAGAATAACTCAACTAGACGTGATCGCAATTCCAGAAGATCACCACAGTGTCCACTTTAATTGAATACTTCTGCTTTGGATGTCGCTCTAGCATCCTTCCACCAGAGCATGCTTATATCAAATGGAAAGCTCTAACTCATTCCGTGATTTCTGAGAAGAGACAACAACTGATTTCTCTCTAACAGCATTACAACTAATTAATTTTAACTATTAGTAATGGTGGTAAAAAATTAATTCCACTGAATTGGTTTCCTCAAAATTGGTTATCAGCAACGCTCTACCTATCATATGGGACATTTTAATTAGATTTATGAAATTTTTATGTAATTTTATGAGAATTACGTAATTTTTAATGAGATTTGGATGTATACTTATTTATTATGAACCAAACTGATAAAGATCATGTGCACTACCACATATTTTCTCACCACTAAATTTCTTTTTCGGCATGATGCAAAGACATTCAATATAATGCCAAGAAAAATATTCTAATGATTCAGGCAAAGACCTTACTATGCTGATGAAAGTCGTATCGTTTGCGTATCATGCTCTCTCCATGTCAGTGTACTCAGTCCAGTCACATCTTTTCTTGCAGACCAAACAGACTAGAATCTTGGGGATCAACTCCATACAGAGTCTAGGATACCAGACCTGATAACATTTAGGTATTTTATATTCTAAAGTAATATTAGTATAGCTGCTGTTAGCATAACTGCCTGCTCCTCTGCTTTCTGGAAGAGGCCTCCTGTATGCCAGGAGGGCATACTGTCCAATCTCAGACAAAATACAGCTTTTCTTCCTTGCCTGTACTTAACCGTCTCAATTATTTTGCTATTTACTATTAACAGCAATTGAGTAAAACACTTTCTACTATAATTTGTATGAAAGATGCTATACAAAACACTATTGCACTATTGGCAACGTGTCACACAGGGCATATAAAATTCCTCTGATTCCTGGAATTAATTTTAAATACCTGCAGCACTTTTTTAAACTTTTATGACCTACACAAATGAGTATTTCAGCAACTTAGTTATTCATCTTATTTTAGATCTGAATAAAAGAGAAGTTTAGTGACTTATAGCCATGCAGCAGTTTGTTCCAATTCTACATTTCAGGTTTTTGCCTTATTATCCACACGCGGTAACACTCAAGACACACTCCAGCAAGAAAGACTTTCTGCAGCAAAATGTAATGAACACTGCTGTTTATGAAAATTCAGTGATTTACTAACCCCTTGGCACTCCAAGGCAGGACTTCTCAATATTAAGCACTAATGTAAACTGCATTAGCCGAGCTACTCAATCATGTGCCCACACCCCGGAGACAGCCCAGGGAAAAATATTCTTTTCTTTCAAATCTTAGCTAGAAAAAAATAAAATAAAATAAAAACCAACCCACACATTCCAAAATATTTCTGTAATACTCATCTGACACATTTGGAGGGTTTGTGAGAACAGATTTTTTTCCTTGATAGCAACTGACTTTAGGAGATGAGGCCATGATATATATAAATTTATGTATATATATAAAAACAAAAAGCATACATAGATGTTATCAGCATGTTACAACTGCATGTGAGATTAAAAACATCTCCATACTGGATTACAGATAGTTACAATCAAACTCTGACCTTTTAAAAATTCCAAACATCTATGAAAACCAATTCCTTTTAAAACATAACGGGCTTTATAAGGTGTTTGTAAATGTTACCTTAATAGAAAATGCTGCTGAAAAATGTTTCTTTAGTCACTCCACCTTGACTTTGGGGCTTATATTCCCCAACAGGAACTGCTATTTCCCCATGAAAAACACCTAGAATTGATACAGCATCGGTATCCAACACAACTCCTCCAACCCAGACTGCCCGGCTCACCAGCGGGAGCCAGAGGAGATAAAGGGGCGCTGCTGGACACCCATCTCCATCATACCTTCTTCTGATCCCCAGCCTCCTCTCCAGTTACGTTCACATCTTCTCTCCAACCACAGGAAAGCTCAGATCCCTTCAAGCACAAGCAAGTAAGAGGTTGAGGGGGTCTATTCTGATACTTGCAGGGAAGCAGAAGGGAGCTTGATGACCAAAGGGCTGGAGCGCCTCTCCTGTAAAAAAAGGCTGAGAGAGTTGGGGTTGTTCAGCCTGGAAAGGGAAGGCTCTGGGGAGACCTTATAGCCCCTTCCTGTACCTAAAGGGGGCCTACAGGACAGATGAGGAGGGATTCTTTATCAGGGAGTGTAGTGATAGGACGAGGAGTAACAATTTTAAACTGAAAAAGGGTAGATTTAGATTGGATATTAGGAAGAAATTCTTTACTCTGAGGGTGGCGAGGCACTGGAACAGGCTGCCCAGAGAAGCTGTGGCTGCCCCATCCCTGGAAGTGTTCAAGGCCAGGCTGGATGGGGCTTTGAGCAGCCTGGTCTGGTGGGAGGTGTCCCTGCCCAGGGCAGGGGGTTGGAACTAGATGATCTTTAAGGTCCTTTCCACCCCAAAACATTCTATGATTCTATATATTTATGAATGGGATTACTTCATATTTGCCTGTAGGAACTGGGCAACTCAGAAGCCCCACTCCGGTTTTACACACCAGCAAGCTTTGCACAAGGCTTTTTCTGCTTCTCCATATGTTGGTTTCCCCTCACTGCCCTTCACAAAGGCAGTCACTTTGAGTCATTTTTCCAGCATGCAATGCCCAGGTTTCACTCCAGGTCCACCTTCCTGCTCATAGCCCAGCAACGGGTAGGATACCGGCAGAGGTGGTACACTCAGCTCTGGAAGAGATTGCCTCATCCACATCTCCGCAACAAACCTTATCAAACAACGTCAAGATCACCACTAATGGATTCCTAAAGGAACCACACTGGGAAACTCGCTGTCAAAGGATTGGTGCTCTGAGATGGAGCCTGAGTGGGACAGCTGGGGGGAAGCACTGGCAGCAGTTCAATATCTGCTTGGTATTCCAGCTCCGAGACACAACGAGAATTCTTGTATTAGTTCTGCGATAACTGGTTACCTGGCCAACACCGAAGATACTGCCATCCCTTCTTCTGGATTGTGACAGCTGTGGTTTCTAATTTTCTTACTCTTTCATGAAGCCTAATTATATTTGTTCACTGAAATAACAGCAAAGTTCTGTTTTTCAAAACTTAAAAAATTTAAGTAATTTTCACCAAAAAAAAAATGTTTCACAGAAAAAGTTGTGAAATAATAAGGTAATCTGCACACCTGCAAAACCTTTCTGAAGTATCAGAATTTACTTCACATGCACATAATCACAGAAACGTGTGCATCCTCTAGACATCATTTTAAGGGAGAACTACATTTTTTTCTGCTCCGCTTCATGCTATTCCCAGCTTACGTATTTTATAACCCACTACAGCACAGAAGCCAGCCTACTTTTCCAGACACTACAGCCACCAATACACCATGGTAAAGGAATTAAAATCCAGAGCTGCAGACAGAGGTGCTACCGAGTCTGGACGGGGTTAAACGCTGGAATTGGATTAACTCTCCCTCAGGCCCCTGCAGAGGCGGTGTGATGCCCAGATGTGTGACGGGGGATGTTCTCCAGGTAGGACCTCCAAGGAGCCCCAGCTGGGGCAGCCCCTCTGGATGTCACCCACGGGCACTGCCCTTGCTCCGGAGCAGAAGTGGGGCTGCACGAAACTCTTGGACTATACTTACACAGAAATACCTTCTCAACAGACAGTCACCGTTCTTAATAAGCATTATGGAAGACCAATACAATGGGCAGGATTTCCCATGGTGCCCAAACTGCTACTAATTAGTATCTCTGCATAGATGGAGAACACCGATGATAACAATTCCCTGGCAACAGATAGCATAATTAATTCATGAGAAAAGTACTATTTTTAAATATGTGCACAATCAATTTTATAAAAACTGGACAGAGGTTATTGTAGAACTATACAAACGGCTTTTACCGGGTATTTTCTTTTTTATTTACAGTCCATATTCAATTATCCACTTTGAATTATTTATAATTAAATTTCAATTAACTCTAGACGCTCTTCTTAAGCGCTCCAAATTCTAGAGGAAAATTATTTTGGAAAAAGCACAATTCTCTGCAATGCCTGGAAATAGCTGTGCCAGGAGTAAACAATACGAGCAGCTATGCCAAAGTTTTAGACTGATAAGTGTTCTCCAGCAGTAAATCAATCTGCTCATCGCGCAGACGCTGGGAGCACAGGCTGCTGACAGGAGGAACGGCTGAGCGGTGAGCAGCCTCTAATCAATCTAAGAGGGCCAAAGAGCTTAAGTTTCCAGACAGTGTAAATCAGGATGAAGGGCTTTAAGATCCAAGTGGTTTTTACTTCAGGGAGGAGCGACAGGCATATAGCAAGTACAGGGGTGAAATAAAAAAAAAAAAAAAGACACAACCACCAAAAAACCCCACCAAACCCTAAATAACTAGATTCAAATCACAAAAACTCAACTGGGGAAGGGGGAATTAATATAAGGAAGGCAACGACAAAGACATTAATTTCCAAATTGAAAAAATCTCCTAACACATCATTAATTCAGCTTCTTGATTGCAAGATCCAGAAGAACGGGCTATCAGAATAACTAAAATACTTGAGTTTGCACTCGGAGAACATGATCACATTACCTCGTTCAGACTCGCAGGTGTTAAAATTAGAAAAATCTTGGGAATCTTGTGACAAGAATTACAAAATATAAGTAAGCAAGAATATAGTGTAATATATTAGTAAGAAAGAAAAATCTCCATCCCATCTGGAGGCAGATTTTGCCAGGCATTTTTCCAAATGACTACACATGCAGGTGAGTGAAAGCAAAATATTGTCAGATTGAGATCCGTGCAACAGGCCAGACTGAGATCCAGGGATCTTATGAAGAGATTGTATTACCCTGTGATGCTTTTGTATTATTTTTTTTTTTTAAACTAGCACATTAGACATATTTAGTTGCTGGAGAACAGGACACGGCATTCAACTACACCCCATCCAGGGAAACAGCCCCTCTAGAAGCTGCAGTGCTTCTCTGCAAACCTACCTCCCAAATGAGAGCAACAAAACCTAGAGCCGGGGCAATAAAGCATTACAACATAAAAAGCAATTTTCTACTTGTTTTATTTTTTAATTTTGGGGTTTTTTTTTCTTTTTCCAGACAAGTTCGATTTCCCTAAGCAAAAGCCAGTAACGCTCTAAGGATAAACAAAGAAGAGAGTACTGTCGTCTTGGCCATAAATCTGTATCAGTCCATTAACACGAGCCCAAGCGTTGCCAGTCCTGCAGCGGGCAGAGGGCTAACCCGCAGTCCCAGGGTGGGAACAAACACGTTTAGGGCAAGGGACAGGGTTTGGGGTTTTTTCTTTTCAATATCTACGCTGCTGAAGTAAAGAAAACTGAAAACAGAATATCAGTCCAGATAATTTAAAGATGGAAACATTCAAACATCAAATAGTGCCCTAGAATTATTCAGAGGTCAGCCTTACAATACTGGTAGATCTTCACTACCTTTTTGGCAGATATTTTGCTCACATTATTCTGAATTTATAGTGGTTACATATTTCTGAATATACTTCAGCTATCACTGAAATCCTAACAGACGTGCACCTTTACATACATTTTCACAAGTTTCAGCACAAGAGATAAAACCTCATCCTTTGAGATGTTTAGACAGCTGAGAATATATATCCTGAGGATGACTTTGCCAGCACAGATCTGTGTTTCTTTTGAAAACCACTAAGAGATGTGGGAAAGTGCAGGGAGCATTGAGGTATTCTGCTGGGGCTGTTTGCTGTGCAGAGATGAACAATTTCGAACTCGGAAATCTGGTCACTGTTGCCATAAAAGATATCACGCTATGATTTTTTGAAGTAAAAGAATGGTAACATGGAAAAATATCAGTTACAGATGCACATATGCTGTACGCATATTTTACATCCAAACTTAAGCACATGCTTTTACAATGTTAGCCCACACTTTGCATCTGAAGGTTTTTAGAAACAAACGTTCTTCTACGTAAGTAATCATTTAACAAGGCCTCAAAAAATTGTAGCCCTTAATAGATTTAATTAACAGGTTAATGATGTGCATAGCATGCATGCTCTCAAAAGCAAAGATTTTTTACATTAAGCTTGTTTCTGTTTCACACAAGCAGCTTTCTGTAGAATATCTGTGCTAATGTAATTACACATCTGGTACTTCTGCTGCTTTCAATTGCAGAGATATTTATAAACAGTGCTACTAATTTACACAAGAGTACCTAGGTGTTCTAATGTTTTACACGACAAATAAAGATATTTGCATGAAAATTCAAGTAGAAGGAGTTCTCTTTTGTAGCCCTGACTGGTTCTAGTGAATATATAAAATGATCATTTAGCCTGCAAAATAAGTCTAACACTTACACCATTGTCATGACTGCCTACGAAATCTGCACAAACTAATCACGCCTCAAGTTCACCTTGATATAAAGAGGTCAAGTGCAAAATTTTTAGACAGTTTTAAATTAAACGTCAGCACCGGTAATCATCATTGTTCCACTGTGTCACCAACATGGCAAAACTAATGTTTTAAAATATCATTTCTTAGCGATGTTCATTTATCAACCTCACTGTAACCAAGAAATGATCGAAAACCAGGCAGAGTAATGGAAATCCCACATTATCTCTACCAGTATTGTCAAGAAAATGCAGTGGTTATTAATTTAAATATGCTTCAAAGAACAATCACTACTTCAAACACGATTCAAGAAGATAAAAAGCCATTCCTGCCTCAAGCTGCTTTCAGTTCAATTTAGGTTACATTTAGGTTCATTATGATAGCACCTGAAATCCCACAACCTACTAAATATTGACAGAAGATGCTGCTGCCCTGAGCGTTCAATCAAAGGAGCAGATGAGTCCCAAGTCCTGGCGGGGCACTACTGAAAGGAGATGCTATCAAAGTAACCTTTCAACACCTGCGTGCTCAAGCTCAGGAATGCCTACATGGGAGAAAAGATAAGCCAAGACAAGTACTCCTTTTTGCTTCATATTTTAAGGCACATCCAATTATGAAAAATCATAAATTATTTAATAAAAGGAAAAAAAATATATGTGCATAACTTTGCTGTTAAATATATATATACACACATATATATGCATGCTATATTTCATTCCAAATTATCTAATTTTGCTCACATTCTTTAATCAGTGTTTTTTCACTCAGCCTGTACCCAATGCAGCAGAAGCACATGTAGAATGTCATGATTGCCACATCATGGCTTCTGAAACACTGGAGCCAGCTCCCGGTCCTTCTCTGAGGAAACACTTCCAGTGGAGGTCCTGATGGAGGTCATGATCTGCTCATCTCATTACTCCAAACCCCCAGACAGCAATCCGGACAGGCAGAATGAGGAGTGATTTGGGCGGAGAGGGGAACAAAAACACTTGCTAATACTCCTGAACCACAGATTTCAAAGGGCTTTTAGTTTTGCTGCTTTTATATGAGTAAGCTGTTTCCATATGAACCAGCTCATTAGCATGTCCCAGCCGGTTCATTAACCAGTACATGGAGATTCAATATCTCCATAAGGAAACAACAAACTGCTACCGAAAGAGCTTTCTTGAGAAACGGAGTGGGCTACTTGGCCTCTTCCAGAAGCAAATCCAGCTCTTAGTCTTCTCCCAAGGCAGGTTTAAAGAATTACAAAGTTCACAGCAAAACTGGCGTATCCACCCATGAACTGCAGCACGAATATATCTGTCTACGCCCTCAGCTGATGGACAGCACTCAGCTGCAGATAAATCAGCCTGGTAGTTCTATGAAATAAGAAAAATCGGTTCTTCCACTAGGGATACCGAAATAACTGCTCTTAATTGAGTTTTCGTTCCAGTGGGCATTCTTTAATTCAATGAAGCTACTTGGAAATAGTCTTCTATTAGAAATGTCTATTCCTTTCTTATGATTCCCATAATAAACATTATTCAGAATATTCTGAAGTAAATAAAGCCAATTTGATTTGAGATCCTTTTAACAGTAAGCCATATATTTCACGTAGACAAATAGAAATGACTGGTCGAATGGCAAAAATCAATAAAGAAAAGGGAGCTAAGAAAATGTAATCTAAATTAATAAAGTGTTAAAAACATTTACATTCTGTCCTATTTGAAGTTTAGAAATTCAAGATATTCCTCATCTTTGAAAATTGACCTTAAATGACTCGAGTTCTTTTTTAGATGATGAAGAAAGATCTTTAGTTTACATCAAATCTTGATATTACTGCAGATATAGAATGTGGGTTCCAAAAAGTATAAATGGAATGCATGTATATGACTAATAATCTTCAGGTGTTTATAAAACAAACAAAACAAGTTTAGATTTCTTTAAAGAATATTTACTGTTCTCAGGATGTGTTTTTTAAAAATTCACATTAAATTCTTCCTTACACTAAAACCAGTATGCTAAATTTAAACTGTTGCTACTTTACTCCCTTAAGAATAAAGGAAAGGAAAATATCTCCTAGACGTCTGAGCTAAGTCGCTAAGAAGGTAACGTTGGCAGGTTTGTCACAGATTCTTCTACTTAAAGGTCTCAAACAGCTCCATCAATTAGACCAGGTAAGTTTATTGTCCCATCACTCTTCCCAAACCATTTCACTGCACCACCTTCTCATTCTCCCAAGTATTCTAAGTTAAACCAATAAAACAATCTTGACAGGCAAACTAACCAACTAAATACTTTCCTACATTAATTTTTACACATGCAAATACATATTATTAATGATTACTCAGCCAACATTTCCATTCATCTAAATTTGTCTGGTTACAATAGTTGCTGCCCAAAGAATTTTCCCCTTATAATGATGGATGTGTGATCACACACCATATCCACACGATAGCCTTATTTATTTCCACATGCAATCAGTCTCCACCAGACTAAGAAAGCAGATGCTTCCCACCATGCTTCCAGACAGCCTCGCATCAAACTCTGCAATAAAGTCAGAGACTATAATAATGTACATACCCCTAAGCTAAGTTTCTCCAACAGCACAGGTTTGGGGACTTTTTTCTGGGTCACATTTTCCTGTACCATCTTTGCCCTTCAAGGTATCTTCCCACAGGATCTTTGTTCCCTAAACAAGCTGAAAGTCCATGCTCCAGAGATCAAGGAAGGACCTTTAATCCACTATGTGCCTTCCTCTCTTCCCTCAGGATCTTGATCTCCACCATCTCATGGTCACTGTGGCCAAGGTTATTGACTACCACATTCCTGATCCGTTCCTATGTACCTGTGAATAGCCCATCGAGAACATCACCACCTTAGCTGGCCTGTCCAGCACCATCATACAAAGGATGTAGCATAGAGAAGTAGAAGCAGGGAATGACACATGATGGGGCGTGCAGGCTGGCACTGGAGACCCCACTGCTACTGCTGGCTCACCAGTGGTCAGTTAGAGAAATGTACACCTGGAGCTGGACAGAACTGGTTAGGAGAGCAGGAAATGAATGTGACCCTGTGCAGATCCTACATTGAGAAAGGAGAAACCATCAACACGAACTTCATACTTCTTCTGGGAAAAGACTCCAGATGCTGATGACCCACCACCACCAGGATGAAACCACCAACCTTAGAGCAGCAGGGCGAGCATAACAACAGGAAAGACATAGAAGCTGGGAACTGTGTGTATAACAACTTTAACTGCATTACTCTTCTTTCTTTTTCTGTTACAATTAGATCTGGACTAACAATGATTAGACTTTTAGGATTTCGGTTATACGAATTAATTGGCTATACTTGTATTTAAGGTGTGCTTCCTCCTCGCCCAAGAACAAGGAGAGAAAAATTTACTGTAAGACAGACACACTATGACTTCTATGAGAGACGGAATCTCTTTTCTCAGTCCATGCGCATCCATGGATTTTCATTCCTGCAACTGTAGTCCCAAGCCCAATCACTACCGCAATGAAACAAGACGGAGAATCACATTCTCCCAAACCAGATTGAGCAGAGCACTCTGCCAGAATGCTGCTAGAAACACAAGTGCCTGCTGTAATGCAACATATTCAAATAGCTTAGTCTCGGGAATACATCAGCTTCAGATATTTGTGTAAGCAGGAATAAAGATGTTTTGCCTCAGCCTTCTTAGAAAGATTCTTCCCATTTATTAGATGCTGCAATGCTTTAGAAAAACAAGGTCACTATGGCTCTCCGACTGCAAGTTCAGAATCTCGGTTATTGCAATAGACCTTAATCTTTTCAAATAATTAATTTCATTTCACATGTAATAACTGAAGAACACTATGCATGACAAAGATACTTACGATAACAGCTGCTTTTATTTTTTTTTTAAATACCAACTAATTGGAGCATTTTATAAACCCTTTCTTAGATTAAGGCTGTACTAAAGCCCTTCTCAAGTTTCATATGTGAATAAACCCATCCAGAACAGCAAGTCTGTAGGGTTTTTAACATTCATAATTTATGGGCAAACAGATTTTCCCCATCAAAACCTCAGTGAGGCTCAGAAATACCTTTCTACGGCCACCTTAAACTCCTAAATCATGCAATTATAATGAAAACATCTATACATTTATTTTTTAAAAACATTTATACATTAATTAAAATATTAATTCAGCATCAAGTATATACATAAACAGCACACAGCAGTAACAACAGCATATGTCATCTGACCCACAAGGATTACAGCATTCAATAGCTGGACTAGTAGAACAAGTCACTGGGTGCCAATCACACTGATAAAAGATAGGGGGTTTACTGATCATGATGCACGTCCTTTGCCCCGGGGAGGAAGGAGAGCAGCTGCTATTTCCTGTAAAATCCTTCGTATTTCTTCTCTTTAAGGAATTCAAGCCCCAGACAAATGAATTGGTTGGACAGGCAGGAGAATTCATTAATTTCTTCCAGTCTACTTTTATGCATGCGTTTGCTAGCTCAAGGAGAAAAATGTTTTTACAAGATGATCAAATATCTTCCCCTACTACGTCCACGTACTCCACTCAGTGGGCTGAGTTTCAGGACCTGCAGTCACTTGACAGAAACACCAAAGCATCATCTTCCAAAGGAGAAGGCAGGGGGCAAATTCTGGTCTCTGTTATACCAGCATCAAGTCAAGGTGAGCAGACCCAGTCCACATTCCTACTCTGTTCCTCATTTATCTCTGTCCTACATTTTGGATGCCCAGCCAATTGCTAAGTTTCATTGATGAACCTCAGTTAGCCAAGAAACATTTTAAGCGCTGTCTTTGAATTTCCAAAAGGATATCAGGCCATTAAATAATTTCTTTTAAGGTGTCAGAGGAAAGAAGCCAGTATCGACTCGAACTCGCTTCCAACTGATGCCTAATCCATATTACAATAATAATGTAAATCATCACTAAGGAGTGGCTAGCCGTTGTGGTCAGATCCCATGGCAGGCAGGCAAGCTCAACCAATAAGTAAACTGTGAGGGAGAATGGTAAATGTGCTGATTATGTAAATGTAACTGTTTGAAGTCAAAGATGTGGGCCTGTATTTCACTGATAAAATGAGCAAAATAGAAAGAGACACTGCATAAGCAATTAAATTTAACTTTTTAATCAATAAAAGGGAAACTGGGACCTAAATCCACTTTATAGGATTTAGGAATCAAAGTCTTCCTGCAACTCAAAGACAGCTGTGATGCCCATTTAACTAGAGGGGAACTTACCGTAAGACAAAAATGTCACATTCTATCTTGATACCACGCACAAGAGAATCATCTATCATTAGATCAAGATAATTTGGTGGTAATGATGCTCCTGATCTTTAGTTCTGGTTGGCATTCTTTGTAAATAAAGCTGTGTTTGCAACAGTTTTGATGGCAGCATCTCACAAGAGTTTGACAGATGAGCCCACCTGTCCTTGTTAATACTTTGGATTTGCTTTTCGTAGGTCCACTATTCCTCCAAGGATTCCAGAAATAGGAAGCATGTTGTGCCTTTAAACTAGCACTTCATTTCAAAAACACAAAGTTGGCAGCACTTGGGTTGGTACCAAGATGTCCACAGCTGCAAAGCATCAATTCTTCCACCTTGTCCTATGAGGAGGCAATCCAAGCTATCAAAGACAGCGGCCCCACACTGAGTTGGAGTGTCATTTTGATTTCACTGCTGTCTGCCAAACACAGACTCCTGTTAGAGTCTTATTAAAACAACCAAGTATCTTTACTGACATTTCCACAATGAAAAGCAACCGAAAAATACATATGTAGGAGATAGGATATCTATATAAATACACATTCAGCTGTATTTACTGATGCAAGAATAACTGAAAAATAAATTTACCACTCATAGTCGAGGCTGCGATGGACAGGCTTCATTCTAAAAAGCATAAAACAACTACCATCTGCAACGCCTTTGGTAGTTCACTAATTAATGATCAAGAATGCATTTGCTTCAGCATAATTTTATGCTTTTATATGGATATCTTATTTGATTATAATTATCACAGACTGTAGAAGTTTATTAGGGCCAATCATTTCTTAATGCAATTAAAATCCCAAGGGAACAATATGAAGTAATTTTTATTGGTGAAAATTATGAGAGTTAATAACCAAAAGGGAGCCTACTCATCTGCCGCAATTATTGCAAAATATAAAATGGAAACAAACTGCAAGAATTTTTCAACGCATTTCCGTGAATACCTGAATTAAAACAATCAGTAGGTGTTAGAAGTTGCAGAATGAGCCGATGTTGAGGCTCCTTCTACCTCCTCCTGCATTTACCTCTTTGGGGAAGGGATTAGGCAGCCCTTTTCTCCCCCTGGATGAAATCACCTACTCTCAAAATAGCTCTCTGGGCTACTGCCTCTGCTTCCCAACCCCATTAACACAACACCTCTAATTCTTTCTCTTTCACAGCACTGTGACACTTCCTATTAAAATGAGTCTAAAAACCATTTCTTTACAACACAAATAATTATTTGTTCTTTCACCCAAAGGTATTAACATGAAGATTGGAGGGTAAAAACAGCAAGAAGTCTCTATGAATGGATTCTATGTACATATATCTTCTCCTGCTCTTTTATACGTTTTTAGAATACCTCCACCTCGGAGGTGGTAAAACAAATTATTCTCTTTCCCATTCTGTCATTCTCTCTCTATTGTCATCCTAAAGGTGTTCCTTTTCTTTCTCTGCCGAGACGAGAGCCTTTCAGGTTTTAGTACGCTCTTTACCCCAAGACCTGCTTAAGAAAAGTAATACGTAGCCCGCTGATGGGTGCCAGAATGTGATTTATTTCCCATTTCACAGTTTCCCCACAGTTTCCCCTGAGAACCTGAGTAATCACTGCAAGAACATCTCATCACTGCCACTCTTTAGTCCCATTTGCTCCCTTTTAAGAGTGCCTTTTGATTTAACGTCTTGCTTTTAAACAAGGTAATATTATAGTGTTCTGAAAATGTTGAATTTTGAGAAATAAATCTTTAGCGAGTCAATCTACATTGGATGGCTGTTTGCACAGCTGTTTCCAAACAATATAGACAAAGTTCCACTGTTGCTTACACCATTTTGCCATCTATTGAAGCACTTTGTGGTTCCACTGAATAAGACTCAGTATCTGATATGCCAGACAAAACCCGGACAGAAACTAACTTAAAAAAAAAAAATGGTTCTAAAGAAGATATCTTACACGTCCTTAAGACACACAAACTTAAGAGAATTGTCTGTTAAGGAAGAAAAGGCACATCAGAAAAACACCAGCCGGCATTATCTAAAGCGAATAGCCTCTTTCTCCAGACATCTACACCAAGCGCAGAAAGCAGCAGGCTTCTGCTGGGATCTTTACACCCGGGAAGACTTTCCGCCCGCAGGTACAGGCAGCGGGCGCTGGGAGCTAGGATGGCTTCCCTGCCGTCAGCTGCCAAATGGGAATCCTGGAGGAGAATCACTAGAGAGGCAGGGTGGGAAAAGGTTGGCTTCAACATAAGTCGGCTTCCTCTGATTGTTCCTATGAATTGCATAAGAGAAATATCATAATAGTAAACCGTGACTGGCAGTGAGCTATTTTCCTAAATACGCTTAATATCACAGAACATACGCATTTCTTCTTGTGTCAATATTCCCCTGTGATAGCTTTTCTCCCGGGGCTTAGAGAAATCCTTCCTCCTCTAATCCTGTTTTCCAGTGACAACTTAAGAACTGAAATGGCAACAATTTCCCATTTCCAGTGCTAATTCACAAATTGCCAAGATTTTTTTTCCCCGCTGTTCTACCCGTTGAGCCGCGCTCAGTATCCTCCTGGAGCACGAGTTTGAACTGTTCAGCTGGTGGCTCCTCGAGGGACAGCATGGATGGGTAGAGAAGGATGGGAAACCAGTTCTTTTTAAATTATATGTTTGCTGATTTTTATTTTGCTTCTTTGAAAGGATATTAGAATTATCTTAGACCAAGGCCGCTTAGCTCAAGGCAGTCATGACTAACCTCTCCAGCCCCACTGGACACCCAAGACTGCACACCTGAGTTTTACAGAATAGCAGTTTACTGTAGTTTTTAATATACAGAATAGCTATTAATTTCAAATACTTCTGATTTTCTGGGGAAAAAGAAAAAAAAAAACACTAAGCAAAGACTTCCACTAATAAATCAGCATTGCCTATCAATTTATTTGCAACAGCTAGTAAGCCCAACAAGCCCGTGCATCCGCAATGGCATCTGGAACAACCACTGTTGTGTTGTTAACCACAATGCTTGCCAATTATGAACTGCAACAAAGTATATTGCTATTTAGTGACTAAAATACTTCAGCACTAACATATTATCAAAACACACACACCCACACCCACATATATATATGTGAAGAGATCTAGGAACAGGATACACACTTCAGACTTTATGCATCAGGTAATTCTGCATGGCAGACATTTTAATAACAGGCAAAGTATTTTTTTTTTCCAACTTTTTTTTTATTATTCAAATGAGCAGTGAGAGTTCCAGACCAGAACACTATTTCATCCCAAAAAGGAATACTATACAGCCAGAGTCAATGGCTGTGAAAGTCACTGGAATGCTTAGATATATTTGTTCTGTATTTTTACAATAAAAAAGCTAAGAAAATTCTATGCGAGCAGTATGACTCAATGCCAATTAAACATTAACACCTCAGGCATTTTCCTTCTGGTTTGATACTCAGTTCCACAAATGTAAGTTCAAAGGGAAGAGGTTTTTCAAGCCCACATTTGGGCGTATAACGTGTTCCCTATGAAATGGAAATCACTTGATCAAATTGTATTAGTGGCTAGTGTAGAAACCAAAATGAACTAGTGTTTTCAAAAGGCAAAATATTATGTTTAAATGTCCTACAGAGATATTCAGGACTTTTCATCCTACTATTACCCCGCCGTTTCACAGCACTTATTTTACATATTTTCTCTGAACTGGCTTATGTGAGAGCGCAGACACATACAGAGGAGGAATCGGATGTAACTCATGTTTATTGCCTAGGTGTCATGACCTAAGGACAAGTCTGTAATATGCACTTGTGATATTTCAGTAAGAGCAAAACGCTGCTGCTGGGAGGACGGGGTGGGTATTCACACGCACTGACTGGCCAGGAAGGGCCTTAAAGAGAAGGGCCCTTTCCCATTAACAAAGAGCAATGGGTTTCTCCAGTAGCAAACTGGGAGCACCCAGGTCATGCCCACACATGGACTGTCTCCCCAAAGAAGCTCCTCTTTCACTGATACAGACAGAGGAAAGGTTAAAACTATTCTTTCCGAATACTCCTGAGTTTTCCAGCTGTTTCAGTAGGAAACTGTACCTTTAAGTCACTCCTAATTTAGGACAAAATTTAAAAAAAATATTTTGTAGGCATTACGCATATAAATCCTTGCTCTTAAGGAGGCATATCCCATTAATTACCTGAAATGTTTTTGAGCCTCTAGCTATCCCCGAGAAGTAGATGCTGAAATGGTCTATTGAGCCACAAAATGCTGAAAACTGGGAAGGTTCATGGGGATAGATGGGAAAAGACTTAATTCAGTACAAGATGGTAAATCAGGTTAAAAAGGAAAAGGAAAAGCATGCACATGCCTTCCACTGTGAATGCTTTTCTCAGCAGAAACCCAGCTATCAGATCACCTGGAATCCGAGTTTCAAACGTGATTTTCACCTCTGCAATCTCTCCCCTATCCACCCACACCAAATACTAAGCTCCTCATTATACAGCACAGGTTTCACTCATACTCCTGCCCTAGCAGTGCTATTCTCAGTCTCTCTCTGAGCCTCAAACAAGTACACTAAATTTCAAGTGTTTCTAAATATTACTGTCCCGATCTTGTAAGAAATATTACACCAAGAGAAATCAACTGCGTGCACCAGAATAGCAAAATCTTTGACTCACCAGCTTAAATTGATTCATCTCCTTCATACATATAATCTCTTAAACTCTGCATTCAATATTTTTGCACACCCTATAACGTGTTCATAAGACATACAAAGCAACTCCTAACTCATTCCCTGCGCTTTGCCATGAAGTACGCTTCAGTACAGAGTAACAAATATCTCATTTTAACCAAAGAGCCAGGGAAAAGGGTCCTGTGTGGCCGTGGCTGCAGCTGACAGCCTGAAACTGAAGACCTCCCTGCCTGCCTCTACGTAAACCTCAGCCATCCACATCTTTCATTTTTCTATACCCACCTCCCTTAGCTGAAAAAAAGTATGTTACATGCTTTCCAGACTGAATATGTTTCCCCTTGCCCACTACCAACACTGCGCATACTCCTGGCTTCCTCCAAGTAAACGATCCCTATAAACTCAATAACACCGCATCAAGTTTCCCACTGGCTTTGGTGGAAGTTAGCATGAGCCAAGGTCCTCTCTCCCACTCTGGTGAAGAACAGAAGTATGAGAGGTTCTCCTTTCCCTACCAATTCCTAAGGGACAAAACTTTGATATTGGCTATGGAGACGCAATTCCTAAAAGAATAACCTCAGACTGAATATGCAACGTGCACCAGTCATCTAACCTGAGACACATTTCTGAAAACCTGAGAAATATTTCTTGAAAATATTTATGGCAAAGTAATAGTAGTGCTGCTCAACTAAATTTATAGTTTATAATAAATCAAGAGATCAGACAATATTTAGCGACTACCTTATTTTGATTGCTGCTCAACCTTTTCTGAATGCAAGAGATAATGACCAAAGCCCCTTTTACCCAAAGAAGTAATAAAACTAACAGTATGCAGCAGGAAATAATTCCATCCCCAAAGAGGGTTGATACATCTTTTTTAAATTCATTTTCCTCCAATGTCACTCGATTCCAAATTCTCTTGCAATGACAGGTGTCACAACAGGAAATAGGAACTTTTCTTTTTTTAATTGGTCCTCTCATCCTAGGAGCAATTTTCAAAGTGCGGCGAGTTTTGTCAGACAGCATTTTTATGTACTATACTTTCATCATTTAAGAAGGTCTTGAATGTTGTGAGGATCATTATTACACGACGAGGAGTGTTAGGCAAAGCTTTTTATCTCGGTTGCTATTAAATGTCCTTTTATTGCTATATCAATCAACTAAATGATTTCCAAAGTCGGGTGTAAAATAGCATGTTGGGAGAGTGGGCAAAGCTGACAGTGGGTAAAACTGTAATCTGTTTACATCTTTGGAGTTGATGGCTTGTCTTGCTGGTGAGGCATTTTCTAAAGCTCTCATTATTGTAGTGACTGGAAGACAAAATGAAAATGAGTAAGAGATTCTCTGGTGTGCATACGACTTCTTGAATATTTTGAAAATCAAAACTGCTGCAGTGCAAAAATAGGGCCCATAAAAACAGTACTAAAGAACTTTTATATGTTTTAACTGTAGATATGGGGAAGACGGAGAGAGACCAGAAAAATTTACGAACTAAATGGAGCAAAACCATGATGCTGATGATGGGAGGGAAAGAGGATGGATGGAAGGAGGATTCTCCATACGGTTTTAGTAAATTAGGTGAAAAAACCCTGCATTTTGAGTTAAAAACTTCAGACTTCAAAATCAACAAACATAATCATGGCTTTTTCATGCTAATACCAATGCTCAGTGTTGCTTCCCTTTAAGCAGTTAGGCACTTCTGTCATTGGCTTAAAGCTGAAGCACAAACAGCTTCTTTTATTAGACATGGTTGCTTTCTTTCCCAAAAACTGAATGTTCAGCAAAAAGTAACCAAATGCCATTTATTAACACACTCCATGAAACATTACAGAGCAGAGTTAAAAAAAAAGTCAGGTGCATTTAACAAACTGCATTATGCAAAACACTGAATTTATAAATGCGCAAGCAAAGCAGCAATTTGAAACAGATGGGTCACTGTTTATAAAAGTTTGCTACAGATGGAAAATTAGTACAAATACTTTGCCACATCACACCGATCAAAACCTCTGCATAAAATAAAAATAATTTTTTCTTGCTATATTGCTCCCTTCTTAAAAAAGACATTTTTGCAATTATTTTGCAATGTCGGAGAACTTCAATTCTCTAAAGAAATGCCCTCTATACACTAAAAATACACACTTCTGTTGAAAGCTTCCCTTTCCATGAAGGGAAGAACCTCCAGGATCTTTCCATACTCTGCCCATTGTGTCCAGATATATAAGATCACCTTTCTGCCACTATACATGTATGAGCACAAGCCCTCCCATAAAGCAAGAATTTGCAGTAGCTTAAACCAGCTGCTCTATCACAAATAACCCAATCTCCTGCTGTTGCAGGACTGCCCTGGTCCTACAACCAGTATTCCACCGGCAGCTACTCACTCCATGGCAGCAGCTCGGAGACCCAACGATGTCTGTGAAGGGTGCACCATCAGCCCCATGGCTGGAATAAGGTCTTTATTTTGAGATAAGCTTATCCCAGAACGGGGAACTGGCCTTAGGCCATCTACGTTATGGAGCTGGATCTCTCCAAAAACTATTCCCTTCATCTAAAGCTCTGAGTAAGGCAATTAGGAGCCCTGAAGCGTGTAAAGTCCCGTCGTTCCTCACAATGCAGAAAAAGCCCTCTTTAGACTATTTTACAAGCTATTATTTTTTTATCAATTTCCCTCATATATATCACAGACTACATGGTGCTTTTCATAGTGCTTTTTATTAAGCCTACCACCACTTTTATCAGTAAATTTTACTGTATATAAAAGTTTCCTATACTTTACAGTACAGTTATTTTGTACTTCATTTTATCTTTGACTAGATAGGTTGTCAAGAAAATTTCAGATAGGGCACCTGCTTTATAAATTAATTAATTAATAGCAATAGTTTTGTAAGATCATAAGTAAAACAGTAAAATATGAGACTCAGAGGTCCTCAGTTATTTCACTCCTCCTAAAGGCAACTCACACTCTTCAGGCAGCGAGTGCTTCAACAGACTGTTCACACACCCCTGAAGCATGGACGACTAAATGCCTCCCTTTATTTCCCGAGTTTCAATGTCATGGGAACAGAGACAGAAATGAGAGTGTGTGCTTTCATTACAAAATTCTTGCAAAGTTTCTGAACTGTAGGTTATATCAAAAGAAACCGCACCCCAGCAGGCAGCAGCCTGCTGTAGCCGTTTCCATCACTTTTTCACACTCGCCATAAAACAATTTTACAAGAGCTTGTAACACAATAATATTTGTATTAAAACACCTCACTACTACATGGAAGCACACACTACTCTCCTGAAAGTCAAAAACTCAAGGCCAAATTTTACTAGCCATTAACTCCAAATTATTCCACCAGCTAAAAGAGCATAGCATGGGTAGAGTCAGATTTACTGAGGGACTCAATAGAAGTATTAAATATGTGAAAAAAGCGAGCAATATTTCCCTATCAGTATCACTCGGGAGGTATCAGTCAAGTTTCACAGACTGCTTCGCAGGGCAACTATGACAGTACAGTGGAACGGGGTGATTTTATTGAGTTCCTCCAGGAACAGAGGCTCCTTTCCCACAGCACGTGTAAAGGCAGCTGAGAGATGGACACCTCCACCCAACCACTCTACCACAAGCCCCTGAGAACAGAGAGGTTGTGATGGTGTCAGAGGTGAGTAGATGCAGGAAGGTCCTCTCTCCCTCATTCTTCACAACTAATAAAAGCAACTCCCAGAGGCTGGGAACAACATCAACCTCCCAAAGCACACGGCATCACCAGAGAGACAAGCAGACCCCCAAACACCCTGGCAACCACCCATGCAAGGCCAGAGGCGTGATGTGCTCCCACACTAAGAAGAAAGGCATGCATGAGAACAAAACATGCATGAGAACAGTACTATTTTTTCAGCATAACAGATGAACATACGACACTAACGGCAGTAAATCACTAAACGTTATTTAGATTGCCAAGCTCTAACAACCTTCATCCCCTAAAAATGTACTTCAAAGCCATGTATGCACAAATTAACAAGGGCAAGGGTACGATGATGGATCGGTGAACCTGCACTGGGATAAGTAAACACGGTAAGAGAGACTAAATTTGAAATACTTTCCATAACACGGTCTGAATTACAAGGTAATTAGGATTGTAGGTGGGTTTTAATACATCTTGTCAAACTTTTGGCTCAGGTTAACATACAGCTGCGGCCTTGGCAAAAATAATACATTCACCATAGACTTTAGCTCTGAATGAGGAGGAGTCGGTAGAGTTTCAGCCCAATAATTAATTTGCAGGTTTTGTACACTGCACATATATATATAAAATTTTTTTAGCACTTCAACCACTGGGAAACTGAAAACACAATTAATTTGAAGTTTGAAAAGGAATGATATGAGGCAGACTATGGCTGGCACCTCGGATCTACCCTCAGAAACCATTTCATTTGCAGAAAGGGCTGTCAAGATCTGTTGGAGTGAGGTGCTTACAGACTGGATTTTGCAGCCTGCCTTCTACTCAGGTAGCTGCACGAAACAACTGGTGAGCCTCTTTTAAAAATATAGCTGTGAGACTGGGCTGTTACAAAACCAAGATTTTCATAAGAGAGTCTTAAAGTCACTGCACCTTGAGCATAAATTTTGTTTCTTTTATGGAATCAAGGTACCACAAATATTCTGAAATACATAACTGCACAGCTTTCAATTCATAAGTAGTGAAATGCTTTGGGTCATAAAAGGCATTTTTGGAAAAGGCTAGTGAAGGCTTCCCCAAGACAACAGTTTTCGCACATGCTGGGCATCTCGCTCTGCCTGACCAAGGAAGCTTTGAGTATAAAACTGCTAACAGATGGCAATGTTTTACCTTATAAGATTGATTCCAGTAATAAAGAATGTGAATTTTGCCTCTTCATTTCTGCTGATGCAAATCCATATAGAAACCCTGATACAAAAAAAGAAGGCTACTTCTTGTAACGATTTAAGTGTGACTGCTGAAAATTCGACATAGAGATAACAAGCGCTACCTGGACTTCATCTAACCTCAATGAGATTTGCTCAAAGAATTAGCAATACTTCAACTCACATTGCTGCTTTCCTTGTCATAAAAACATAGGAGGTTCAGGAAAAGAGAAAGTTTATATTATACCATTGTATATTATTCTCCATGAAGACTATATTAACTGCTCTAAGGGTATAACATGTACAGTTAACCAGCACACACATGTGTGAGCACAGTATATTTTTTTTTAATATATGTGCTTTAAATGGTAACTTTGCATTTATGTGTGTATTCTATGACATACAATATACAGAAAAGAGATTTTCTTTATTACAATAGGGCTACACATCAGTCAAAATTTATTAACTAGTATTTTCTGACAATTCAGTCAGTCAGTTTCAATTATTTATTATTCAGCGTAAAACAGATGCTTTTCACTTTTTTCCGAGATCGTATTTTTCCTGTCTTGTCAATAGGAAGTCATATTTGCTATTCAATTTACATAATGTGTAGGCTCTCCTGAATCATCAAAATAAGCTGAAGTAGTAGGGAAGTGACTTACATGAATATCAACGACTCTATTTTTCACTCTGGGTGACACCCGCTGGGAAGCCAAGGTATGCCCAAAGAGGTGAAAAATAATACCGAAAAGGACAGGGAGAGAAAGGCAAGAGGGCAGACAGTGATAGGAGAAAGACCTGGCAGCCAGCAAAACAGGGCAAGAAAATGGTACCTAATACAAGGGGAGATTTTCGCTGCAGAGCACAGACAGGTATGCCCTCACCGGTACTGTATCCAGACAGAGGGTTTCCTAAAGATAATTTAATTTGGACCACAGCGCACCTCTGCTGATCAGCGAAGGAACGATCTCCCAAGTCTAAACAGCTGTACAGAAGAACAGACTGCTGCAGACACAGTGCCAGAAAATAAAACTAAATAGTTTCAAAAAACAGCGTGCCAAAGCATTGGGTGTGCAGTAGCCGAACCAGATAACTCAGCCTAAAGAGGAGTCCTTTCAAACATCTCTAACACCCTGCTAAAATTACGTTGGTGATAACCATAGCAAAAGCCAAGCAAGTAAGAGTGACTTTTTCAACCACTTCTCTGAATGATACACTGAACCTCATCATTCTTGCCCAAAATTCTGGTTATAAGAAATGTATTTGGGCACAGAAAAGGCAAGTTAAATCTTTCTGTGAGAAAAGACAAAGTATTTTATGTTTCTCCGAGTTCATCAGGAAATAATTTCTTTACGTAATGATAAAAAAACCCCTACAGTTACCCATGCTTAAGTGTAAAACAATACCAGACATAAACACATATTCACCGGCAATGAGAGTGTGTTCCACCTTTCTGCACAACTCATTACTGACAATACCCAGAGAAAATCTTTATAATGTTCTGTTTCTCATTTCATGAATTTTTACAGCTAATGCGTTTTCAGTCAAGAACAATGTAGTAATTAGAACCGAGCTCAGTAAGAAAATCTGGTAAGGTAATACCTATATAATTTAATGAATTTCTCTCTGACTAGAAGAAAATTATTGATCACTAATTTTTTTTCAAGCTTTAGATCAATTTTTACATCATTTAGCATAAAGTTTCTAGAATTAATTCATGAGAAGGTACACATAACAAGCTTTGAAGGTAACAAGATATTGATCTGTGCAACTTTCTATGCTAATTTTAGGATTTGATCACAGCTAATTTAATTTGACTAGTGCTTTTTTACTTTTAGATACCTACAAAATAACTTAAAGATGAAGATTCCCTTTGACAATAACTTCAGGAGACTTCATCAGAAAATAAAATTGGGAAGACTTGCGGGTTTTTGTACTTACTTATACACACACACTTAGGCATGAATAAACACATCAGTTTGCTTAGTAACAAAAATATTGCCTGGAATAATCTGACACGAAAGGAAGCAAGAAAGGTCTCGGGGTGCAGCTACCTTTGGATTAAGAGTCTTAAAGTAAAATTTGAAAAAAAAACAGTAAAAGATGCCATTTTACATCGGTAGTGTTTAACATTATCTCATGTTGTGTACAAAGCATTTTGTGCCAAATCAATGCAATTTCCACATGAAATAGGCTGAGCCACGATTTTACACATTTGAGCTTCCACATTCCTTGGCACCACCTCTCTGTTTCCCGGGACACCGCAGTACTGGACGAGTCTATGGGAGAGGGATTTGTTAAAAGCACAATTCCTGATCTAGGGTAATAAGTGTTTGGCAGCCAAATTAAATAAAATCTAGAAACCATCTGTTTTAGAAACTTAAATGATTAATTTTAGGAAGATGTTCTAAAAATGAGGTTATTTTTGGCATAGCATTTATTTATCAGACATATCACTAGCAATCCAGCATTTTTCATACCAGGCTTATAACTACATTTTCCAGTTATCCATCTGGGCCCTTTTCAATTCAGTGGTTTAATTAAAACTCAATGGTATTATCAATCTGTTGCATTTTTCATTTTGATGGTTATTACATTTACAGTACAGCAGGAGTACAAATTAAAGTAAGAAGATAAATCTCATCTAAAAATTTCATTTCTGTATCTTCAGTTACTTTCACTGTCATAATATTTTCTAGCTCATTCACGTTTATGAAACAGTTTTAATGATCTATTTTTTATTATTACAATAAAGGAAAACAGAAAAAAAATTATTTTTCAATAGCTTTACACATCTCACAGGGTATCTCTCATCATTCATTCCATCAGTCTGGTCAACAGATGGGCATTACACAGCAAGGCTGGGAAAAGGTCCATGACCGAGTTGATATTAAGAGTTTTCTTTTCACCTCTTAAACATGTTATTTGGCAGTAAGTAGACAAGTACAGAAAACCAGAGAGAGAGAGAGGAAAAAAATAACAGATTCCCCAAAGAAGAGATTGGTGAAATGAAAATTGCAACGTTGTAAGTTCCAAGTAGTTTCGATTAATATTAGGGAAGAGCATACCCCTGCCTTCAACCTACCTGAACAGTTCTGGAGGACGCTAGTTTTAGGTTGCAGTATCCAAACAAGTCTTAAATTTCACGTCACCATTTTGGCTTAGGTTTTTACAGCCTCAGCTACTCTTTAACTCTCTTTACCACTGCTACAGAAACAGAGACAGGTATAATTGACCTGGACTACACCGCCGCCCACCTATGCTGCCATCAAGGTCTTCAAAGCTTTACGCGGCTTACAGCACTTCAAGGAACACAAAAGCCAGTTTGACGGTGGTGGTGTCTGTTTTTCTAGCAGTTTCTTGTTTCCTCTATTTTATAGCAGTAAACTCCCTAAAATTCTAATTATAATCAAGAGAAGACACTCCCGTAGATGTCAGAAATTAAAGAGACACGTCAGGTCCCCTGGCCTGTGCCCAAGAAATTAAGGCATCTATTCATTCTCCTGTTTCCCTGCGCTGTGTGCAGCTCTCCCACCGCACTCATCGTTCCCCTGGGGAGACGATTCCCCTTTTCATTTCCCAGCTCCAAGTCTTGCAGCAGAGCTTCCACCTCACCGAGCTGCTTGCCTGGCTCTGAAAATGGCAGAGCGTTTGGAGCAACACCCTTAAAGACTTATTAAACCAATCTTTAGAGCTGGTTTTGCTGCTTTTGATTGCAACCCCAGCTAAATGAAAGGGGAAAAAAAAAACCCAAACCCTCTCTGGGTCACACATTCAGTGCCACTGAATGCTTCAGGTTTTCAGGAAGAAACCTTTCAAATACTGCCTATGGAAACAGCAAAACAACGTTAACTCCAGCAGATGTTAACAAAAGTACAGGAAAAACCTTAGTTATTTTTATTCAACGCGAAGAAGAACTGTTTGCAAACAATGTTATTTTCTTTCAAAATCAGAAAAACGGATATTTAATAGCAGTGGGGATAGCAGAAGTGAATGGAGATGCACTGCCAGCTCCCTGTAGAAGGTTTGTTAGGCTCCACCGCACGGGTATAAAGAGTGTAACAGACTTGTGCCATCCAAAAGCAGACAGACACACACTTGCCTACCTGCTCCTCTCCCTTTTCTTCCTCTCTCCTTGTCTCTGGTTCTGAGGAAATAAGGTTTGAGGAAATCCGTTACCTAACTGATGCACAACCTTCCACTTTCTTCCTCCGTTCATTGCAAAGCCAGGAGAACCATAGCTTCATCAAGTATTTGAAATGGTAGAAGCTACAAAAATCAATGGAATAAATAGATACACATAACTGTAACAGGGAAGAGTCAACACAGGTTTTATTTAAAAAAGCGACACTTCAAAAATAGAGTCTTTGGAGGAATCAGAAAGTCCATAGATAAAAATGTAGCTTTTGTCTACATAAAGCAGGACACTGCCACATTCCCTGGCTCAGGTTTCCACCCAGCAGCAGTCTAATTCCTTTAGCCAGAGAAGACACGACCTTAACTACATGTAACTAGTAATGTGCTCCATAACTAGTAACATTTCAGAAAAAAGATCTTGGAGTCATTTGAAGAGTGGTGAGAAAATACAGAACATTCAGTTCCAATGAAAGAGACACCAGAACATCAGGAAATACCAGAGCCCGAAGCATCCCTGGGCAGAGTATGGTACGTGGGATAGAGCACTCCCATTTGGAAGACTGCACGTAGTCCTATTCCCCATTTCAGAAAAGGATAGAAAAAGCAGGGAAAGTCCAGAGAAGGGTAACAAGGATTATTAAGGCTTTCTTTCAAAAGGGGGATTACATAGACTGACTCATCAAACTGGAAAAAATTAAAACACACAATTAATGTGCATATGCGAAATGTATGCAATATGAAAATCAGCAATAGGAAAGGAAAAAAGGAAAAGAATATTCACCACTCCTTGTACCATTAGCTGATAGGCAGTAATCTTAAAACCTTACAAAAATATATGGCATAATTCCATTAGAAAGCAAGAACTGTAAGGAAAAGGAATATAATTTATTAGACCAAGGGATACAGTTAGCAAAAACAAACACGCTTTCGGCGTACACCATAGCAGGTTTACGAAGAATTAAATTTTGGACCTTGTTGCTCTAGGATGCTTGGATGCCAGAAGTACAAATTGTTTCAAAAAGTAATTTAGACAGATGCTTAGAGAAACGTCCATCAGGGCTATTAAGGTCATTATCCCTAAGGTGCAGGCACCATTTCCAGCTCAGGCCTTCCTAAAGCTTCAGGCTGTCAGAAGCAGAAGGGGATGCAGGAAAGTCTCCATATTTGCCCTTTTATTACCCAATTTCCCCAGGCAGACAGCATGGCCAGCGCTGGGGACAAGGACAGCCTCAGTGCCACTGCGGGGCTGCTCACTGCAGCTGCTTTCATGGTCTTATTCAAAGAAAGGGGAAATCAAGGTTTGAAGAAGGTCAACAAGAAACATACATTTATTCTCACACACTTCATCTTCTGGCCTTACATCAAAGAAGAAACTACTGAGAAGCATTTATCTGATTAATGTTTTCCAGCAATCAACCTGTCCATTGGGACATCATCCGTTAGAAGTTGTGTCTGGATTTGTGGTGTTCATCATTTTTTTTTCCGCAGACCTCACACAAAGTCAGTGGAAATTCCTGCTGACTCAAACACTGGAACAGAGCCAGCGTTTCCATAAAAAGAAGTGGTTATACAGCTTAAGAGAGGAAATATTATTTCACTGCTTGGTCAAATGAGATTCCAGCTTGGGTGCTGATCTTGATTGCTGAAGGAGAACAAAGAACAACAAAGTAAACACCGATAGGCATCCAGAAGAAAATTGTGAAGTCCAAAAATAGCCTATATCATAACAAGCTATGTCACCTATAACAGTTTTATGTCTAAGGCTTGATGTCTGGCTTTTCCTTTTACTGTCAGCAGAGGGTTCCTTTGGCTAAATAATTATAACAACACTATTTAAAAAAAAAAAAAAGTTTAAATAACACTCTTCAAAAAACCACATGCAAATACTAATTTTGCAGCTGCTCAGTTTTGACACAGCCAGCTATCAAAATGTTAAGCCTTCTATGAAAAGACTGTAGTTAGCTGAGAGGAGCCTACCAGGAGTATCTCTTCGAGTTGACATTCCCAACAATGATTTTAAAAGTACCTAGGCAGTGCTTATTGTATCCATCACCCCCAGCCAACCCGCCCGAGAGACACATCCTACTCCGCACACACACAAGTGTCACTCACTGCAGCCAACTCACGTACATTTAACCTTGAAAAAATGATAAAAAACAATACAGAAATTAATATTAAATGTACACAGACCTGCAACTGGGTCTTGTAGTGGGAGCACTAACTAGTTAGTTTTCTGAAGGGAGATGTGTGAAGGCACAAAAAGGGCTTGGCACTCAACTTGCATTTACTTTTGATATGAGTCAGACACCCAATTATCCTTTGTGCTGTTGAAAAATCCACCCTCGTCTCTAATTCTTACATTTCCATGAGAGCTGACATCTTTTTAAAACATCATTAGGTATGCAGTCAAAACAACATAACACTTCAAAAAAATTACTTTAATTGCCTGTAAAATACTTCTTTAAAAACTCAATAATTGGAGTCGATATTTCAGATATCTCTTCCATATATTTTGGGGTTGAATATTTACTGGGAGACCATTGGCTACTGTTATTTGCATCAGAAAGAATAAAAGGAAACTACAACACAGTAGTTGCCTATGCTTTATGAGTAGTCTTGACTTAATTGCAAAATTTTCATTAAAAGGACTGAATTAGTAGGTAATTCAAAAATGTGTTTACTCTTTTCTTAAAAGGGTGATGTCTATACTCTTGAAACAGTTTTGAGCCCAAATCAAAGAGAAGAAAATTTTTACAATAGATGTAAATGATCGCCGCAAAGTACTTAAAGGAAAAATCTAGAAAGAAGCACAAGCTTGTTACAAAAGATCACCGAAATCCAAAAAAGCAAAATATAAAATGATTAAAAAAAAATAAAAATGAATACAGGTTAGCCTCTGAAATTTATTGCAAAACGTAAAGAAAAAGATATGAAAGATGGTTAGCATGAATGCTAAGAATAATATGAGGTTTCAAGAACATTAGAAGCTAAAGGAATCATACCAACAGCATGATTAACTGCCACATGGGTCCTACTGAAGTGTTCATTAGATAACGTGCGAGAGCGATGGGATAAGGTTGACTGATAGAGTCATTGACCTGAATGGAATGCTTTAGTCTTACTGTGCACCTGAAGGACACCCATGCGGCCAGTACATGCTCAGAAATAAAGTATTTATCTCAAGTACCTGGTTTGCTACCCAGGCTCCAGACAAGGCACGCACCCGCGTTTCTCGCAGGGAAACCCCAGACAGCCCTGCAGTAAATTCTTTTTTAATCTATTTTTCTCTACCCTCATTTCTGACGGGCTCATACAGTCTTGCTCACACACCACGTGCTGCATTGGCAACATACTCTGAGAATTTAGGTCCTGTGCTTCCTATCAGCAATGACTCCGAACGCTGAAGGGTGCTGCATCTTGAACATGGAGGATAAAAGGAAAAAAAATGGTAAATTGGCAACAGACCCATAACCTGCAAAGAAAAGATCTGTTTCTTTAACATGCAAGAAATACAAACTGATATCCAGAATAATATTTTGGCTTGAAACTGAATGAAAGACCCGAGATGTGGCCTGTCAGATTACGCCAACTGAACCGACCAAAATACCAAAAAATTTATCTGAAATTACTGCAGACAAACTGCCTGTTTACCCAGAGGAGACCAGCTCCGGACGTGAGTTAATATCTCTTCTTTGTTAACATGAAAATGGTATTTCCTCTTAAGGCAAGGTATAAGAAAGCAAAAACTGCAAGTGTTTCCTCATCTATTCCTGTATCCCTTTTCAAATGGAAAGGCCACTTACCAAATAACAGAAATGGATGCAGCCGCAGAGTGAATGGAGGTAAGTGGGGAGATGCACGGCCACAGCTGTATCCAGCTGCTTGGTACATTAAGCTATGAATAAAACTCAGTCTGTTACCCCAAGGTAATCCCGTGTCTGGGATTTAAATACCACCTCCAGAAAAAGCCCTTCCAAGAATCACTCCTAGATGTAGTATATCAGAGCTCTGTATGGTAATCGGGGCACCCAAACCTACCCCAGATGGTGCCTGCCCAAAACTGGTCCACGCTAAAGAGGGTGACCATGAGCCACCAGCCAGATTAAACAGCAACCAGGGAACTACACACACAATTTTGAAACGATAAAAGAAATGAGCCTGAAAAATACAAAAAGCATGATGATATTTTTTTTTCTTACAGCAGAGGGGAGAGAGCGGTGGGAAGAGCGCAGCAGTGTGGATCTCGCCCCAGGGAGGCAGATCTCACGGGGCAGATGGGTGCAAACAGGCACAGCACCCGTGTCTCCCATGGGATGGGGGGGGATACAACTTCAGGGGGGAGGGCTGCTTTTTTGTGGTGGGGGGATGATCAGAAACTTTTTAAGATTAGTTACAGGAGGGTGTTTTATACTAAGCATCTTGTACTGTAGCTCATCCAGCACATTGCTGATACTGGTCTTGAATGTACACTTCACCGATTGCGGGTTAATTACGCCCCATTAATAAATCAATGAAGTGCTTCGATCTCATATTGATTTATATTAGATTATTTGAGCAGCCTCTCCCTGCAGCAAGCAGGTGTCATAGCTCTCCCTGCCTGCTCTTCTGAAAAACTGAGAAACTTAATATGGTTCACAAAATTTTACTTTCAAATATTTTATCGCTAATTCAGCCACTTGAAGGAAATTACTGATGGCTTCAAGAACTACCCAGGGAGAAAAGCATCTCCCAAGATTTTAGAGGGAATAAAACACATTTGCTGAGAAAAATAATGCCATGTTGACTTCAAGCAAGCCTAACCACTCTAAAAATGCATAAAAGGCCACTATGGTTTTGGGCAGCTAATGAGTTTTAATAAAAAGTTTATTACTTCTTCATTTAAAAAAAAAAANNNAATAATTAAAAAAAAAAAAAAAAAAAAAAAACTTATGGTAGAATAAACAGAGGTCTGACAAAAATTATTAAACCACAGATATTCTTCATTGTCTCAGTCTGTTCCTTCAACTATTTTTCCCCCAAAGTAGAGAGGCACTCACAACAGCACAGAAAACAAGTGGCAGGCCACGGAGCAGGAGTACACTTGCCACAACAGCAGCAGTTAGCGTCTCACAATTTGTTATATTGGATTTTACTGTTATTTTTCTGCTGCAAATTCTGTTTTTCTGCCATTCCACTAAGCTTAGGTAAACTATATACCACGCACCAGAGTTTAACCCTCTGCTGACTGCTCCCCATAAAGAGCATTTGTTGCCAAAGCTACGAATTTAGAGAAATGGGAAAACACAGTCTAAGGAAAGTATTCTAAAAGAAGAGTGACAATCACATTCCTCTTTATTGATGACCCTGAGCACAGTAATGTGCTGACAAACATTCTTCCTGCACTATCACAGCCCTCGTCGCAGTGTGTCCTACATACCCAGTAACCTTCATTTTGCAGTTTTTCCTCTTTTCCTGCCTAATGCAAAGCTGTGCAAAGACAGGAGGGAGATCCAGGCAAGAGCAGGTGGGAAATGGGGCTTGGGTTAGCAGTGCAGGGGCAAAAGAGAGAAAAGAGATTGCAGCTTTTAGAAAGTCTCGCTCTTACTTTTAAAGAAAGTACCAAAAAAAATAGGTGGTTTAATTAAAATTAGGAAAAATTAGGATAGCCACCTGCCCTCACTAGTTAGCAGTATCCTTCGAAGGAGCTACTAAAGTCATTTGGGAGCAATTTCTTTCCAGAAACAGGATTTAGAGGAGTTTGTATGCTTGAGATGGAAGAGTCCGAACTGAACGGAGAGGTCTACTGGCAAAAGATATTCCCTGGAAGGTAAATGTATTTATTCATTCTATGGCCTTTCTGCCTTATGTTAAATTTATGAGCTTTTATGTTCTGTTATATTTTCAGCTTTCAGCTCAGAAAACCACAGTCGTGGCACAGAACGAAAAAATCCCATAAAGTCAAAAAGCATAAAAAGAGATTTAACTGTCTCCTCTTAATTTCTTTCTTCTCTCTGGGATAAATCTTTGATTCAGGCTGAATGGCTCAGCTACTCTTTGGTGGGGGCAGGGGAAACGCACACCTCCGAAAAGCTCCTGGGCTGTCACCATAGACCAGACCAAATGCACCCCAAGCCCAGGGCTAAGAAACAGAGATGGTGGCTACTCCCTGCCCACCCTGTGATTCTGCAAGCGACAGAGAAATCGGGTTCCTCCAGAGCCTCTACACTGCCTGTGCTGCTGCCGTCCATAATTGCCCACATGAGTTCAGTACCAAAACCACACCAGCTCCATACAATCCATCTTTGATAGCTGCCGAGCGCTGAGCCCTAATATACGACAGCACGGTGGTCGAAATTATTCCACTTCCGAGCTATCGCACACACGCACAAAAAAGTTTTTGATGAGGCCAGGCAGGTCTGACAAACAAAATCTTTGTGAAAAATCTTCTCAAATTACAAAAAAAAAAAAAAAAACACCTACTTTATTTAGCTTCGGTTGTTCCCTTTCTCTCCAAAAGCTGTGAGCTATAAGTCTCCCCAGAACAGAGCCCATTAACGCAATCTCTAACAACCTTTAACACCGGCGGTACCAGCCAGCTGTCACCACCCCACCTAGTCAGGCTTTATGTATTGTTCTTGGAAAAAAGCAGGAACACAGTACATTGGTTTTGTGTCAGAAGAATGCAAGGCTAGAACATAATTATTACGTTTAGAAAAATGATACAAAAGTTTCACAGTAGATATTTTATCTATCATCCCGCCTGGTTTCTAACTGAAGGGAAATCAGCCAGCCTTAAGAAAAAGACTCCAAGATGGGTTACAATAAGCTGAACAGGAGAAAATGAAGCTCTGAAAATTAAGGTTTAGAAGTCTGGAATCTTCACCTGTGATACTAAACTTCATCCTTCCTTACTCCTGCAATTTTATTGTAAGCAGCTGTGCTACGTGGAACGACCCCTTAAACCTACACCTGAAGCCATGCACGTTTTAAGAAAATACATTTCTCTGTTTCTTCTATATATGTAGAATATGGTTCATAGAGAATTTATATTTTACTTGGGTTTGAGGAGAAACAGAAAACAGTCTCAATATTTAATTTTAATGTCACAAAGCAAAATTCTCTTTCAGAGAACTTTTTAGAAACTCGACTTCTGCTCTTTGAGAGGAGGAGACTGGCGGCATGGAAACTTGGAAAAGGAGTTTTGACTTCCAAACCTCCATTCTTATTCTGCTCATCACCTGCACGTGGAATAATTTCATTTGGTTTTGTTACACAAAAAATACTACTGCCCTCAATTCTGAATAGAAGCACTAAAATACTGATTAGCCGTAAGTTTTTAAATTGAAAATGTGGTTTAGACAAGATGGAGTATGTACAACAGGAACACAAAAGATTGGATTTCTTTTTTTTCCCCCTATTTAATTTTTTTGTCTTCTCCTCCTATTGCACAGGGACCTCTAAGGTTACGTGTGTTTTCTCTCGGTGCTGCATACAGCCCAGTCCAGCTTTTGTTACAGGATGCTAAACCTGGTGCCGAAGGTGCACTTGGCAGCACAGAGTGACTGACTGAAGCTGGGCCAAGAGCATCCCAGGCGTACGATGCCAAGGCGGTGAGGTCTTCACTGCCGTGAAGCAAATGTGAAGCAACAGTTTGGGGCACGTTTGAGTGTTCCTGACTCTTACGATGTCATCCAGCAACACAGACGATGCCATGAAATGCGCAATCCTCGAGGTTGGCAGAACAGATGGAGCCTTAACCTTTACTGGAGACTCCGGTTACACAGCTTCTGCATCTTAAATAATTTATACCATCTGATCATATGGGAGCTTCAGCTGTGGAAACAGATGATGCTGAAACAAGATCTGATCCAATCTGTTCACTCTCCGCTGTTCAAAAACTGGGAAAGGTGAGCAGGTCACCCGGCAGCCCATGGCCCTTAGAGGCGTGAGACTTTCAGCCCCAAACACTTGTTTATTACTGTTTATTGCATTTAACGCAACTCAGCATAGCTCTGTGGACACCGCATTTGCTTCAGCTAATCAACTTTAACCCAATTTTGCTCTAAAGCCCAGCGAAAGATTTCCCCAAATTACAGTTTGGATGCCCTGCAGATGAAGATATAAGTTAGGCAATCACTGTATATATTATCATACAAATATCTAAGTAACAAAGAGCAGCTCGCTCTTAAGAGAAAATATTTACAAACAGGTAACTGGAGTGGGAAACAGGACCCCAGTTTTAAATACACTGAGAAGAAACTTTGGGCTGAGAGCAGCATTTGTGCTGACTCTCGGGACAGGCGATGCTGCGCAGGGCAGGGTGGTACAGGGACAGTCAGGGCCGTGGACACCGCTGTCCCCATCGCCGGAGCCGAGCAGCCACACGTTGGTGCACATTTGCAGTTACACCGAGCAGCGGGGTAAGGAGCTGCGAGCGAGGATGCAGCACCAGTACCTTACCTCAGCCCCAGGAATACAAATGACATCCACTTTTTAGCAAGCCATTTTAGACAGCTGGGGCAGTCTGAAAGCTCTACATTCTTTACTGTGAGGGTGGTGAGGCACTGGCCCAGGTTGCCCAGAGAAGCTGTGGCTGCCCCATCCCTGGAGGTGTTCAAGGCCAGGTTGGACGGGGCTTTGAGCAGCCTGGTCTGGTGGGGGGTGTCCCTGCCCAGGGCAGGGGGTTGGGACTAGATGATCTTTAAGGTCCCTTCCAACTCTAACCATTCTATGATTAAGATCATAAAGATTCATGCTCCTCTTAAATGACTTCTCCCCCAGAACCATTTAGAAGAAGCGTATTAAAGTAAACTAGCCCCAGGGCTGCTTACTTAAACATTCCAGACTAAAAACTGTTTTATAAAAGCTGATTCATGAACAGACCAAATATTGCTGTTCTGAGATGCACAACAAAGCATGGGGCAGATGGTCAGGGGTGGCAGCAGCTTCGCTCATCTGATTTTAATCCATCACCACAACTCTGTCAGAGCCCTCAGTCACGTGCGTTTCACTTACTCACTTGTTCGGTTCAGGCAAGGCATCCAAAAAAAGCCCGCTGAACAAGATGTACAGCTCATATTTACTATTCAACCCTGCCAGCATCCCTGGTTTTTTTAAACAAGCTCGGAGAAATAAATTTGCTCTTGGCTGAGAGAACCTCTGCCAGGTTTTCCCATCCTAAGTGCGTTTTAATCGGATCGCCGCTGAAACTTTTCAAAAAACAGTATTTAATGAAAACAAACAGATGTATAACTGCCGAATGTCACCATAAGATTGTTAACATGTGTCATCACCAAGTTTTAATAGCAAAACTGA